>BLBF01000042.1:17566642-17637013 GCA_015471245.1 Laticauda colubrina | reverse complement strand
CCTTCCTTCCTTCCTTCCTTCCTTCCTTCCTTCCTTCCTTCCTTCCTCTCCCTTTTGCAGAGGTGTCAAACTCAAGGCCCGCGAGCTGAATCCGGCCCACAGGGTGCTTAGATCTGGCCCATGGGGCTGCCCTGGAAACAGTGAAGATTGGCCCGTGGTGCCTCTGCCAGCAAAAATGGAGCTTGGGAAGGCCCTCCTCAGCTCCATTTTCACTGGCAGAGGGTTGCAGGAGGCCATCGCAGCTGGAAACAGAGCTCAGGAACTTGTTTTTGCTGGCAGAGCGTTTGGGACACCACAGGCACCCCTGACACAAGTGAGGTCAAGCTGACCATGGCCAACCCGGCCCCCTGAGGTCAAACACAACCCTGATGCAGCCCTCAGTGAAATCGAGTTTCACACCCTTGCTCTTCTGCCATGCGTAATAACCAGACTGTAGAAAAATGCATAATTGAGGAAAATGCATACATTCCATTTCTCAAATGAGGGAACATGTTTGCACTTTCTGGAATAATCAATTGGATTGTCTATTATGCTTATAAATCCTAGGCGAAGTGATAAATATCTAAGAGGAGGCCTAAGCAAAGACCTGTCTACATAATCCCCCAAGGTGTCTTCAGGACATTACGATGGCTCAACCTTCAGAAAAATATATTTTGCATAAATAGGAAAGCGAAGATACCAACTGTTGCTCATGTTCCCTCAAATAACCTTTCTGCAGCATGCTTTATTTAGCTTTCGTCAGAGCCACTAACATATAAACCAAGAATATTTTTATTTGTTTTTTTGTATCTGTTATCTAACCACTGAAGCCAAACTTTACACATAACAGCCTCCAGTATGTTTTTCACCAACATTTCAAGAGACAAAACCACAGTGTCAGCTCTATATGCATTCACAAGTATTTACACATTGGCTCCTCCTTTGAGCTTATCTGCAGAAATACGGATATGTTTGCTGATCAACACACATTCTCCTCTGTTGATTTGGCCTGGTCTGTTTTTAGAAGTTTGCACTTTCAACATATTTTGCTCATCCAGTTAAAAGCTGACAGAACATCAGCATCGAGTTTAAAAAAAAAGAGATTTCAGTAAGCTGAAAGCAACCCAACCAGGTGCTTGATTGTGCTTAATTGTTAAGAAGGGCTTTTGAAAAACTTTAAACAGCAAGGCAGCACTGTCTTTAATTCTAGAATGTATAATTTTTGAGGTGCATTATTATTGGGACAGAAAACTGAATCATTTAGGGAAAACAATTAAAAGTATACATTTTAAAGCATGTACAATGCTTCTTATATATTAAGAAATCTTTTTAATATTTTCTTCATACAAAATTCTGTCTTACAGCAAATGAACAATACATTAAAATACAGGTAGTCCTTGACTTACAACAGTTCATTTAGTAACCATTCAAAGTTACAATGGCACCAAAAAAAGTGACTTATGGTCATTTTTCACACTTAACAACCATGGCAGCATTCTCATGGTTACATGATCAAAATTCAGATGCTTGGCAACTGACTCATTTTTGTGACGGTTGCAATTTCTCAGGGCCATCTGATCCCCTTTTGTGACCTGACAAGCAAAGTCAATGGGGAAGCCAGATTCATTTAACAACGGTGTTGTTTTTAACCACTACAATGATTCACTTAACAACTTTGGCAAGAAAGGTTGTAAAATAGAACAAAACTCACTTAACAGTCTCAGCACCATAAATTTTGGGTTCAATTGTGGTCATACATTGAGGACTACCTGTAGTTTGGGACCAATGATCATGACTGAAATGTTGAGAGTACGTTATGGATGTTCATATATAATAAGAGTCAAAAGGGATAAAATTAAGTTATTTCAAAACAGTGGTCATAATGTACATAGTTCATCATAAAATATTTATCAGAATGCAATTCCCTCCCAATGATTCTAGCTCCCATAATCTTCCCAGATAACAGATAATAACAAATAATCAGAGTTGGAAGGGATCTTGTAAGGTCATCTAGTCCAACCCCCCACCCAAGCAGGGGACCCTACACCATTTCTTACAGATGGCAGTCCAATCTCTTCTTGAAGATCTCAACTGATAGCATTCCCACAACTTCTGAGGGCAAGCTGCTCCATTGGTTGATTGTTCTCACTGTCAGAAAATTTCTCCTTATTTCCAAGTTGAATCTCTCCTTGTTCAGTTTCCATCCATTATTCCTCATCTGGCCTTCAGGTGCTTTAGAAAATAGCTTCACCTCTTCCTCTCTATGGCAGCCCCTCAAATATTTCCTCCTCCCCACTGCTTCTTATGTTTTCTAAGTTGCACATAACAGAATGCATTTTTACCAAGGAAAAATAACTTCTATTGTTGGTGGGTTTTTTTTTTAATTAAGGGGGTAATGTCCTAATTTAATGCTAATACATAGAGAAAGAATGTTGGAATTATTTGATTGCAAGCTGCATATGATTCAGCCATGTGATGTGAGTGCTCAAAGGGCCAAAGCAATTCAACAGTGACAGTCTATTCTGCATTGGTTAGCTCTAATCTCAATATTGCGTCCGATTCTCAGCCTCAGGCTTCAAAAAAAATTCAGACAAAGAGGTTCAAAGAAGGGCAACGGGGTGATCAGTATATAAGCAGAAATTAGTGAAAAATTAAAGGCACTGAGTCTCTTTAGCTCTGAGGAAAAAGTACTATTGGGGGTGGGTAGGATATGATCAAGTATCATATGAGCAAGTATCAAAGAGGATAAAGACCTGATAGTTATTCCAAAATACAGCAATAAGAATAATAATTAAGTTTCAGGAAAGAAAATTTTGGCTGAACATTTTTAAAATATATATATATAACCAGTTTAGCAGTGGAACCAATCTGGGACAGTGTTTGATGTTTCCTTCCATTGGATGTGCTCAAAGTCTGAATAGGCATCTGCCAGGAAGGTTTTATTGGATTTCTCTCTTAAATGAGTGAGAGTTAATATTCCAGTTCTAATTTAAGATTGTTTGGGATAATGGCAATTTTAACCTCTGTAATCCTGAATAACAAAGATAACAAAGTATGTTTTAGGTCAAGAATCACATTTAATCTTTCGGCATGAAGGGCCATATGCCAGGTGGCAGGACAAAAATATACATTTTAATACAATTCACACTGAACGCTTCCAGGAACTGCAATGGATCTTGGTTTCCAAGCTGTACCTATACAAGATAACCAATATTTTATGTGAAAAATTCTAATAACAGAACACTGGTAGGGTACTTACTCAACAGCTGTATCCCCAGCCCAGAGATGGTATTCAGCAGGTTTTGACCAGTTTTGGAGAACCGGTAGCAGAAATTTTGAGTCGTTTGGAGAACCGGCAAATACCACCTCTGACTGGAGATTTTACAGTATCCTGTCCCTGCCCCACCAACCAAGTCATGCCTACAGAACCGGTAGTAAAAAAAAATTGAATCCCACCACTGCCTTAACTTCTTCTCAAGATACTCTTGGAGCATCTGGTTTAGTTGATGGACAAGTAGAACTGATTCAAAGAAGCTTTTTTATGTTGAAATTCATCACCAAGCATTGCAGTTGTTAAGTGAGTTACCATGTGACTTAACTTGCTTTTACAATGGCTGTAAAGTAAACCATGTGGTTAGTATCATGCTTTTTGAAAAAATGTCGTGTAAAAGGAATTATTATGGATATATATTGCTGTGATAAGTCTGGGTTAATCTAAGGTAAACAGTTCTGAGGTGAGAGAGGAAAGGAGCAGAGATGGTATTCAACAGGTTCTGACCGGGTCTGGCGAACTGGTAGTGGAAATTTTGAGTAGTTTGGAGAACCGGCAAATCCCTCCTCTGACTGGCCCCGTCCCCATCTATTCTCTGCCTTCCAAGTCCCAAGCTGATTGGCTGGGTCTTCTTTTGTTGCCCTGCGCAGGAGAATGGAGCTGGAAAGCAGTGGGAAGGAATGGGGATTTTGCAGTATCCTTCCCCTGCCACGCCCACAAAGCCATGCCCACAGAACCAGAAGTAAAAATGTTTGAATCTCACCACTGAAAAGGAGGCATGATGCATGGAGCTGTTCCTGAGTAAAAGATTGGATTATAGGTAATCCTCGCTTAATGGCCAATCATTTAACAACCATTTAAAGTTATAACAGACTTCAAAAAAGCTGTTTATGACCTTTCCTTGAAGTTTCAACTGCCACACCTTATCATGTAATGTTATTTATGATGGCTTCCCTCCCCACCCCCCACTCACTAGTTTTCAGGCAGAAAATAGCAAAAATCACTCATTACAGATGCAGGATTTGCTTAATAACCACATGGTTTACTTTACAGCCGTTGTAAAAGCAAGTCAAGACACATGGTGATCCTCTTAAACAACTGCAATGACTTATGACCAAAATTCTAAAGTCAATTGTGCTCATCAGCTGAGGAGTATCTGTATAGGAGCACAGATTCTGTAGTTTTTGTGGAAATCCTGTTCCCTTCCCCATGTTTCTGCTGTTTATATTTGCAGGGTACACAGACATCTCTTTGTTGGAACTCTGTGTTTAAGTAATTCAGGCTGGTTCAATCTTATTTGCTCACTTCCAAAACGAATTTCAGATACAGATACAAAGACAGATTAACAGAGTTGGAAGGGACGTTGTAGGTCATTTAGTTCAAGCAAACCCTACACCTGTGGTGACAAACCTATGGCACGCGGGCCAAAAGTGGCATGCAGAGCCATCTCTGTGGGCACATGAGCCATCCCCCCTGTAAAGGCGCGGGGAAAAGAGACTCGAGACCAGCGTAACTTCAGCTCTTTATTAAATTGTATAGATCTGTGCTGGACCTGCGAGCCGCGGCAGCTCTTCTTATAGAGCTTGCCGGCAGCTCTTACCCAATGACAGCCTTCTGAATCTCCCACAATCAGCTCGGCCAATCGCGGGAGATTCTTTACTGACCAATCACCGTTGTTCTTCTGTCCAATCACAGTGCAGTCTGTCTTAGCCAATCAGGTTAGAGTATTTCAAGAATGTTAATATGGAACACCCCCTGCTCAGAGCCATCTTTACGGGCTCACGAGCCATTGCCCCAGCTCAGTTCCACTGCACATGCGTGTGCGCCTCCCGCCAGCTAGCTGATTTTGGGGTATCTGCCATGCATGCATGGGGAGGTACATACGGGAAATGGTGTGCATGCGCAGGGGGGTGGGGGGTCACGTGAGGGGGTCGTGCATGCATTGCATTATGATCAGGGATGGGATTGAAATGTTTTAACAATGGTTCTGTGGGTGTGGCTTAGTTGGTGGGCATGGCTTAGTGACCATGTGACTTGCTAGGTGTGGCCAATTCAACATCACTCACATTGAGGCACGCATCTCCTCACCTGGCCTCTCATGACTGTGGAGATGCTGCAACAGTCGTAAATGTGAAAAATGGTCATCAGTCACTTTTTTCAGTGCATTGTAACTTTGAATGGTCGCTCCATATGAGCAAAGTACCAGCAAAGGAGGAAAAAAAAAACCCAGAGAGGTTCCAGAGACAGGAAGTCTAGTCCTGCCAAGAATGTAAAAAGGGTTAACAGGCAGTTTCTTTAAGCAACATCAGAATGTTTCCTTCCTTCCTTCCTTGCAGGATTAGGCCAGTAATTTCTTGTAACCGGTTCTCCAAACTGCTTAAAATGTTAACAACAGGTTCTAGCAAATAGGTGAGAACTGGTAGAATCCCACCCCTGATTATGAGTGCAAGCATGTGTACGCTTTCTCACACGTGCATGTGCACACTTTTAGCACGCAATGACAAAATAGTTAGCCATCACTGCCCTACACCATTTCTGAGAGATGGCAGTCCAGTCTCTTCTTGAAAGCTTCCAGTGATGACACTCCCACAACTTCTGAAGGTAAGGTATTTCTGTTAAATGCAGTATAGCAACATCTGCCTAGCCTCTTTCAGGAATCATCCTATCAGTTCTAGACTGGAGCACTTTCCCATCTATAATGAATAAAATGTCCACTGCATACAGAGAGAACAATTGTTTTCTTTGCAGATTGTCCCTGGTGCAATCTTTTGGAAGCAATTGCTTTTTTAAAAAAAGATCTCCAGGAAACTTCATCTCTATCTGTCAACTTAGGAAGCAGACGTAGTGGACAATATTTATCTGACTCTGAAGCAGTTTCATACATTCATTAATATCAGCTGTCATACTCAGGAAACTTTGGGCTGTGGACCTCTTGGATTCTTGCCTTTAAAAATATTAGAGAATGCTTTGTTTGCTTGGGTCACCACCTATCTCCACCCTGCCATGGGCTTAGCTATTAGCAATCACATTTCCCTGTTCATTCTTGGCCTGGGCATTTACTATGGAGTATATATTTTGTGAATGCTGCTGAGACACAGATTATCCGAGAGTGTGCCATTCTCAAATTACATATGTGTTAGTTACCCACATTAATACCTTTTCTTAGAACCAGCTAAAAGGTCATGGAGAAATAAGTAGACCTGGAGGTGTTCAAGGAATGTTATTTAGGTTGGAAGTTAAATTATAGGATTAACAGAAATGCTTAATTTTTTAAAAAAATAATAATTTGAAGCAATTAGTCCCTTTTAATAATTTAAACAATACTGTTAAAAGATGAACAGCAGTAGATGCAAGCATTTCATATTGACTCATCAACACCAACATTACAATTATGTGGTTAAAATCAGCCTGAAATATAAGATCTAGCAAGAGCATTAATTAAGCCTATAATTTGTGCAGTTTAAAGTTTTACTGCACCATAGGAACTCTCATTTTCTGCATTTTGCCGAAGAGGTTGCCATTAATCAATTGAAGCCTCCCTTGTGCGTGCAGAAACAGCTGTATGTCAATCTATGCTTCCCGTGAGCATGAGGTTTATCACTGGTGGTTTCCCTGCATATGTTATAGGCTTAATTATTGCTCTTGCTAGATCTTATATTTCAGGCTGATTTTAACCCTGTCTTTGTAATGTTGGTATTGATGAGTCAATATGAAATGCTTGCATCTACCGCTGTTTGTCTTTTAACAGTATTATTTTAAAAATAATAAAATTGGATTCATAGCATTCACCCTCTTCCTAACAAGTTAGTAAAAGATAACTGCTGCATTTATACGGTATGCAATACCCAAACAAATGTAATGTAGTGGTTAGGTTTCCACTAATATATTGATATATGTCTTATCCAGCCCTGTTTTAGTCTTGTTTACAGATTATGTGAAACCGCTCATTGGCTTTTCTATTATGCTCAGCTTTCTCTCTTTTCTCTTAACTTCTTCCTGCACCATCTGAAAGAATTTCTGTTCAATTTAAAAGTTTGTGTACTCACAACATACTTATCAGCAGTTCATGTTTTGTTCTATGAATTCTGTTTTCTGGATTCTTAGGGCACATTAAATGCAACTCTGACCTAACTAGAAGCTGGCTTTGCACAATAAGTCAATTCAGTGAGTTAGTTTATGATTCAGTATGTCACAGCCTCCAATTTTCCTTCTGATTTATTATTTGTGTTCATTGGTCTTGCTAAAAAAGCTTCTTTAGCCTTTATTTCTGAATTATCCCATTCTATTTGTGATTCAGTGTTTTTCAACCAATGCTGTGGAGATTATTATTATATGCAAAACCTGGGAATCTTATAATGATACTCACACACAGAAATAAAGAAAATTCTTAAAATTCTTCTTCTAATGGTGTTCTTTGCACTAGAACTCTGGAGCTGCTCCAAGCAAGGAAAGAGTCATGAGATTAGTCCCCTGCTGTCAGATGGACACCAATCTTGTCTTCATTCTCCTGCTGCCACCCTACTAATCATCTTCTTGAGTTTTCTGTTTGCCATTTTCAGAACTTGGGACAGTAAACACAGCTTGCCTTAGGGAGCCAAAAACAGTCCTCCTCATCTAAGCAAGGTTAATCAAACAAGTTCTGAGCCAGTATCCAATTGATGAGAAAAGAAGAGGGATTGATGGCATGCAGAGTTAGCTCCCTTTTCCAATCCATTGAAAGCAGTGTTCCAATATCTAAGGGGCTGCCACAAAGAAAGGGAGATTGGTCTATTCTCCAAAGCACCTGACGGTAGGACAAGAAGCAATGAACGGAGGTTTAACAAAAGAATTAAGAAATTTCCAATCAGTGAGAACTATAGAACCATTAGTCTATATTTTGGGAATCACTACTGAACTTGATGTAGTGTCTACTTCTGTTAGATTGTATAGCTTGCATTTTAACAAGAATTCTAATGTAGTAGATACTCCTCCAATGAGTCATTCTTGTAGGCCACTTTCTAAAAAAAAAGTGTCAAGCCATTAAAGAGAGGGGTGTGAGAAGGATTTATATGTAGTGGTTATAAATTCTCATTTATTTGAAATCACTGGGGGAAAGTTATAACTGAATATTCACAAGAAAGAACTGTACATTTTTAAATTAGATTAAGGGGTGCAAGCTAAAACAGTTGAAGAATGGTTACAGGAACTCGGTATGTCTAGTCTAATGAAAAGAAGGACTAGGGGAAACATGACAGCAATGTTCCAATATTTCAGGGGTTCCTACAAAGATGAGAGAATCCAACTATTTTCCAAAACACAAGAAGGCAAGACAAGAAACAATGGATAGAAACTAACCAAGGAGAGAAGTAACTAGAACTAAGGAGAAATTTCCTAACAGTGAGAGCAATCAATCAACAGAACAGCTTGCCTTCAGAATTTGTGGGTGCTCCAACCCCAAAAGTTTTCAAATAGAGACTTGGACAACCATTTGTCTGACTGTAGGGTTTCCTGCCTGAGCAGGAGGGGTTGGACTAGAAGACCTCCAAAGTTCCTTCCAATTCTATTATTCTATGCTTTAAATAGCTACATTGATCCAAATTTCCAATCCTCGCTCTGCTGTGTTGACACAATGGTTAGCATGCAGTATTGCAGGCTAACTCACTGCTCCCTCCAATCTGATCAGGCTCAAGATTGATTCAGCCTTCCATCCTTCCAAGGTTGGGAAAATGAGGACCCAGACTGTTGGAGACAGTATGCTGACTCTGTAAACCTCTTAGAGAGGGCTATAAAGCATTATGAAGCAGTATATAAGTCTAAGTGCTATTGCTATTTCCCTGGCATGGAACAGCATGATGGATACATGGATATACTATTCAAAAATAGTAAGGCCTTTTTTACCCAATGCAGGCAAAAGACATTAAGTCAATTTAAATGTCCCTATTGTGACTGGATAATGTGTGTGTCATTACCCAAAGAAAACCAATTTTACCCAGGTTTGGGAAGCATTGAGCTACGTCATATTAGGATTCAGCCTTAGCCTGTTCTCTCTCATCTCGAACCTAATAGCATCCAAGTAGCAGGACAAAGCTTTGACAGCCCAGCCCAGGATTGTAATGTAATTCTTGATATTATCTCCATGCTGATGATTCCAGACTCTAAACTGCCAAATGACCTCCCCCAGACTCTTCATGTAGA
Organism: Laticauda colubrina; assembly: GCA_015471245.1. Taxonomy (NCBI): domain Eukaryota; kingdom Metazoa; phylum Chordata; class Lepidosauria; order Squamata; family Elapidae; genus Laticauda; species Laticauda colubrina. The sequence goes on along the minus strand of BLBF01000042.1, from coordinate 17,627,589 downwards.
TGCTAAATGAAAGGTAGAAGAGAACTGACCTCCACAAGACAGCAGCTAGCATTCCTCCTGAATTACCACCAAATGAAAATGGCTGCTGGAGAAGAAATAGAACCATTGTAAAGGTATAAAATTAAATTTATTTCTCAAATTTATATGCCATTCAGCTCACATTTTCACACTGTCTCCTACCCTTAATTCTGTAGCTGCTCTAGAGGGATCTCAATAGTACTGAAGGACGAGAGGCCTAAGAAGTTCTACCCCCATCCAGGTTTTGATATGGGTATCAACAACACCCATTAATTCTGTCTTGTCTGTGAAGATTCTCAGTCACCCAGGTCATGGTTAACAGATAACAGATAATCAGAGTTGGAAGGGACCTTGTAAGTCATCTAGTCCAATTCCTTGCCCAAGTGGGAGATCCTACACCATTTCTGGATGATGACAGTCCAGTCACTTCTTGAAAGCCTCCAGTGATGAAGCTGTCACAACTTCCGAAGGCAACTTCTGTTCCGTTGGTTGATTATTCTCACTGTCAGAAAATTTCTCCTTATTTCCAGGTTAAATCTCTCCTTGTTCAGTTTCCATCCATTATTCCTTGTCTGGCCTTTGGGTGCTTTAGAAAATAGCTTGACCCCCTTCCTCTCTGTGGCAGCCCCTCAGATACTAGAAGACTGCTATCATGTCCCCCCTTGTCCTTCTCTTCATTAGACTAACCATGCCCAGTTCCTGTAACCATTCATTGTATGTTTTAGTCTCCAGTCCCCTAATCATCCTGGTTGTTCTTCTCTTACTTTTTCTAGAGTCTCAACAACTTTTTTTTATAATGTGGTGACCAAAACTGGATGCAGTACTCTAGGTGTGGTCTTATTAAGGCTTTAGGTTGTCCCAAAGTTGCTTTTTCCAAAGGCAACTGGATTCTTTCTTCCTTGAAGTTATTTCACTTCTCACTCAGAAGCTTTGAACAGAATAAAATAGAATAACAGAGTTGGAAGAGACCTTTGAAGTCTTCTAGTCCAACGCCCTGCTCAGGCAGGAAACCCTATTTGCCATTTCATGGTTGTCCAATCTCTTCTTAAAAACGTCCAGTGTTGGATAATTCACAACTCCTGGAAGTAAGTTGTTCCACTGGTTAATTGTTCTTAACCGTCAGGAAATTTCTTCTTAGTTTTATGTTGCTTCCCTCCTTGATTAGTTTCCATCCAGCTTCTTAGATGAGAAGTGAAATGTCTTCAAGGAAAAAACTAAAGTCCAGCTGCCTTTTAAAAAAGCAACTTTGGGATCATCAATGATGTCTCCATCATGCCAAGACTGGCTAATACAGGGTTTTAAAATACATTTTTGTGGTCACAGTTTGAAGAAAAATGCCGGTTGAGAAGGCTTTTTGCCAGGCAATTTGTTTGTTCGCATTCTTCCTTAATTAGGCTTCCTGAGGCAAAATTCTGAGGTAGCTACAACAGCTATGATGTTAGTATCTGATAAGAGTACTAGTTAGTACCTGATGAGAGTGGACAGCAGCAACAATTTGAGGAACAATCTTGTGTCATTCCATGTACTTGGATAATTTTATGTTCCATGCTTCTATAAAACATGGGGGGGGGATCTTTGCTATGCAATGAAATTTGGAAATGATCCCATTAAGGCAGGGGTATCAAACACAAGGCCTGTGGTCCAGGTCAAATCTGGCCCGTGGAGCCATCCTGGAAATTGTAAGGAGCTTGCCTACATCACTTTGGCCTGGTCTACCCAATGCAAAGAGGAAACATCGGGCCAACATGGCTTTGGCCTGGAATACCCAATGCAAAGAGGAAACATGCCAGAATGGGAAGTAGCGTCAAGCTGGCCACGTCCACCCAGTTGGCCACTACCCCCCAGCCCTGAGGTCAATGAGAGCCCTGATGCGGCCCTCAATGAAATTGAGTTTGACACCCCTGCATTAGGGCAACTCTTTTCCCACTTTGCTCCTTCCACAAGTATAGCAAAGTTAAGATCCTCCTAATGCCGATCTTTCTTGCATCTGATACTACCTCTATAAATAGAAGTTATAGTACTAATTTAATATAATTGTGGCAGCAATTTCTATGATAATGAAGGTGATACAAATGTGGTTTTGTTCATATTGACCATCACAATGTGACTTGCAAATAGAGGGCAGAAAAGCTACATGCACACACATACACACACACACACACACACAAAACCTCTTTTCAATTTTTGAGCTAGTTTAACAGCTTCGAATAGCTTTCCACCAGGGAGCGCTTGTAGACCACAGAAAACTAAAGCAGTGAGCTTGTTGTCTCCCAGTCAAAGGAAGTTATAAATCAAACTTGATTTTGAGAGGGCAGATGATCTTAACTTTGAAAATGAAATGAAACTACAATTTGAAGAGGACAGCAGAAATTACGTATTTAAAGTCAAAACAGATTTCTGTAAAAATCTAGTCTGATCTATTTAGTCCAGTTCCAGCTAACTTTGCTAAATTTTTAAATGCATGTATATTTTTATACTTTTATGTAGGATGTCCAGGGATAGTTTGTATCCACAGGAATTGATGAAGTCAACAAGAGTCATCACAAGCATATTCAACTAAACTTAAGGAGTTTAAAGGCTAGGTCACACTGGCCACCGGATACAAAACGTATGCAAAAAGGGCACAGCGGATGAGCAAAATTTCGGGGGTGGCTCCATCTGTTCTTATCTGCTCTCAAAAGTGCCCCAAATTTGCATAAACAGAACGGAAAGGAACGGACGTGGGAAGGATGTAGTGGGGATGGAAAGCGGATGTTTGTAGGAAGCCTAGCGGATGGAAGCAGGCGACACATCCGCAGGGCTTCCAGGGGAGAATAGCGAAGCGGATGCGTAGCGGAAGGAGCAGATGCATAGCGGATGATGTGGATGCATCACAGACGCCTATAGGATGCATAGCGGAAGCGTAGCGGATGCAAAGCGTTCACTGCACATGCGGGGAGGATGAATTGCGTCAGCTCCGCGGATGTAAAAGAATGAAGCTCGCAAGCAGTCAGCATTCAGAGGAAAGACCTGCTGCCAGAGACATCTTGAGAGAACACCATGGGGAAGAAGGGGAAGCCTGTGCCTACTCCTGCCAGCCCTGGCAAGAAGGACAGAACCACCATCCCACCCCCTGGCGCTGACTCTGAAGCTGCTGGTGCTTCTGCTGCTGCTGCTCCTGGTGTTGCTGCTGCTGGTGCTCCTCCTGCTGCTGCTGCTGTGGTGGACCAGCCCCAAGGCCCTCAAAGCCCTACTGCTGAAGGCCCTGAAGCCCCTGCCAGAGGGAGGAAGAGGCAAGGCAAGGAGAAGGGAGAGAGGAAACAGTACTCCATTTCCGAAGACCATGAGGAGGAGGTGCTGGAATGGCTGAGAGAGAACGAGTACCTGTGGAGGAAGGGCCACAGGCTCTATCGTGACACCAAGAGAAAGCAGGCAGCTTGGAGAGAGAAGGCAGAGAGCCTGGGCTACACTTCAGATGTACTCCTGGGATGGTTGAAGCACATGCACACCTGGTATGGCAAGCTGCACCTGAAGAAATCTGGCCAGGCCGCTGTCAAGCTCACTGACCGGGAGATGTACGTCATGGCCAAGTGCAGCTCCCTGGAGGGTGAGATCCACCACCGAGGAGCAGCCCCTCTGTCAACCCTCTCCCTCAGACAGCCTACAGAGAGCCAGTCCTCTTCTAGCCAGGAGACAGCTACCATGTCCAGGCAAGTGTCTTTGGAGGGCCCCACGACAGAGACCCCCCCGACAGCTGCACTCCCTGTGCCGGAGGATGTGGAGGATCCCCTGTCTCAGATGGAGCAAGAAGAAGCAGCCACCAGAGACCAAACCCACCCCCACCCCCAGCTCCACTTCCACTGAAAGCAGGCAGAGCGGCAGACCGGAGGGACAGAGCCACACTGTCCTCTTGGAGATCAGGGACACAATCAAAGCCAGCACAGATCTTCTCTCCCAGCTGGTCCACTTCGACATGCCATCCTCGAATCGCAAGCCCTTCATCACGTATGTGAGGCAGACCCTCATGGACATGCCCGAGGCCCAGTACCAGGTGATGAAGGAGAGGATCACAGCTCTTCTGCATCACCCTCCAGGCCCAGCTGAACCTGCTCCTACCCACTCCAGGTCTGCTCCTCCACCCCAGGTGATGTCACAGCCCTTCTATGGATTTCAACAGCCCCTCACCTACCAAGCCTACCACTACCAGGACTTTCCACAGCAGAGGCAGCCCTTCCCAGTCCAGACCCAGGTTCATCGGATGCCACAGACACCACAGACGCCTCACCTGACCCAGCTGCAGACCAGACAGCCCCACTACATTCCTCCTTCCTCCACCCCACAGCCAAGCCCGTCAATGGACAATCTGTCATCAGTCTTGGGCCTCACATCCCAGGTACTTGATGAAGGGCCTCTCAACCTCACGGGACTGAGTCAGCTCTCTGAGAGCTTCCTGCACACACCATCTCCTGTTGTACTCTCGGGGCCAGGCACCCCAATGACGCCTCAGACCAGCACTCCAGCCACAGCCACCTCCACAGTCCCTGGCACCTTTACATCTGAGACCATGGGCACGCCTCAGAGTGACTGAGAAGAGTGCCAGAGACTGAGTTGTTACCTGTTCACTTTATCTTTGTTTAAGACACTTTACTTGGTTCATTTTACTTATTTAATAAAGTCATACAGTTTACTTAAGAATGTTAATAAAGGTTATTTTTGCTTCACACACTGGGTTCATTTTTTTTACTTAAGGAAGTGTTGGTGAAAACTTTGAAAAAAGGGTTAAGCCTTTGCATACTTGTGGGATGGGTAAGGATAGTTGTGGGATGGGTAAGGATAGTTGTGGGATAGATAACTCTCCAGCGCAAGCATAGTGGGACTGTATGGTCCACCCTCCCAGCTGCCACATATATGGCCCTTTATTATCAATAACAATTTATTCATTGATCAACACATTTCAAAATAAACAAAACTCTTTATTAATGCCCTATTCATTGTAGGACCACTCAACATACATGGCACAATCTCATCAGTGTTATGCGACAGGCTCAAGGAAGCATCCATTAAGCATCTATCATCCTGTCTTGCCACTCCACTGCTCCAGCTGGGGAGTTGCACCAGTGTCTCAGAAGGTTACGCTGCTTCTTCCCTTCACGTGAAGCTCTGTTGGGACCTTGTACATCCACAGTGTCTATCAGGTTTCGTCCTTGCCTCCATTCACCAGGCTCCATGTCCCCATTCCCTTGTTGACAGTCCACAAGCCTGTTCTGCAAGACTGGGTAGCAGGTGCGCATGAGATTGTGAAGGATGCAGCAAGCTTCCACGATGCTCCTCATAGTCCCTGGGTAATGCTACATGGTGGTGAGAAGTACCTGGAACCTGTTGGCCAGGATGCCAAAGGTGTTCTCCACCACCCGTCTTGCCTTGGACAGCCTGTAGTTGAAGATCCTCTCTTCACAGGTGAGGTATCTTGAAGTGTAGGGCTTCATGAGGTAGGTTCTGAGGGAGAAGGCGTCATCCCCTACGATGAAGTAGGGCACATCTTGTGTGTCATTGGGTAGGGGGTCTGGATCTGGAAAACCCATGATGAGGTTGCATTCCAGCCCATCCTTGATGTCACTGGCGTTGTATATCTGGGCATCTGAAGCTGACCCGTTGCCTGAAGCATCGATGTACATGAACTTGTAGTCAGCATCAACCATGGCAAAGAGGATGACACTGAAGAAGCCCTTGTAGTTGAAATAAGTGGACCCTGAGTAGGCTGGAGCTTTGCAGGCCACGTGCTTGCCATCTATGGCTCCAACGGTGTGGGGAAAGTTCCACCTCTGATACCACTGCTCTGCAACTTTCCTCCAGCTTTCTTCAGTGGTGGGACACTGGAGGAGCTCCTCCACGTATTCTTCGATGATGGCCTGCACCACTTCTCTGACCACAATGCTGATGGTGTTGTGTAGCACCCTCTAGGCATACTGCATGTTTCTGTATGTGGTTCCAGAGGCCTGGTGCTGCAGAGTCAGTGCCACCTTCAGTCCAGTGTCCAGGCTGGGACGGAAGTTGGTGTTTGCCTTGGTCAACCAGGGTCTCAGACGCTCCACAACTTCATCAAACATGGCTGGTGGCATCCTCATGAAGTGCTGGAATGCACGAGGGTCTTCATTCCTCAGCTCCACCATCAGCTTGTCATAGAGTCCAAACTCCGCTCTTCTCCCGATCCATCTTTGGACCCAAACAGCTCTTGGACGTCTCCTTCTTCTCCTTGCGTAGAAAAGGTGAAACAGTCTGAACAGGGCTTGGCTCTGGTGTTGAATGATCGCGGCTACCAAATGGAATGTGCGATGATCCATGGTGGAGATCAATGGATGATGTGAAAGAGCAAGACCAAGGCTGAAGAGGTCTGCACACCACGGCTGCTGGACTGATAGTGAGATCCAGGTGATTTCCTCCCCCTTTTTATAGGAAATGTCGGTTTTCCGCTAGGTGTCCTTCCACATACTCTAGACATCCTCCAGACATCCTCAATATCCAAGATACGTCCCATATGCAAATGTTTTGTCCGTTTTGATGCTTTATATCCGAGGTGCATCCGCTTTCATCCTTTCTATGTCTGTGCTACTAATGTTGTGTGGACGTTCCGCGTACCTTTCGCTTCCTCCCTCTTTCCGCTTTCCACTGGAGCGGATGTGAGTTGCGCGGATGCCCAGAGGATCCCGAGAGGATACAGTGGACGTGTAACGGATGGCAATGGACGTAGAACGTTTGTTGCCCATATGTGTTGCAGATGTAGATCATACGCGGCGGAAAGTTCATCCGCTCAAAAAGTTTTTTGCAGATCAAAACCTTTTGAGCGGATGAAATAGTAGTAGACGGATGTTTGACGGATAGAGCATATGAAAGTTGTACACAATGAGTACACAACGGATGCATCGCGTTTTCCAACGGATGGCAAGCGTTTTTCTCTGTATTGCATCCTCTTTGCATCTGTTGGTGCAGTGTGACATGAGATGGCAGTGTCCCACTTGCCCATTGAATCCAAGCAACAGCTTCAGGGCTTAATGGTCTCCTGTCCATAATTGTTTAATCTCAGCAATCTGCAACTTCAGCCCTTCTAAATTTACTAAGGATAGTAGAGCCTAGGGTAGATTCCATAAACTCAATTTTGCTCATTAATTTTCTAACATGGCTTCTTATGACTTCTTCAATGGCAGCTTTGGGATATAAAATGCTAGATTGAATGGGCCTTTGGTCTGATCTAACCAAGGACCTCTTAATGTTCTCTTGCAGAAATATAGGAAACAGAAGCCTATACAATATTTTTTATTATATGAGTCCATCACTTAGTCTTGTTTTCTTAGTCAAACTTCTCACACCCTCAGCATTTTACTTGTTTGATCTAAAATCCCACAAAAGGCACTACTATTTATTCCTGGCTTCTGTAGGTCAGTGAATATTCTGCTGAATGTGGGTTATGTCATTGCCACTAATGTTAGCTGTCTTTAGCCAAGGTATTTGTGTAGGTTTTGGATGATCACATGTCTAATCATACCAGGAGCTTCTCTTATTTTCATGTGTCTGCTTTCATTCCAAGAATGGAATTAATTATAGCATCTGATCTTTTTGTTTCCTCGTAGACTGGAACAGTGGAAAGTTCCAAATTAACACATTTATAAGGAGAAGGTTCTGTTCTGTCTTGGGAAGTGTTTTGAATTTTTTACCTCAGCTCCTGGATGTCACTCTCATACAGTATACCAAGGCCTTATGGGTGACTCATAGCTGTGGTTCATGCTGTTCCAAAAGATAGGAAAAACAGATTGTGCCTCACCCTCAGGTAGAGGATAATTGGTCTGTTATATCAAGATACTTTTTGATTCTAATTGTAAGAACTAAGTTTATAGCAAGAAAAAGTGGTTGTAGGAAGCAATTATAGATCTAACTGTCTTTTTGAAGAATTTTTGAGTGGAAGTTTTTAAGAAGGGATTGGACAACCATTTCTCTGAAATGGCTTAGTGTTTCCTGCTTGAAACGGGGTTGGACTAAAAGACCTCCAACTATATTATTTTGTTACTATATTAATTTCTCTACTATGTGTATTCCAGGAAGATATACCATTAGCATTTAGGCTTATATATACCGTTCCCTTAATGCTTTACAGCATTCTCTGAGAAGTAACAATGTAAGCATTATTTGCATATTGCCTCCAACAATCTGGGTACTCATTTTACTGAAAGATGGAAGGCTGAGTCAACCTTGAGCCCCATCAGAATCGAACTCCAGGCTGTGGGCAGAGCTTGCCTGCAATACTACATTCTAACACTGCACCACCAAGGTTTCATCATCAAACTCATCTCCAAGAAAAAAAAAATCTATTATTTTGCCAGGCAGTTGATCAGTCTCAAGGCTTCCAATTTCCTTCCGCTTGCTTGTAAAAACTCAACAAAAATTGCATATGTGTGGAAATATAAGAAAGGTTTAAACAGAACAGTACCTTCTCTTAGCTTTTCTGCTAGACCTCCTCCCAAACCCTTTTATCTTCATGACCTCTTTCATCTGTTGTTTCTTCTCATCCAAAATTTGCGGTGTTTTTTTTTAACAGCAGCTAATTGGATGAGCAGAGAACTGCTTCATTCATAGGTTTATTGGATCTGTTTATTTGATGCCATGCATTCTAGTCTGAAAACATTTGTGCATGGGTGGGATTCCATTTTTTTCACAACTGGTTCTGTGGGTGTGGCTTCGTTGGTGGGCATGGCTTGGTGGTCATGTGACTGGCTGGGCATGGCCAACTCAACATCACTGACATCGAGGCATGCATCTCCTCGCCAGGCCTCTCATGACTGTGGAGATGCTGCAACAGTCGTAAGTGTGAAAAATGGTCATGTCACTTTTTTCAGTGCCATTGTAACTTTGAATGGTCACTTCATATAAGCAAAGTACCAACAAAGAAGAGGAAAAAAAACTCCAGATAAGTTCCTAAGACAGAAAGTCTAGTCCTGCCAAGAATGTAATAAGGGTTAACGGAGAGGCAGTTTCTGTAAGCAACACCAGAATGTTTCCTTCCTGCCTTCCTTACAGGATTAGGCCAGAATTTCTTCTAACAACCAGTTCTCTAAACTGCTTAGAATGTTAACAACTGGTTCTAGCAAATAGGTGCAAATTTGTAGAATCCCACCCCAGCATTTGTGTTATAACACAGTATAGGGCAGGCTGCCTCTGTTGTTCTCTTCCTGTAAGTCTCTTGATTTTCTTTGACATTAGAAAAGATTTTTGTGGAGCAAATCTCTCAGGACACAGCAAGGCATTGCCTTGGCTAGAAATTCAGATACTTGCACGAAAGAAAGTGTCCTGCTCAAATATTTTCAACAAAGAAAGTATTCTGTTTTTTAAAAAGTTACAATGTGAAGAAAGTCAATTATCATCTAAAAACGATACTCTGAGAAGTAGATTCTGGGTAATTATAATGTCTTCTCTAATCCTGGCTTTGAGTCACTAGAGGCAAAGTTTTCAGTTGGGTGAGAAAAGATCTGTCTCTGGGAAGAGAAGAGACAGAAAAGGTAAGAATTACTGGTTTATTCATTTTGGCATCCCTAACAATACCGTTCTCTGGAAAATTCCAAAACAGGACAAATATCTAGGTAGGTTTCCCAATATCAGAGGTGAGCAGGCTTTAAATATGGACATTCTATAGTATGGGTAGTCCTTGACTTACAATAGTTCATTAAGTGACCATTCGAATGGCAACAGCACTGAAAAGAGTGACTTGTGACCATTTTTCACACTTACGACTTTTGCAGTATTCCCATGGTCACATGATCAAAATTTGGGCGCTTGATAACTGTTTGTATTTATGATGATTGCAATTTTCCCAGGGTCATGTGATTCCCTTTTGCAACCTTCTGACAAGCAAAGTCACTGGGAAAGCCAGATTCACTTAACAATCATGTTACTTTTTTATTTTATTTTATTTATTTATTTGATTTGTCTATTGCTTACAAAATAATATGTATAAACATTAAGGCTAGGTCCCACTGGCCGACGGATGCAAATCGTATGCATAAAGGACACAGCAGATGAGCAAAATTTCGGGGATGGCTCCATCCGTTGTCATCCGTTCCAAAAAGTGGCGAAAATTTGCAAAAACAGAACGGAAAAGAACAGAAAAGAACGGACGGGGGTAGTACGTAGCGGGGATGTTAAACAGATGTTCATAGGAAGCCTCGCGGATGTCAGCAGATGGAAGCGGATGACACCTCCGAAGGGCTTCCGGGGGAGAATTGCGAAGCGGACGCATAGTGGAAGGGGTGGATGCGTAGTGGCTGACACGGATGCATCACGGACGCCTATAGGAAGCAAAGCGGACGCCGCGCGGATGTATATCGGATACAAAGTGTTCACTGTGCATGCGGGGAGTATGAATTGCGTCAGCTCCGCTGATATAAAAGGATGCAGCACACACGCAGTCAACATTCAGAGGAAAGACGTGCTGCCACATACATCTAGCAGGAAAACCATGGTTTGTCAGTCAGGCAAGAAGAGGAAGCCCATGCCTACTCGTTCCAGCCCTGGCAAGAAGGCCAGAACTAGCATCCCACCCCCTGGCACTGACTCTGAACCTGGGGCTGCTGCTGCTGCTGCTGCTCCTGCTGTGGTGGACCAGCCCCAAGGCCCTCAAAGCCCTGCTGCTGAAGGCCCTGCTGCTTAAGCCTCTGAAGGCCCTGCTGCTCAAGCCCCTGAAGGCCTTGCTGCTGAAGGCCCTGCCAGAGGGAGGAAGAGGCAAGGGAAGCAGAAGGGAGAGAAGAAACAGTACACCGTTTCCGAGGAGCATGAGGATGAGGTGCTGGAATGGCTGAGGGAGAACGAGTACCTCTGGGGAAAGGGTCACAGACTGTATCGGGACACCAAGAAGAAGCAGGCAGCTTGGAGACACAAGGCAGAGAGCCTGGGGTACACTGCAGATGAACTCCTGGGATGGTGGAAGCACATGTACACCTGGTATGGCAAGCTACACCTCAAGAAATCCGGGCAGGCCGCTGTCAAGCTCACTGACGGGGAAATGTACGTCATGGCCAAGTGCAGTTTCCTGGAGGGTGAGATCTGCCACCGAGGAGCAGCCCTTCTAACACCCCTCTCCCTCAGACAGCCCACAGACAGCCAGTCCTCTTCCAGCCAGGAGCCAGCAAGCCTGTCCAGGCAGGTGTCATCAGAGGGCCCCACGGCAGAGACCCTCCCGACAGCTGCACTCCCCATGCCGGCGGACTTGGAGGACCCCCTGTTACAAATGGAGGAAGAAGCAGCAGCCACCAGAGGTCAACCCATCCCCACCCCCAGCTCCACAAGATGCAGGCAGAGAGGCAGACTGGAGGGCCAGAACCACAGTGTGCTGTTGGAGATCAGGGACACAATGAAGACCAGCACAGAACCTCTCTCTCAGCTGGTCCACTTGGACAGAGGATCCTTGGGCCGCCACAACTTCATCACCTTCGTGAGCCAGACCCTGAGGGACCTGCCCGAAGCCCAGTACCAGGTGATGAAGCAGAAGATCACAGCACTTCTGCACAACCCTCAAGGCCCAGCTGAAGCTGCTCCGACCCAGTCCAGGTCTGCTCCTCCACCCCAGGCGATGTCACAGCCCTTCCACGGCTTTCAACAGCTTCTCACCTACCAAGGCTACGACTACCAGGACTTCCCACAGCAAAAACAGACCTTCCCAGTCCAGGCCCAGGTTCATCGCATGCCACAGATGCCACACCTCACCCAGCTGCAGATCAGACAGCCCCACTACACTCCTCCTTCCTCCACCCCACAGCCAAGTCCGTCAATGGACAATCTGTCATCAGTCTTGCGCCTCACATCTCAGGTACTTGATGAAGGGCCTCTCAACCTCACGGGACTGAGTCAGCTCTCGGAGAACTTCCTGAACACACCATCCCCTGTTGTACTCTCGGGGCCAAGCACCCCAATGGCGCCTCAGACCAGCACTCAAGCCACAGCCACCTCCACAGTCCCTGCCCGCTTAACAGCTGAGACCAGGGACATGACTCAGAGTGACTGAGAATAGTGCCAGAGACTGAGTTGTTTACTTGTTCAGTTTATCTTTGCTTAAGACACTTTACTTGGTTCATTTTGCTTATTTAACAAAGTAATACAGTTTACTTAAGAATGTTAATAAAGGTTATCTTTGCTTAAGAAACTTGGTTCATTTTTTTTTACCTTAGTGAAGTGTTGGTGAAAACTTTTAACAAATGGTTAAGCCTTTGCATGCCTGTGGGATAGATAAGGATAGTTGTGGGATAGATAAACCTCCAGTGCAAGCATAGTGGGACTGTATGGTCCACCCTCCCAGCTGCCACATATATGGCCCTTTATAATCAATAACAATTTATTCATTGATCAACACATTTCAAAATAAACAAAACTCTTTATTAATGCCCTATTCATTGTAGGACCACTCAACATACATGGCACAATCTCATCAGTGTTATGCGACAGGCTCAAGGAAGCATCCATTAAGCATCTATCATCCTGTCTTGCCACTCCACTGCTCCAGCTGGGGAGTTGCACCAGTGTCTCAGTAGGTTACGCTGCTTCTTCCCTTCACGTGAAGCTCTGTTGGGACCTTGTACATCCACAGTGTCTATCAGGTTTCGTCCTTGCCTCCATTCACCAGGCTCCATGTCCCCATTCCCTTGTTGACAGTCCACAAGCCTGTTCTGCAACACTGGGTAGCGGGTGCACATGAGATTGTGCAGGATGCAGCAAGCTTCCACGATGCTCCTCACAGTATGTGCCTCATGCTGCATGGTGGTGAGAAGTACCTGGAACCTGTTGGCCAGGATGCCAAAGGCGTTCTCCACCACCACTTGAAGTGTAGGGCTTCATGAGGTAGGTTCTGAGGGAGAAGGCGTCATCACCAACGATGAAATAGGGCACATCTTGTGTGTCATTGGGTAGGGGGTCTGGATCTGGAAAACCCATGATGAGGTTGCGTTCCAGCCTATCCTTGAGGTCACTTGTGTTGTATACCTGGCCATCTGAAGCTGACCCGTTGCCTGAAGCATCGATGTACATGAACTTGTAGTCAGCATCAACCATGGCAAAGAGGATGACACTGAAGAAGCCCTTGTAGTTGAAATAAGTGGACCCTGAGTTGGCTGGAGCTTTGCAGGCCACGTGCTTTCCATCTATGGCTCCAACGGTGTGGGGAAAGTTCCACCTCTGATACTACTCTTCTGCAAGTTTTCTCCAGCCTTGTTCAGTGGTGGAGCATTTGAGGAGCTCCTCCACGTATTCTTCGATGATGGCCTGCACCACTTCTCTGACCACTTTGCTGATGCTGTTGTGTGGAACCCTCCACGCATACTGTATGTTTCTGAATGTGGTTCCAGAGGCCAGGTGGCGCAGAGTCAGTGCCACCTTCAGTCCAGGGTCCAGGTTGGGACGGAAGTTGGTGCTAGGCTTGGACAACTTGGATCTCAGACGCTCTACAAGTTTGTCAAACATGGCTGGTGGCATCCACATGAAGTGATGGAATGCATGAGGGTCTTCATTCCTCAGCTCCACCATCAACTGGTCATAGAGTCCAAACTCCGCTCTTCTCCGCTCTTCTCTCCATCCTCGGACCCACACAGCTCTTGGATGTCTCCTTCTTCTCCTTTTGTATAAAAGTTGAAACAGTCTGAACAGGTTTTGATTCTGGTGATGAATGATCGCAGCGACCATACGGACTGTGTCATGATCCATGGTAGAGAACAATTGATGATGTGGAAGACCAAGGGTGAAGAGGTCTGTACACCACGGTTGCTGGACTCATACTGAGATCCAGATGATTTCCTCCCCCTTTTTATAGGAAATATCGGTTTTCCGCTAGGTGTCCTTCTGCATACTCTAGACATACTGCAGACATCCTAAATATACGAGATACATCCCAGATACAAACGTTTTGTCTGTTTTAATCCTTTATATACGAGATGCATCCGCTTTCATCCTTTCTATTTCCATGCTACTAACGTTGTGTAGACGTTCCGTGTACCTTTTGTTTCCTCCCTCTTTCCGTTTTCAGCTGCAGCGGATGTGAGTTGAGGGGATGGCCAGAGGATGCAGAGAGGATACAGCAGACGTTTATCGGATGATAACGGACATAGAACGTTTGTTGCCCGTATAAGCTGCGGATGTAGATTGTACGTGGCGGAAAGTTCATCTGCTCAGAAAGTTTTGTGCAGCTCAAAACTTCTTGCGTGGATGAAATCGCAGTGGACGGATGCTGGAGGGATAGAGCGTATGAAACACGTATGCAGTGAGTACACAACGGATGCATAGTGTTTTCCAACGGATGGCAAGGTTTTTTTAACGTTTTACATCCTCTTTGCATCCGTTAGTGCAGTGGGACAGGGTCTTTATACATTACTCATGTATAAACATGAGTAAGAATACAGGAAATAGGTACGAATAAATAGAGCCAATAGGACTGGGATGGTAGGAATGATGTTAGTTAGCCATTCTTCTCATACTTCTAAGGAAAATATGAGAATTATTTCAGAAATCAGTAAAACATATGAAATCCTTACAATCTTTCCCATATACTAAGCCCAGTTCTGTACCTGTCCTGTTTCAAGAATACCGTCAATCACTTTTTAAACCCTAGCTGTCGTCATGACTAATGGAGGAATACTTGTAAGTCTATAGTGTTAATATCACTATGGTCAATCAAAGTACACAAGCAGTGATCGCTGCTTTGAGTTGGTACTGTTCTGTGCAATGAATTTCAGAGTAAATCCTGTAAGAAGATGCAGACGCTTCTTTTCCTGAGAGATCCCTGGTGCTCTCTGAGCTTGATTGCTTTCTTTTGCAAACTTTTGATTACCCAAACGAGGAAAACTCATCAGCATTGATGATGTTACCTCGTTTGGATCATGAAACATCTGCAAGAAAACAACCAAGGTCGGAGAGCATCAAGGACTCTTCATTTCAACCCTGAGCTATATCTTTTCCTGATGTTTATGCCAAACCAGACTTCCAATGAAAGACACCAGATGATCAGTGAAGGTCAAATAAAATAAATGTATTCATCCCAAGGTTGTCAGGTTACATTGGGTGGCTGTTTTTCTGCTCCTCTGCCTCCCTTGTTGTTGGTTTTTTTTTTAAGTTGAAGGATTAGGCCAATCATTATCAATGGAATGGAATGTGTTCTTGTATCACAAGCATATATTTTGTTATCTCGAGTTAGAACAGATGCCTCCTTAGAGTTAAAGCAGATGTTCAGTGGGCAATTAACTTTCTTATATAAATGTTTTTTTATGCAGAATAACAGAGTTGGAAGTGACCTTGGAAGTCTACTTCAACCCCCAGCTCAAACCAAGATGGAATGTGATGACTCGTCATGGCCAACTTGCCTTGGCCAACTTGCCATGGCCAACTCATCATGGGACAACTCGCCATGGGAGAATTGCAGTGGGCATTGTCTTGCTTTAGGTTTGAACCTTCTTGAGGTTTGACCTTGAGGACCTGTAACATGAAACAGTTCAAACCTAAAGCAAAACAAGGCCTTCTGGCATTCTCCTGCTGCAATTCTCCTGCAGCGAGTTGTTCCACAGAACATTGTCCTGTGGCAAGTTTTCCCACTGTAAGTTGTCCTATAGAGGAAACTCTGGACTATTTCAGAGAAATGATTACCCAATCTCTTCTTTTAAACTTCCAGTCTTGGAGCATTTACAACTTCTGGAGGCAAGTTGTTCCACTGATTAACTGTTCTAACTTGCTGGAAATTTCTCCTTAGTTCTAGGTTGCTTCTCTCCTTGATTAGTTTTCATCCATTGCTTCTTGTTCTTGTTAAGGTGATTTGGAGAACAGGTTGGCCTCCTCTTCTTTGTGCCAGTCCCTTAGTTTTTGAAACACTGTTATCACCCCAAGTCTTTATTTTCATTAAACTTGACATACCCAGTTTCTGTAACTATTTTTGATAAGTTTTAGCCTCCAGTCCTCTAAATAATCTTTGTTGCTCTTGTCTACACTCTTTTTAGAGTCTCTACATCTTTGTTGTAACGGGTCAACCAAAGCTGAATGCAATATTCCAATTGGTGGAATTGAATTGGTGGTCTTACCAAGGCATTATTAAATAGTACAAATGCTTTATGTGATATTGATTCTATCTTCTGTTAACGCAACCTAGCACTGCATTAGCTTTTTTGGCAGCTACAGCTCACCTATGGCTCATATTTAAGTAACTCATTAGGACTCTTAAGATCCCTTTCACAATTACTACTCTTGAGCCAAGTTCCATTTTATTCTATTCCTGTACATTTGATTTTTTTTGCCTAAATGTAGAACCTTACTTTTCTCACCATTGAATTTCATTTTATTAGATAGAAATAAGATGCATGCCTCCCTTTGCAACCTGATGTTTATAAAGACTGGGAGAAACCGATCCCACCCCTGGAAGGACCTAATTGTAAAGACTGCAATGATGACACCATTGAAGCCAACCTCTTCAACACATTCTTTGGCTCAGTATTTGTAAACAGCAATGGATCATGTCCAGTATTTCCTAGTCAAACCACAGTAAACTACAATGATCTAATACATATTGATTTTACAGAAGACAATGTTGAAAAAAGCACTACGCAATCTCAAACCATCTCTATCTATTGGACCGGACGGAATATGTGCCTACTTCTTTAAAAAGCTATCCACTGCCATAGCCGAACCTCCAAGCATAATCTTTGAAAAATCTTTCAGGACCAGCTCCTTGCCAAAACTATGGTCACAAGCCACGGTCATCCCCATCTTCAAAAAGGGAGACCCCAGCCTAGTTGAAAATTACAAACCAATCTCTTTATACTGCATCACCTGTAATGTCATGGAATCAATTATTAATCAATCCATTATTCTCCACTTGGAGACAAACAACCTACTCTCTAATAAACAATTTGGTTTCAGAAAAAAACTATCCTGTAATCTGCAACTCTTACACTGTAAAAACATATGGACTAAACAACTCGATCAGGGCAAAACAATAGACGCAATCTACATAGGCTTCTGTAAAGCCTTTGATTCAGTGGTACACAGCAAACTACTAAAACTAAAATCTTACGGTATCTCTGGACACCTGCATAACTGGATAGAAGCATTCCTGTCAAACAGACAACAAATGGTCAAAATTGGGAGTGTCCTATCAAATTCTGTACCTGTCAACAGTGGTGTCCCCCAAGGCAGTGTTCTCGAACCAACTCTCTTCATACTTTATATAAATGACCTCTATGATCATATTCAGAACAATTGCATTCTCTTCACTGACGATGTAATGCTATTCAACACCACAGACAATACTGCTACCCTTCAAAAGGATCTTGACTATGTATCAGAATGGTCAAACAAATGGCAACTTCAAATCTCAACAAATAAATGTTCTGTCTTACATATTGGCAAAAAAAATCAGAAAATAAAATACAAGACCTTGTTGATGAGCCAAACTCTGTCAAAGATCTTGGAGTATTCATCTCTAATGATCTAAGTGCTAGAGCCCAAAGTAACTACATAGCCAAAAAGGCATTAAGAGTTGTTAACCTAATCTTACGTAGCTTTTTCTCTGGTAATATTACACTACTAACTAGAGCATACAAAACATTTGCTAGACCAATACTTGAATACAGCTCATCAGCCTAGAACCCACATTACGTATCTGATATTTACACAGTTGAGAAAGTCCAGAATTATTTCACAAGAGTTCTCCACTCTACTCATTGCAAAATACTTTATGCCACCAAACTTGAAATTCTAGAACTAGAAAACCAGAACTACACCACCTCCGGTCCAATCTAAGTATAGTATATAAAATCATACATTGCAATGTGCTACCTGTCAATGAATATTTCAGCTTCAACCATAACAATACAAGAGCAAACAATAGATACAAACTCAAGGTTAACTGCACCAAATTTGATTGCAGGAAATACGACTTCAGCAACAAAGTGGTCAATATCTGGAATACTCTACCTGACTCTGATTTCTTCCCCAAACCCCAAAAACTTTAACCTTAAACTGTCTACTAATTGACCTAACTCCTTTCCTAAGAGGTCTATAGGGGGTGTACATAAGCGCACCAACTTGCTTACCGTCCCTGTCCTATTGTTTCTTTTACTTTTCTTATATGTATCCATATATTCCTAACTATGTTTTTACTTATACTTATTGTCTTGTAAGCAATTGACAAACAAAATAAAAAAAAATCTTCATAAAATGGTATAACTACAACCTGTTCAATCTTTCATCAATTCTTAAATAAACTTACTATAAATATATAAGAAATGCATTCCAACAATCCAAACCCACAAAAGTAGTATATAAGCCTTCAGATTTATCAGTACTGCTATAGTTAAATGGCCTGTGAATATGAGTGTGTTGGGGAAAGGAGGAAGGTGCAAGGAGATAAAATATTTTTTAATTTCTATTTTTTATTCACTATTACATTTATATTCTTCCTTTACTCAGGACACTGTCAGGCAGCCTACATGTGATTCTACTCTGATTTTTTGCCCAGGAAGTAGGTTGATTAAGGTAAGAATGAGTGACTGGTCCAAAGTCATTAAGTGAATTCCATTGTGAAGTGGGGATTTAAATCTGGGTTTCTCTTGGTAATACTTAGCTCACACACCACAGTGTCTGTATTACTGTATTACTAAGGATTTTTTCAGAAGTTTGCCTCTTTTATAAATAACTCAAGGTGGCAAACATGCTGAATACTCATATTTCCCACTATTTTCCTCACAACAACCCTGTGAGGAGAGTTGGGGTGAGAGAGGGTGATAGGCCCAAAATCAACTATGTAGCTTTCATACCTAAAATGAGACTAGAACTCACAGTCTCCTGATTTCTAGCCTGGTGCCTTAACTACTAGATCAAACTGATTCTTGTAAGAGAACATATCATACACAGTAGTAACATATCAATACTTTGCAATGCAATGGAATACAATACAATACACTTTATTGGCCAAGTGTGGTTGGACACACAAGGAATTTGTCTCTGATGCATAAGCTCTCAGTGTACACACAAGCAACAAAGTAATATAATCATAAGATATCAATAGTAGAAGATAAGAAAGATGGGAAGGATAATAGTATTACAGCACTACATAGGTAAATATCCTCAGACCTAAGACAGTGCTGTGGGAATTAGGTGTTCATCAGAGTGATGACATGAGGGGAAAAATTATGTCTAGTTGTTTTGGCATGCTCTATAGCGGCATCCTGAGGGGAAGATTTGAAACAAGGAATTTATGTGGGATCTATTGATATTTTTTCAGCCATCTATTTTTTTCAGCATCATGCAGGTACTCAGTGGAAGACAGGTTGGTTGCAAATGTTTTTTCTACAGTCCTAACTTGAAGTCTCTACCTGTCCTGTTTAGTTGCTATACCAAACCAGATAGTTAAAAAGGAAAGGTTCCCTTCACACATACGTGCCCAGGGTTGCCAGATTGCAGCTTGATTCTGTGGCCAAACTTAAGTAAAAATACGGCAAAATTCAGACACATTATTTTCTCTCACAGCCAAATTTTTTTATGCAATATAACATGAGGATATATTGTTTTTTGTTTTTTAAACTGTTTTTAAATAATCAAATCATAAAAAATAGTCTTTATTCGACAACGTAACGTGACGTCATGGGAATTTCTGCATTTCTTTACTCACATCCAGGCTAGGCAGCTCACTTCAAATAACTGCTTGGAAAGCTCAGGGACAAATGCAGCAATCCTGAGGAGGGGGGAGATAGGGCATGAGGGTTTTTAGGGGGATTCCCCCCCGATTGAAAAAATATAATCACTAAACAAATAAAATGACATGGTGGGATTTGAACCCACGCCCCCGAAGGGACTGGAGCCTTAATCCAGCGCCTTAGACCATTCGGCCACGATACCTTCCTGTTACTTTGACTGTCTAATATTTCTCTCCAAAACAAACCGAAGGGTCTTCACACTGGTGCACATTGCTCAACTCTTTTTCAAGACAATTTTGAGTGGCTCTGAAAAGAGCCGTTTGGGTTGAAGCGAAGCCGCGGGAGCTTCACTTCTTTTCAGGGGCGGCCTTGGCCTTGGTGGAAGCCTTAGGCTTAGCTTTTGCCTTCAGGGGTTTAGTGGGGCTTTTTGGCTTCTTGGCCGCCACTGAAGCAGGCTTTTTGACAGCTTTCTTCACCCCGGCGGCACCTGCAGTCCTTTTTGCTTTCTTAGCTCCTGCCAATTGCTGCTTGCGGGTCGCCTTGTCCTTTGGGTCGGCCCGCTTCTTGTTGAGCTGGAAAGAGGCCGAGGCGCCCGTGCCCTAGATCTGTAGAAGCGTCCCCTTGGTCACTAGGCTCCTTAGGACTAACTTGAGGCAGCTGTTCTTCTCCACGTCATAGCCCGAGGCCACCAGGGACTTCTTCAGCGTGGCCAAGGAGAATATATTGTATTGAAAACCGGTATTCAGCCAAAATTTCAATTTCACGGCCAAGCAACTCATACGGCCAAATTTCTGGCCAAATATATTTGGCCGGAGACATGATTGTTTTCACAGCCAAACAGATTTCTATATGGCCAGATTTCTCAAATTTGGCCAGAAAAACGGCCAGATGGCAACCCTGTACGTGCCAGTTGTTTCTGGCTCTAGGAGGCGGTGCTCATTTCCGTTACAAAGACGAAGAGCCAGTGCTGTCCGAAGACATCTCTGTGGTCATGCGGCCAGCATGACTAAATGCCAAAGACGCACAGAACGCTGTTACCTTCCCACCAAAGTGGTCCCTATTTTTCTACTTGCATTTTTACATGCTTTCAAACTGCTAGGTTGGCAGAAGCTGGGACAAGTAACAGGAGCTCACTCCATTACATGGTGCTAGGGATTTGAACTGCCAAACTGCCGACCTTTCTTTTTTTTCCCAAGAATTTTTTATTTCAATCTACATATAACAACAATACATTAATAGTGTGGCATTAATATATCATACATCTCTCATTGCATATATTCATATTAATTCATACTTCAATATTTATTTTCAACCTTACTCTCTCCAAATGCCTACCACCATATTAAACATACCTAATAATTCCATTGTTTAATTTTCTCCCTGTTTTCATTTTATTTTTTTAAATAAAAAATTCTCATTTGGCAAGCAGTATGGTTCCAGGTTTCATATTTCAATACAAACATGACCATAGTTATCTATTCATTTTATTTGTTTAATTTCACATTGCGTCATTCTTGTCATTATTAAATATTAAGCTTATTTTATCCAATCCCAAAACATGTTCTCATATCTTATTTTACAATATTATCTAAAATTTTCATCTCAATTCTATGTTCATTTATTCAATTCCAAATCCAGATATATCTCCTTCCATTTTTCTTGGTATATTCTCATATCTTATTTTACAATGTTATCTAAAATTCTCATCTCCTTTCTGTTGTCATTTCTCATATTATTTTTTTCTGTCACATTTGTCATTTTATCAATCCTAATCTGTAAATATAATTATCTCCTCTAGTTAGTAATTCGAGCTAACCACCTTCGTTCTTCCTTAATATCAATTTCCCTATCTGGTAAAAAACATAAATATATATATTTTTTTCTCAGATTCCGCATTATATTTTCTCTATAAATCATCTATACATTACAAAATACTCTTTTCAATATATTCTTATACATCCCAACATATTGCCTTGTGGAATCCCCTTCCTTATCCCTTTTTTTTTCACACATTATCTCTCACTCTTTGAACAATGTACCTTCTTTTCATCCTTGTTTGTTTCCTATTCCTCTTTATTTTCTGGTCCTTTCTCTTAATTCCCCCTTTCCCCATTCTTATTCCCCTCCTTTTCTCATTTCAGTTATTAAACTTTTCTTTCTCCCTCTTGATTTTTCCTTTGCACTTCCTTTTTTTGCTTTTTCCTTCTCTCTTTAACCATTTTCCGAACCATTCCCCGTTTTATCATCCCATCATACCACAAATTTTTAATTCTAATTCCCTTTCCCCCCTGCTTAAATAATTGTTATTCATTTTGTCCTCCTCCCTCTCTGGTTTATTCTGTTCTTGTGTATGATGAGTTACCATTTCTAATTTGTGTAGTACATAATTACACATTTTAAGTTTGATTTTTATCATGTCCCTTGTATCTTGCATATCCAATTTTATGTCTTGTGAATCCAGTCATATATTATCAAATAGCTCCTCCATCATATCTTCTCCATTTTTCTTTTTCTTTCCTCTTCCTTAATAGCTGAAATCCTCTTCTTTGATAGATATATTCAATCCCAGAGTCCAATATATTATTTCAGTAAATATCTTTTGAGTTTATTTTCAACAATTCATACTCTTGAGTCTTTATTCCGAATCTTCTAATTGGCTTTCCAACTGTTTCCCAAATTACCGGGTGGTTCTCAAAAGCAATGTCCTTTGCCTGGTTCACACTCAGCTTGCTACTTCTCTCTCCAGCACAAAATTTAGTTTTCTGGAGTGTTTTTTGTCTTTGTGATGGCCATTTTGGGACCACTGCTGTAGCTTGCCTTTGGGAGGGATTTTCCTGTCAGGGAGGGGAGTTGTGGCTCCCCTCAACCCTCCAGGCAATTTCCCCCTTTTTCACCACCCCACCAAGGTGGCTCCGGTCCCAATTGATACCCTCCAGCAAGTGAGCTCAGGCAAAACCATGCATGATTGCGGATTCTGCACCGACACTGACGAGGAACAAACCGGAAGTCCCCGAACTGCTGACCTTTCTGAAAGACAAGCTCAGCGTCTTAGCCACTGAGCCACTGCATCCCTACAGAAGTACAAATGACAGGGTCAATAATTCCTCTGTAGAACTGTATCAGCAGCTCCTTGGGCAGTCTGAGCTTTCTGAATTGACACAATTCTTTGTTGTGGCTTTTTAAAGATGATTCTAATGTTAGGTGCCCAGGAACCTGAAGGTCTCTACTGTTGATACTGTGCTGTCTTATATCAGTGTTGGCGAACCTTTTTGGCACCAAGTGCAGAAATGGGAGTGCGTGCATGTGAGGGAGAGCCCGAAACCGGAAGTGCAGCTCCCTGGCACGCATGTGCACACCGGAAACTGGAAGCTCAGACCAGGGATCTGCTTTTCCAGTTTCTGGAACTCCTGTGCATGCGAAGACCAGCTGGCCAGGGCGCATGTGCACACTGGAACCTAGAAGAGCAGCTAGCACTGCTGTGCTAGTTGCTGACAGCTGACAGCTGGTGTGCCTGGAGAGATGGCTCTGTGTGCCACTTTTGGCATGCGTGCCAAAGGTTTGCCATCATGGTCTTATATCATAAGAAGTGGTAAAACTTGCAGGCTCTTCCTGAAGAATGTAACAGCTACATCTCTTTTTGTTAGTTCAAAAAGACAACATTTATTCAGAAAACATATTTTCCAAAATCTTGACCTTGTCAAAAAATGTCACATGTTCCCTGAACTAAAATGTACTAAAATTATGTTTAAATCTGGAGCCACAATTAGACCTAGCCCTGAACACAATCTGATTTCTACTGCTCCTTTCCCTCCCCACCATCCCCCCAGTCCCAGGCATTAATTTATTCTTTGGACTTCTCCCAGCAATTTCCCAGAGCTGTTTAAAAGCAAACATACCCCCTGATGCTGTGGAGGAAGTAGTAGATTGTTTTTGGGCCCAGGCTACTGGACTTATCTCTGTTGTCGCCTTTCCTTTTTCACCTCAGGTGACTGTTATAGGAAACAAGCAAAAAAAAAAAAAGAAACGACAGAGAAAGCAGAATTTGGCTGCAATTCTTTTCAACATCATGCAGCATATAGGCCACATAGGGAAAGAGAGCCATGTTTTAGACTTTTGTGACCAAAGGTAATATCTGGGTACCAAATGAGAAAGCTCAAGAATACAGATTTGGCAAGCCAACTTGAATTGGAGATTTGGAGTAAAGAGTGCAAATAATAACACATTTATGAAAATGTTTGATATGATTACCTAAATCAGGGGTGTCAAACTCAATTTCATTGAGGGCTGCATGAAGGTTGTGTTTGACCTTGGGAGGGTGGAGTGGGCGTGGTCAGGGTGGGCATGGCCAACTCGACATCACTCATGTCGGGGGCGCCTGTGGTGACCCAAGTGTTCTGCCAGCGAAAAACGGGCTTCCAAACTCTGTTTTCAGCAGCAATGGCCTCCTGCAACTCTCTGCCAATGAAAACAGGCTCTGTTTTTGCTAGCAGAGGCTCTAAGGGCCAGACCTAAGCACCCCACAGGCCAGATCCTGCCCCTGGGCTTTAAGTTGGACACCCTGACATAGAATAAAATATTTGGAGTGTTCCTTTTTCCTGGAGATCCTCTACAGGTTACCTTGACTTACAACCATTCATTTATGACAGCCTTTGAAAAAATGATTTACGATCTATACTCACACAACCTTAATGAGAGCTGTAATGATTGTTCATAAAACTGGGTCGAACCACAGCAACTTACAATAGAATTTTTTGCTCTAATTGTAAGTTGAGGACTACCTCTATAGGTCCTGCATCTTGAATTAGTATGTTGGTCTATTTCAGGGGTGTCAAACTCAATTTCATTGAGGGCCAAATCAGGATTGTATTTGATTTTAAGGGGGCTGGGGTGGACATCACTCATGTCGGGGGTGCCTGTGGTGATCTGAGTGCTCTGCCAGCAAAAATGAACCACTGAACTCAGTTTCTGGCTGTGACAGCCTCCTGCAATCCTCTGCCAGTGAAAAAGGAGCTCAGGAGGGCTGATTGCCGGCTTCCTGAACTCTGTTTTCACTGGCAGAGACACCGCAGGCCAGTCCTTCACTATTTCTATAGCAGGCCCATGGGCCAGATCTAAACTCCCCGTGGGCCAGTTCCAGCCTGTGGGCCCTGTTTGACATCCTAGTCTATTTGATTTGATTTACAATCATTTCTCAAATCTCAAGCAGAAAGTGTTCTTTCCTAACCCTTAGCACCTGAGGTGTTTTTTTTTTTTTTTAATTTAACAGCAACTGATTGAATATGGGATCTTCTGCATATAGTACAAAACATGTATTTTGCCCCTGAATTATGTGCTGCATATAGAGCTGGGTTTGCAATGAGCATCTCTGTTCTGTGCAGAAAGAACTCTGGAGCAGGGATGGGATTCTACCGGTTTGGACTGGTTCTATAGAGCCGGTTGTTATAATTCTGCGCAGTTTGGAGAACCACCAAATTGTGCCCCTGGCTAGCCCTGCCCTCTCCACCCATCCTTCCCCTCCCCACCCAGTCAGTCCCAATTGCGCATGTGCAACATTGCATGCATGCCCCACATCGTTGACTGGGTTCTTCCCTGGCCAGTCACAACGAGTGGCTTAAGGTATTTCTTTCCCCCTCCTCCCAACCACCTTCCTTTGATCAGCTGTGCCAGGGTTCCCCTCACTGTCTCACTGCTTCGCTCGGGAGATTTTCCTGAGGCCCAAGAAGGCTCTATTTTTTGCCCTCCTGAGCCCCAGAGAAACTTCCTGGGAGCAAAAATCTCCCCCCCCCAAGGAGGCTTCCCTGAGGCCCAGGAGGCCCAAAAAACGGGAGGGGAGGTGCTGCCAAAAAAAACCCAAGCCACACCCACCCAATCACATGGCCATGCCCACCTAGCCACGCCCACAGAACTGGTTGTTAAAAAATTTGAATCCCACCCCTGCTCTGAAGATTAGTGATCCGTACTGATTCTTTTAAACTAGAAGAACTAGTGATCTGACATAATTTGCAACAACATTCTATGTTCCGCTAGGAATGAGTTATCTGCAGTTGTTCTAATTGAAGGTGCTGTGTAACCAGTTACTGAACCTTCGGAGTCTGTCCCTTCCACAAGTGGCATCTTTGATCTCTGTTGATCAAATAAACAAAATCAGCATCTTTACCTGGAAGTAGGCATCAAGGGATGTTTGTACAGTTCTTTGCCTCATCATAAATGGTCTTGTAAGCAGCTGCGGCCCTTGGTAACTATGTGGTAAACTTTGGTGAATCTCTCCTGCATTATGACTTTGCTTCTCTAAATTTGCCATCCCTGCTTCAGTTAAGATGAAAGGCTCCAGCTAACATTTTTTGTTTCTGAAACATTTTTTGTTTCTGAAACATTTTTTGTGTCTGAAGTTTTTAGGTCTCAGTCTTATTCCTCAAATGCTATCATCTGCTTCTCTGATCACTTTATCTGTTTCCACTTGTTTTCAGTCATGTTCATTTTCCTTTTCTTGAAGCACTTTGGAGGCACAGTCCAACTTAAAATAGTGGCTTCTTCCTTGAATCCATGAGCTGCTGAAGCGTGCATGTATGTTCATGAGCATTACAAAGTAGGGCATGTATTTGTCACTGTAAACCATTGTATTTAACTCATATTTTTAAGATAGCAGGCTCTATGTTTATATGCACCTGTTGTCCCTAAGTTGAAAATTCTTAATTTGGGTATTGCCTTGATACGTTAGTAAGAGCTACATGAAACCCCGATAGCCTCTGAAGGGGAAAATATGCAAGACTTCATCAAATGGTATGTGTTTTTTGCAGAACTTTATTCCTGTTTATTTTTAATGGACTGATTAAAATATAAATGACCTTGTAAAAAGTATAGCTTGTTCAGTTTGAGACTGCCTTTTCCTGGTTGAGGAAAAAGGTTCTTTAATTGCTTTCATAACAGAATCACAGAGTTGGAAGGGTCCTTGGAGGTTTTCTAGTCCAACCCTCCCTGCTCAGGCAGGAAAGTCTACAGACAGACAAATGGTTGTCCAAGTCTCGTCTTGAAAACTTCCAGGGTTGGAGCACCCACAAATTCTGAAGGCAAGTCGTTCCACTGATTAATGGTTCTAACTCTCTGTAAATTTCTCCTTTTTTCTAGGTTGCTTCTCTCCTTGATTAGTTTTCATCCATTGCTTCTTCTGCTACCCTCAGGTACTTTGGAGCAGTGGTTGCCAACTAGTGGGCTGGGGACCACTGGTGGTCCATGAGAAAATTTTGGTGGTCTGCAGAGAAATGTCACCCTCCAAGCACTCCCCAAAGCAATTAATGCAGGCTGCAGGAACACAAGGCTGCACCGCCCACATGGCCAGCAAGAACATAAGGCTTGTGTCACTTGCATTGCGAACATGAGATAGTGAGGGGAGGGGGGGAAAGGGCGGAGGGGGGGAACTTGCCCCATACACCTCATCTGGTCACTGGGTTGCTTCTTTCTGCTTCTTTCTTTTGCTTTTGGCTGCACGCCAGGAAAGCAGCGAAGGTCTTTCTTTCTCTCCCCCAAACTCTGCCAGAAATGAGTCTTTGGGACCATGCAAGGCATCCTGCTCCAAGAGGCTGTGCCAGCAAAGACTGATTTCTGTTGGTTCGGGGGTAGAGAAAGACTTCTTCTGCTTCTGCTGCTTTCCTTGCGTGAAGCCAAAAGTCCTTCCCCCCCCCCCTCCCGAATGAAGCTGGAGACAGTAAAGAATGATCGATCAGTAGGAAAACGGGGTGGGGGATTTTCCTGCAAACTTTTTTTGGGATTTTCCCAGTTTCTCTCTTCTACAATCTCTCTCTCTCCCCCCTTGAGAAGGGAGCTGGCTAGGAATGTGTCTGCCTTGGAAGGGGTGGAGATGTGTGAGGGACCTCTGTGTGTGTCTGTGTGTGTGTGTGTGTGTGTGAGAGAGAGAGAGAGAGAGAGTATCACAGCCAGTCCTCCGAGGTTAGATCAGATCTCTCTCTCTCCCTTTCTCTCTCTCTCCCCCTCTCCCACCAACGTCAGCAAGCCACTGTCAAAATTCATATTAGTAGTCCGCGGGATTTAAAATTATGAGTTTGGTGGTCCCTGAGGTCCAAAAGGTTGGCGACCTCTGCTTTGGAGAATAGTTTGACTCACCCTCTTCTCTGTGGTAGCCCTTCAGATACTGGAACACTGCTATCATGTCTCCACCTAGTCCTTCTTTTCATGAGATTAGACGTACCCAATTCCTGCAACGATTCTTCATATGTTTTAGCCTCCAGTCCCCTAATCATCTTTGTTGCTCTTCTCTGCACACTCTCTGCTGTTTAAAGATTGCAGACCCCTAAACTCTTGTTTGGGTGAATGAATTCATTTTACTTTCGAAGGCAGCCAAATATTTTGTCTCTGCTGATCTAATAATAAAGAGATGGGTTCAGCTCAGCCCGCATTAAGAATGCTCTGTTTGCCACCAGCCCCTCTGTAGGCTGCAACTTGACCATGGGATGCCATCTCTGTTGCATCTGTCAACACATCACACATTGTTTGAAGTCAGGTGGCTTGGATTTTGTTTTTGTTTTTTAAATGTTTTTGTAAGCAACAGAAAACAAGAGACTTTCCTTCAGGTAATAAACATTTTGTAGCCGCTTGGAAGATTTTTATCATCAACTTACTGTGTAATATTTCTCATAAACAGCCACAGCTTTGCCCCGGGGGTGTGTCTGTGTATGTTTTTGAGCTCTCCAGATATCGTAACTGGTAGTAACACTCTAATTAGATGGGATGTTGTGATGTTACTTGGGCTCAGATCTGGGAAAGGTCACTGTACTTTTTAGCTCAACTTCCCTTGTTTTCTAGGCAAGAGGAATGCAGCACGTGTCTTGTTGATACCACAAATACATCTCCTTGTTTATGCACTGTTTATTAAACTACCTGAATCGGAGTTGCAGAAATGAGCTCTTTTAAAGATTTATTTGAGTATCTGTTAGAGAGACAGAAAAGGGGGGTGTATAGAATTAGTGCTTTTTTTTTCTTCCCCTTGGGGAAGTTCTGTCTCTCTCCTTTTGGAAATACTTCCAGATTACAACAACTGAGAGACTCTTGAAGCAACACCCTCAATGGAATAATTTCAGACTTCTGTTGTTTCCCCCCCCTTTCCTAGGGTAACTTCAACAAAGAAAGGGAAACAGATTCGTTTCTCCCCCAAATCCACCAATGCCTGACTGTGGAGGAGAGGGGGAACATACAAGCCAAGCGTTGTCATTTTGAGAAAAGCAATCTGGTTGAATTGGAGAGCAAAACTATGTAGACTTTGGATTTGTTAACCAATGCCCTTTACTTCTGCATGGATTCTTTGCAAGGAAGCTAATTTACAGATAGTCCTTGAACAGAAAGTTATGATGGACCTCCCAGACGTACTTATGATCCTGTTCCAAATTTCTGATGGCCTCCCTCCCCACAGTCCCATGACCACAATTTACAATATTCTGCCCCGAACTGGCGATTATTTCCAGTTTTCTACAAAAAAATGCCTGATCACCAGCAAGGGTTTGCTTAACAATTGTGGCATTTGCTCATTGACCACCCAAAAAAGGTCATAAAATCAGATCAGTCACATGATGATACATGTTATAACCATAAAATGGGAATCTTTATTACAGTTGTAAGTCAAGGACTGCCTATATTATTCCAGTGTTCTGTGTTCAAGATTGGATGAAGTATTTAATAGGAAGCCCCACAGTATCTTCCTGGCTGTTGGAGAAAGTTATCTTCTACTCTGAGTTAACTGCAATTAATGTTCTAAAATATGCAAAATATAATCCCAGAGACAGAGTAACTGGACATATTCTACAGCCTTGATTGAAAGTTTTCCAGAAATTAAGGGACATATAACCGATTTCTTGTTATCTTGTCTTACCCTTATCCATTATGTCAGGGCTATTTCAAATCTTATATGGAATGTCATTTTCCATGGTCATTAATAACCTCGTCATCCATTATTGGTTTGTGCTTCATTGCCTTTCTCCATTATCTTCCTTTCAGTGGGAAATATCATCTCAGGGTCAAAGGTTGAAATTCATCTCCAGATGCTGTGACTTTTAAGCACATTTATTTGTTTATTTTGCTGCACAAATTTTAACCACCCAATCATGGGACACAAGTGAGTCATCCAAGCACAAAGTCCTTTGGATTCCATTTATTCTGAAGGAAGGTAAATAAGCTCGCATCCATTTCCGTTCTCTTTTACTTGACATTGCTCTAAATCCATAATTCCTCATCTATTATTTGCTCTATGTATATTGATAGGACAATCTGTTTGTCCAGTGTTAGAGCTGATATACTAGCCAATAGTTATTGACTTCTATCAAAGCTCTTATCATTGACTTATGAACTTTATTGCTTGCTGAGCTCAATCTCCTTCCCTTTTTGGGAATCTAATGTATATCCATCATGTGCACATCATGCCTTTGAAAATGTTTTAGATTTTTCTGATTCATCTTTCCTTGAAACAACCTGAACAGAAAAATCAAGCTATCTCCCACAGGAAGAAGCTGACAACTTATAATTATGTACCTCCAAATGTTTCCAACATTTTTCAACTTTGGTCATCATAGTTGTGGCTGCTTGGAGTTAAAATTCTGTAACTTCCAAGGTAAAAGTCCTAGTGAGATAGTTCCATTTTTCTTCATTTAGAAGAAAATTTAGCTACTGACAGCCATCATTAATTTTTTTTGATCCACATATGAGAACATTATTTGCTGGATGCAGCTTTTTCCTTCTCTATGTCTAAAGGCAGCTGTGTATTTTTTCAGTTTGAATTAAACTTTGTTTGAATGTTGCTTTTTATATTTTTAAATGCCTGTTTTTTATATATGCATCATTTTTATTGATTTTGTACACTGCCCATTTCTCACCAGATGGAATTGATATAAATTTGATTAATACCCTTAAATAAAACAGTCCAATCTATTTTTCATTTGGATGACTTTCTAATGGCTGATCAGTTCCATTTGTTATAAGCCTCTTTGCAGGAAAACATGTATTTGTATGATAACAATACTAATAATAATATTATAAAGTTGGATGGTGTCTTTCTAGACCACTGAATCCCTAAGAACTTCCAGATGTTTATATGTAAGAATCAAATAGTAAATAAAAGTTACATAAATAAAGCTCCAGAAACTAAAGAAAATTTTAATCTGACCAAACCAAGATGACATCAAGATCCAAATGGCCTCTGGAAATGATCTAGTTTGAGCAGCTCCCAGAAGTAATGGTGGTTGAATCTGACTGGATCTTCACTGCAAGGCCATTCCAGGGAACCAGTGCAGCCACAAAAAGCAACACTGTTGAGCCTTAATTCTCCCCCCCCCCCCATGAAAAATTGAGCAATGTTAATAGTTCCTCCCAGAAGATGGAACCAACCAGGTCTATTCCAGTGGGAGAATGTCATCTGCAGATGACTCAGAAAAAAGCTTTATAAAGCTTTATAGAGTAGCACCAGCCCTTCAACAGGCATAGAGAAGCCTGCTGGCAGCCAGTACAGGAAATCCTCGACTTACGACCACAATAAAGCCCAAATTTTCTGTGGCTAAGCAAGATATTTCATTGATTCCCCACCACCACCATTTTATAACCTTTTTTTGCCACAGTTGTTAAGTGAATCACTGGAGTTGGTAAATTAATAAAAAGTGTGTTAAGTGTATTGGCTTCCCCGTTGGCTTCGCTTGTCAGAAGGTCACAAAAGGGGATCATATCCCAGGACCCTGCAACCGTCATGAGTTAAGCGATTGAATTTTGATCAAGTGATCCTGGGAATGCTGCAATGGACCTAAGTCACTTTTATCAGTGTCACTGTAATTTCAAACATTCCCTAAAAGAAGTCATGAACCAATAAACCATTGTAAGTCAAGGAGTACCTGTATACTGCAGGAGTAGGGTATGGAAGATACTGCCAGTGAAATACTTTGATCAATTTGGAGGCCACTGCAGTCCTTCAATGGCAGTCCCATGTAGCGCATACTGTAGTACTCTAAGCAGGTAGTGTTGATATAATTATCCCTTCCGTGGGGAAAGGTTAATTTAAGGTAGTGAAAGTCAGTGGAACCTTAAAAAAAGTATAAACTCC
The DNA here is from genome assembly GCA_015471245.1 of Laticauda colubrina. Lineage (NCBI taxonomy): Eukaryota > Metazoa > Chordata > Lepidosauria > Squamata > Elapidae > Laticauda > Laticauda colubrina. The sequence goes on along the minus strand of BLBF01000042.1, from coordinate 17,595,804 downwards.
GACTGGATTGTATGCACAGTGCACAAAGAATTTGTCCTCCCCACTCTGATCATTGATTACTTCCTCCCCTTTTCAAAAAGTAAAGAAAAAAAGATAAAGACTTCCATGACAGTCATGTGTGACTCTAGAGGGCACGGTTCATTTTCATTTCTTGGCCAAGGGAGCCAGCATTGGCTGAAGACAATTTCCGTGGTCATGTGGCCAACATGGCTATACACCAAAGGCACACGGAATGCTGCGACTTTCCCGTCAGAGTGGTACCTATTAATCTATTCACATTTACATGCTTTTGAACTGCTAGGTGGGCAGGAGCTGGAGCAAGTAATGGGAGCTCACCCTCCCAATGGGAGCGCAGAGCTCGGGTCTCAAACCCGGGCTGTCAGCTCAAGCTGACAAGCTCAGGGTTTCCAACTCCTGAACCATTTCCCTAGTAGAATGGTAGGAAATGAGATAGTAAATTTATTGGAACTGGCCAGGTCCTTTTCTGCTCTTCTTAATTTCACTGTTTCCATTTGCACTTCTTTTGTTGATCTAAAGAGCTGTTGCTTTTCTCTCCCAGGGGCATCTTTTCCTTACATACTCCTTTGGTTTGAACAATTGTGTAAGATGCAAGCATTAAAAAAAAAAATTCCATGGACAACAGAGGAAACATTCAATAAACAAGAAGTGGTAGCTAGCCTGGAGCTGCCTTTAAGATTGGTAATTTAGGTAGTTTTCAGTATCATGGGAAAATAGAGGAAGAAAACTTTCAGGTATTTGTTTTTCAAAGAACAATATTGAGATAAGTGGGCAAAAGGAGAGATTGCAGGTAGACTGGCCCCAAGGGCTGAATGGGGTTCACACTACATAGCAAAACCATGACACAAGTTATGTTTTGGAGGCCTTCTACCAGTTAGACTGAAGGACCTGTCCTTCCAGAAGCCACATGGACCTTTTGACAAAAACAGGCTCTCACTGCTTCAGGTGATTGATGTCTCACATGTTTGCGGGAAGGATGTTACCCAATGACGTAGATGACTGCATGACAAGTAACATTTCAAGAATACTTGAAGGAGGGAGAAAGGAAAGGAAAATCTGGACTTTGGGAAAGAAAGAATGAGGTGAAAGGTTCAAAAACATTTTCAGGAGAATAAACAGAATTGAAAGGGACCTTGGAGGTGTTCTAGTCCAACCCTGGCTCAAGCAGGGAAACTTCAGAGAAATGTTTGTCCAATCTCTTCTTAAAATCCCTCCGATGTTGGAGCACCCACAAATTTCTTCTGGCAAGTCGTTCCACTGACGAATTATTCTCAGTCAGGGCAAAAAGCAGTTCTGAAAAGAATACATTTCTACTTGTCTCTGAATTTAGATAGCACTGCTCACTTAAACACGAGACCGTTAATACTTACACGAAATGTGTTCTGCCTTTTTTCCCCTCCGAACATTTCACTATCAAGGCATTCATGCTTAACTTGGTTACTGAATTAATCATTTCACAGAATACATTAAAACATAAATTTACCCAACTGACTAAGCTATTAAAAAGGTAAGCAATTTTAATATTGTTGTGGAAGAACCGAATCCTGAGAAGGAAAGCTTAGAATTTATTATATGAACAATCCTTGCAATCCAAATTGTTGAGAAAGTAGAACATTCACAAGGGGGAAAAGGTAAGTTTATATAGAGCTGAATTCCCAGATACAAACCATGCGATTGGTTGTTAACTTTCATGGGTTTTATGTTGATTGGTTGCCGTTTTTGACAGTTTCTAACCCCCCCTTTCAGAAAAAAGCCAAGTGCTGTGAATAAAAAGAAGTTTCCCAATCAGGCAATTAACTTCAAAGGGATTGCACTGATACCTTTAATTGTTAGTTTAACTGTGGTTTTGGTTTTGGTTTGTTATTTAGCAAATAGCACCAGAAAGAATGTGTTACTAAGTGCTGCACTGATTCAGTCAAGGGCAGAGAGGCAAGTGTTTACTTCCAAACAAACAGATTTTCAAAGTGAAAAATCTTTGACTGTGGGCTAGTCCTTTTTGGTAAAGGAAGGATGTTTTATGTTGGGTAACTTTTAGATTTGGAAGAAGTATTTATTATCCTTTACAATACTGATCGAGCATAGCATGTTACATAATGTATCTGATTAAAAATGTTCCTGGATTTTTCAGTAAATGGGTTATGAATTTCTCAGCTGGTGGAAGTCAAACTTTTAGTGAGCTTGGGCTACTCTTCACTAAGGATCAGCAAAACATTTCCAAGAATTCAGAATTTTTAAAAATGAAGACTGAAAGGGAATCTGAGTAAGATAAATAATATAAGCCATTTCAGTCCATAAAAGAGTTAGGACATTCAAAGACAGGGTCAATTAAACTTGAGCAAAATTGGGAATGAGACTTTTTTTTAATCAGACAAGATACTTCATAAAGTTCTGTGCTGGTTAATTTGGAGAACACCTAATTCAAGAGTCTTATCACTGGAGGAAGATGAGATTTTAATCTTAACAAATGATTCTTCACCAGTGCCTCTGTTCAATGCCATCGTTTTGTCACCTTGATCTTTTTTTTACACAGTGTACCAACCAGAATCAACTTCATTGATATACAACTGCACTTGTTTCTTTTCGTTTTGCTCCTTTATCGCAAAAGACTCCGTGCTTTTTCTAAGATTAGAGATGAATCTCAATAATTACAAAGACATGCTTACCAGTATTTACCTGAATGACCCAAAATGTAATTTGTAGTGGGTTACTTGGGGTTTAAAGGGGATGCGATGGCTCAGCGGTTAAAGAGGTGGAGCTTGTCAGCTGGAAAACTTGACAGCTCAGATTTAAGACCCGAGCACCATGCAACGGGGTGAGCTCCCAGCTCCTGGCCCCCTAGCAGTTTGAAAGCATGCAAAATAAGAGTAGATTAATACGTACCACCTCAGTGGGAAGGTAAAAGCATTAGTCCACCTTTGGCATATAGCCATGCTGGCCACATGACCGCAAAAAATGTATTTGGACAATGCTGGCTATTCCGGCCAAGAAATGGAGATGAGCATCAAGCCCTAGAACTGGACCCGACTAGACAGGGAAACTTTTATCTTTACTTGGGATTGAAATCCTAGTTACCGTAGCCATGCATGCACAGCTCTCCCCTTTTCCAGCCCTTGCTGCTTCTCCCAACATCGAAGCTTCAGAAATGCAGGCAAAGCCACCATAGTGGTAGTGCCCTGAGTTGCTTGCTTCTCCACTACTGCCTCCTCTTCCTCCAGCACCACTTCCCTCTGGGTAGGGCGATTCTTAACTAACCGAGCATGCGAAGGCAACTCAGGATGCTACCTCTGCGGTGGCTTTGCCGAGGCTTCAATGTTGGGAGAGGTAGCAAGGCCTGGAAAAGGGAAGAGCCGTGCATGGCTCCGTCTCCCTTTCCTTTCCTGCCTGCATGTGGGCGGGGGGAGGAAAGAGAAAGATCCAGAAGCAATTCAAGGCTAGAGAACTAATGGGGAAGAGCTGACAACGGGCGCTGGGGGAGGGGACTGCTGTTGCCACTGCTGCTGGGTGTAGGAGCTGGTTGGCGTGTGCATTTCAGGGGCCTGACTCCGGGGTCCCTCGGAGAGCCGGGAGGCGCAAGAACTGCGCAGCCCAGATTAATTGCTTTTGGGGGCCATTTCTTCTGTGGCCCACCCAAGTTTTTCCATGGCCCACTGGTGGCCGTGGCCCACCAGTTAGCAACCGCTGCTTTAAACTTTATCCTCTCCTGAAAAGAGCAAATGCAAACATTAAGAAAAGAGCTTGGTTTCCAGAGCATTCCCTATGCTGAAAACCAGGACCCTGCTGTGCTTGGAAAATCCCTCCAATTCAACACTAAAGAAATATATATATATATATATATATATATAATCTCACATAGTTGTTTTCCCAGATATTTCAGATAAGTGAATAGCTGAAGATTTGAAATTATTGTGGTAAGAGGAAGTAGAAACAGTAGAAGTCAGCTTGTCAGACTTTTTAAAGTTCAGAAGAACGCCAGGAAATTTGGTCAATGGAGATCAGATTGCCAGTTGTTCAAAGCTAGTTTATTTCAGGATAGAGTCTATTGGGTCATCTTTGCTCTAAAGTGCTTCGGTTGTTTACTTGGTTAGTGAATGCCATGTATTCTTTGGTGACTGGATGATAGTTCTGCACAACAGATGAACAGCCTTTCTGGGTTGGAGGACCTATTGGGGATTGCAGAATGCCATTTTTGCTGCTTTGAGAGCACTGTCTGTCTCAAACTGTGTGTGCCTGCAGTGGTTTGCTTCTGCTTCAGTGGATCAGTTCACATTTTATCTTCTGAAAAGAGCAAATGCAAACCTTAAGAAAACAGGTTGGTTTCCAGAGCGTTCCCTATGCTGTAAACTACATCAATCATGACCTCAACACAGTTTTTAAATACACCATCTTTATGTTAATGGTGTCAAAAAAGCAGGGGTGGGATGCAAATATTTTTTACTACCAGTTATGTGGGAGTGGCTAGGGGGAAGTGGCTAGGTGGGCATGGCCATGTGACTGGGTGGGAATGGCTGCTTCTTTTTGCAGCACACCCCCCACGCTCTCTTTTTTTTGCCTCCTGGGCTTCAGGGAAGCCTCCTGGGCGAAGCAGTAAGACAGCAAGGGGGATCCCGGCACAGCTGATCATTGGAACATCTGATCGTTGGGAGGAGAAAAAAATACCGTAAGGAGTGACTGGGCGGGACGTGGTGAAAGGGGGAGAATTCAGTCAATGATGCATGTGATGTTGCGCATGTATGATAAGGACTGATTGGGCAGGGAGGGGAAAGGTGGGCGGAGAGGGGTGGGGCCGGCCAGGGGCATGATTTGCTGGCTCTCCGAACTGGGTAGAATCGTAACAACCAGTTCTATAGAACCGGTCCAAACCAGTAGAATCCTACCCCTGGTTATAAGTCACATTGCTAAACATTTTATACCAGTACTGTACAACAAAATTAAATATAATAAATTACAGGACTGCTGCATAGAATTCCTTATTCTTGTGTTACCTCAATTGTAGATCGTGTGTGTGTGTGTGTGTGTGTGTGTGTGTGTGTGTGTGTATCCATTTAAATAGCAACAGTGGTGCATTGATTGATGATGGTGATATGCTATCAATTCTGTGTAAATTCTAGTGGCCGCATCCATTTTCTCCACAATAGTCTGTCCTTAACCTGGTCTTTCAGATCTTCCAACTGTGCACTCATGGCTTCTGTAAATGGATCCATCCATCTTGCCACTGGTTGTCCCTTCTCCCTTCCTTCCCACTTTCCCAGCATTAGAACATTCTCTAGAGAGCTAAGTCTTTTTTACATAATGGATTGCCAAGTTTAATGATGCATCTATTTGTTTTCTTGGCCATCCGCAGTATTCTCAGGAGTATTCTGCAACAGCAAAGTTCAAGGATGAATATTCTTATCCTGCTTCTTCAAAATCCAATTTTCACTTCCATAAAATATCACAGGAAATACCACTGTTTCCATGATTCCATGATTTCATGATTCCATGCGGTTTAGGACTTCAACATGATTTCTGATGTTTTCCATAAGGGTGATGGATATATGCTCAAGATCATATTGTAGAAACTGGTTGGCTTTCTTCTCCTTTAGCTTAATTTGGAACTTGCACACGGGCAACTCTTGATCTTTTCTACAATCAGTATCCAGCCATGTCTTTGATACTATAATTGAGCTGCTCCACTTCCTTTCAGCAATAATATAGACTCAATTTGATTTCCATATATACCATTTGGTGATGTCCACGCACAGAAGTATCATCTTGGTTATTTGCTTGGTTAGATGTAAAGAATTCATATCAATGGCAGAAATTAAGTTAGTCTCCTGCTTTTCCTAACTCAGATAATGCAACTACAATATTCCTTTTATTATTTAATGTAATAAACAGTATGATCCCATCCCAGTCCAGCTCAGTCCAGCCTAAGATGGATAATTCATTTTATTTATCATTTATTTATTATATTTTTTATACTTCCTTTACTGTTTTTAATAAACAAGACAATGAACATACATAGTATTCTTTCCTCTTCTTATTTTCCCCACATCAGCAACCCTGTGAGGTGAGTTGGGCTGAGAAGAGCGACTGGCCCAAAGTCACCCAGCTGGCTTTCCTGCCAACGACAGGATTAGAACTCTCAGTCTCATGGTTCCTAGACCAGCACCTTAACCACTGGACCAAACTGACTCTTTTTTTTCCTTTTCAGTTTCCAATTTGTACTTGTTTCATTTTCTCTTTTGCTGCGTAGATTTTCGCCTTGTTGATGCTTCTTGCATTCCATGTTCACACTACAATTTTCCCTTTGCAGTTTTGATTTTTCTTTCCCTGTATTGTAACATCAACTACTAGATGTCCCAAAGACTTTAATCTAGCCACATCATAAACAGCATTAGCGTTCTGAAAGATCCTCACCTCTTCCTCAGTAGCATGTTGAGTCCCATCCAACCTCAGGGGCCCATCCTTCGGCACTCGCTTGTCAACCATTTTCTCTATCCGGGTGGTTTCCTTGGTAAAAATACAGCAGTTCTTGAACATAGAACTTAGAACACAGAGCATTATCAGACTTGGAAGGGACTTTGGAGGTCTTCTAGTCCAACCCTCACTTTAGCAGGAGACCCTGTACCATTTCAGACAAATGATTGTCCAGTCTCTTCTTGAAAGCCTCCAGTGATGAAGCACCCCACAATTTCTGGAGGCAAGCTGTTCCATTGGTTGATTGTTCTCATTGTCAGTAAATGTCTCCTTAGTTCTAGGTTGCTTCTCTTGTTGATTAGTTTTTAATCCATTGTTTCTTGTCCGGCCATCTGTTGCTTTGGAGAATAGGTTGACCCCCTATTCTTTGTGGCAGCCCCTGAAATATTGAAACGCTGCTATCGTGTCACCCTTAGTCCTTTTTTGCCACTAGACTAGACGTACCCAAACCCTGCAACCGTTCTTTAAATGTTTTAGCCTTCAGCCCCCTAATCATCTCTGCTGCTCTTCTCTGCACTCTTTCCAGAGTCTCAACATCTTTTTTATATCATGGTGACCAGGTTGCTTTCCTTTGTGCAGGATGAATGGATTCTTTTGCCATTATTACCAAAGGGATCCGCTTCCAGCATCTTCTTATACTGCTGCTGCCCAAGATAGGTGCCTGTTTGCTTTTGCTGATGAGCTGGGATGACCTTTATGCCTTGGGTGACCCTGCAGGGTATATAAACCTTTGGCATAAACTCATCCTGCACTCATTGCTCTCAGGAAGCCTTCCTTGCCACAATGAGGCAACGTAGCAGAATTTGGAGGGTGGGGTGGGGGGACTGTTGTCGCCTGCAAAACAAAATACTGTGAACTGAGCCATAAACTTTTTAAAAAACAGTTTATATATTTTCACATTATATATAAGTTTAGTGAACAGCGTATTGCTTGGATCAATTTATTTTTATACAATAATACTTTTCCCACTCCTAATTTCTACCTCTACTGTCCAACCATTTATAAAACAAATCCCATGTTTAAAAATAATCTGCATCTCCTTTTTCTTTTCCGATTAATGTCAACCTATCAATTTCTGCACAATCTAATTTTTTTTTTAAATTATGTCATCCTCTGCGTGTGTTTCCTTATTTTTCCAGTGCTATGCATATACAATTCTTCCTGCTGTCAAGACATGTACCATTAAATATAGATTCCCTTTATTATACTTTTCAAGTACTATGCTTAGCAAGAATATTTCTGGCTTATAATCTGTATGTTTTAATATTTTCTCCAGCCACATATGTATTTTGGTCCAATATCTCTTTGCTTTTACACATGTCCATCACGTATGATAATACATCCCCAGTCTCTGGTTACATTTCCAACATTTGGTGGACATACCTTTAAACATCTTTGCTAATCTTGCCGGTGGTAGATGCCACCTATAAACCATTTTATATAAGCCATAAACTTCTACATTTGTCTGCCATAGTTACTTTTGAGCTCAAGTCAGAGAAAGGACATGTTCGTCCACCCCACCTTTTCTGCCCATCCATACCTCATCTTTATCTGCATTGTAATTTTTTTAATCATTAAGAAAGTAGAAGTTTACCTATCCAAGATTATTCAAACAGCAGGCAATGAAGGTGTCAGCGGTTTTAATTCTGGAGTGAGCAGTCAGCCCTTGCAACGCTAGTGTAGGTTGTTTAGCATAAACTGCTTAAATTTGAGAATGGGATGGGTGGGTTAAGGCTGAGGTCAGAATGCCTCCAGTGCCAGCAGAAATTTTGGTGATGGGCCATTTTTTTCCCACAACAGCCAACCACCACTTAAATATTTGTACACCACTTTGAACGCTATACATGGCATGTTTTTGCTTCTATTTGTTTCAAGCCATTCCATCTGCTGTTTGAATTAGTCTGTTGATTCTTTTCCTAGAAACTGTATTCCAAATGTCTGAATGTTGAATGATCTCTTAACCTGACAGCTCGGGTGACCAGCCATATTTCTGAGTATTAAGAAGTGTCCAGCCTCCAGACAAGCAATTCTGGTACCACTTGTAAAGCAGCTTTCCCTTTCCTCATACCCATTCGAGATTTTAGGACTGCAATGCCCACGATGCTGTGCCATGCTATGTGGCTAAGGGATTTGGGAGCAGCAGTCCTTACACTTTTGGGCAGCTGTCAGGAAAGAGAAGGCCTAATTATATAATCATCATCAACAAACTGAGAAGACAAGCTCAAGGCATTAGTCAACATGGTATCAAGAGGCTTAAAAACCATGCCACTTGATATCATGTTGACTAATGCCTTGAGCTTGTCTTCTGAAATATTTCTAGAGGAGCAGAGCTCTATTAATGGTTGTTTGTTGATGATGATTATATAATTAGGCCTTCTCTTTCCTGACAGCTGCCCAAAAGTGTAAGGACTGCTGGTCCCAAATCCCTTAGCCACATAGCATGGCACAGCATCGTGGGCATTGCAGTCCTAAAATCTCGAATGGGTATGAGGCAAGGGAAAGCTGCTTTACAAATGGTACCAGAATTGCTTGTCTGGAGGCTGGACACTTCTTAATACTCAGAAATATGGCTGGTCACTTTCTTGCCTGCTTGTGGGCAATATTTTTTCCAACACAACATTGTTGGAAAAAACAATCCTAGAATAGATGGATCTTGGCCCAGCCAATCAATTTTTACTTTAGTAAGCTTACAACATTTTTTTGATCCAAAATAAGAGAATTGGAAGGGACCCTGGAGGTCTTCTAGTCCAACCCTCTGCTCAAGCAGGAAACCTCTGATACCATTACTAGACAAATGGTTATCCAATCTCTTCTTAAAAACTTCCAGTTTTGGAGCATTCACAACTTCTGGAGGGTAGTTGTTCCACTGGTTAATTGTTCTCTATCAGAAAATTCCTCCTTAGTTCTAGGTTGCTTCTCTCCTTGATTCATTTCCATCCACTGCTTCTTGTTCTGCCTTCAGGTGCTTTGGAGAATAGCTTGACTCCCTCTTCTTTGGGGCAGCCCCTGAGATATCGGAACACTGTCACCCCCTAGTCCTTCTTTTCACGAGATTAGACATACCCAATTTCTAAAACTTCTTCGCAGGCTGTATGTATAAAAAATCATTAAAAAAAATATATTGGCAAGGAAATGGTTAAGGGAGATATGGTCAGTGACAGACTTTCTTTCATCTGCTTTTTTTAATCTTGCACTCTTGCCAGCTTGATATTTCTCTTCCTGTGCAGAGTACCAAAAAGCAGCAAGTCCTGTGGAACGGATAGCATCTGAACTGTTTCACAAAAACAGCATAAAGGACCGTGGGCAAAAGCTCGAGTGCTTTTGCAATACGTAACACAGAATTTTGTGAGAGCCTGACTAAGACTTATGGAAAAGATTGAGCTGATTAAGTAATATTAGAGGCAGGAAATTAGGTGTTTGAACCCTGGAGAGCATATGATATTAGGCAGACGGATATAGACTAAGAAAAAGCAAGCTGTAAAAATCCAGGAAGATTTTATTCTTGTGGCTAAAGCCAGAAATGTCTCAGTGGGCAGTAATTGTTGGAACCAAATGTGCTGGGTCACCTTTTTATTTTTATTTTAATTCTTCTAGTTTTTATGCTGCCCATCTCGCTATCCAAAGCACTTCTATTACCATATACTGAAAATAGAGATATTAAAAACAATAATAAACATAAACCAGATTAAAACTGCAGAAGATTAAATACAAACTAAAAAAAAACATGGATTTAGAAAGGAGCAGGAATGGTGGGTTCTTTCTCATTACACCAACCATTGGGGCTCCATGCCAATCTGAGTAGCTGGGTTTAAGGTACTTCCTGAAGGCCAGAAGGATGAGGGTGGATCTCACCTCCAGTGGGAAGACGTTCAGTGGTAGGATTCAACATTTTTTACTCCCGGTTCTGTGGGTGTGGCTTGGTGGGCATGGCAGGGGAAGGATACTGGAAAATCTCATTCCCTCCCCACCCCGTTAACCTGCTTTCCAGTTCCGTTCTCCTGTGCAGGGCAACAAAAGAAGACCCAGCCAATCATCTGAGACTGGTTCTCCAGAACTGGTCAGAACCTGCTGAATACCACCTCTGAAGTCGTTCCAAAGGAGGGGGACCTCAGTAAAAAAGATTCTTCTGCTCCCCATCAGCCAAAATTCCTGAGCTGATGCGGTCTGCAAGTCGGGCTCTTCTACCAGAACAAGTGGGATGGGCCAGTCCCATTGGGATAAAATAGTTCCTCTGATATCCTGAGCATGGAAGTAAGAGCTCTAACCCAGTGGTGGGATTCATTTTTTTTATTATTATTACTGGTTCTGTGGGCCTGGCTTGATGGGCGTGGCAGGGGAAGGATACTATAAAATATCCAGTCAGAGGTGGGATTTACCGGTTCTCTGAACTACTCAAAATTTCCGCTACCGGTTCTCCAGAACTGGTCAGAACCTGAATACCACTTCTGTTCTAACCTGTCATGCCTTCCAACATCTAGAAGCAACGACATGTTTCTTAGGCACATGGTTATAAGGACAACTTGTTTTCTCTATGATTCTCTGCTTATCCACCATCATGATTTTTACCATCCAATACAAACTTTTAATTTTCTATTAAAGGAGAATATTTGTAATTCAGAGTTGAAATGAGGGGTCCTTGATGCTCTCTGAGCTTGCTTGTTTTCTTGCAGATGTTTCATTACTTTAACTAGGGAACATCATCAGTGCTGAAAACAAGTGAAAACAAGCAAACTCAGAGAGCACCAAAGGCCCCTCATTTTAATTTTCTCACGGACGGAGCATCTACTGCGCGTACTTCCGTCAAACAAAATTCTTTTGTATTTAATAAGATGCACTGCTCCTCAGATAAGTTCCTTCAAACATACAGGTTGCAATAGCAGCTACATTCAAAACATGGCTGTACAAGAAAACCTTGGGTTTTCTTCTTGCTTTCTGGGTGGGGAGTTGAAGCTTGACTTTGAGACAACCAGAGTTCCCCACCATTGTCATTATGGGCTTTGGTCTTTTCTCCTACAGCCTGCTAAAATTTTAAGCATCTGGGAAAGGTAGATTGGCTTAAAATATAGAGGTACCAAGGAGAATGGAAGACGGGCCAAGTTCACATGTGGTGTGGTGAAGGGGCAGAAACAATCTCCCACAATCTGAGCTCTGCAAAGAAAGAATCTAATAACAAAACATAAATGTGGTGCAGCATTCATAAGCAATTTGTGGGAAACTCCCCTACTGATGAGTCTTGGGCAGTGCTTATCTCCAAAGGGATGAGATTCAGAAGGAAAGACATTACAACTGACTGACTGTTCTGGGTCCCAGGAAAGGGACCTAAACAACAGGAAGTAATGTCGAGTTTTTCTCCTTCCTGTGAAGAAAAAAAAAATCATGAGTAAGGTAGGATTCAAGGGTTACAAAAACAGGCGTGTTTTATTTAACCAGGTGGCAGGCCAGTTAAGGAGAAAGCTTTGGAAAAAAAACTGGCAGCAGGGAGAACATTATAGCTTTCCAAGCAACCCTGCTAACTTTATTCAGAAGTAGATTGTTGTCTAGAATTTTGTTTTGCTGATGTTTCTTTGATAAGACTTATAAATGTCATTTTGGTTACAATTACATTGGCTATTGGATGGAAGAGAGAGCGGAAACCTGCTAATGGAGTGGCAGTCTCCCTCTAAATATTAGATTTATAGGAAGTTATATTCCAAATACAGATGCATGTCGTATGGAGTATTACTATTAACCTTCTCATGTTTTCTACTACCGTACTTTCCACTAATGGTATCTTATGATTATATTACTTTGTTGTTTGTATGTATACTGAGAACTTACAAACCAGAAACCAATTCCGTGTGTGTCCAATCACACTTGGCCATGCTTGGCTATACTTTACCATACTTGGTAAAGTATTTTTTTCTATTCTAAATGAATATCTGAGTACTCACTGTATACTCATGATAAATGAGGGCAGGGGTTATACTGAGCCATGATGGTGCAGTGGTTAGAGTGCAGTACTGCAGGCTACTTCTGCTGACTGCAGTTTGGCAGTTTGAATCTCACCAGGCTCAAGGTTGACTCAACCTTCCAAGATGGGTAAAATGAGGATCCACATTGTTAAGAGCAATAGGCTGACTCTATAAACCATTTAAAAAGGGCTGTGAAGCAGTATATAAGTCTAAATGCTATTGCTATTCTCTTTCTTTTTTTGCTCAGTCAGATAACAGATGATCAGAGTTGGAAGGAACCTAAAAGGTCATCTAGTCCAGCCCCCTGCCCAAGCAGGAGACCTTACAGCATTTCTGACAAATGGCAGTCCAATCTCTTCTTGAAAGTCTCAAGTGATAGCGCTCCCACAACTTCTGAGGGTAAGCTGTTCCATTGGTTGATTGTTCTTAAGGAATTACCAACTCAGTAAACCACAGCCGAATTAAGAACACAAAAAGCATTCCCGCCAACACTTGACAGGGCAAGCCACTTGTATATAAACACAGAGCAAACCCCACTCCCTTCTAGCACTGATGATATTACCTATTTCGGTAATGAAAGGTCTGTAAAAAAAACCCCAACCCAGTTCAGAGAGCGATCCCCAGTGCTTTTCTTCTTTGAAATATTTAGCTTTATGCATATTTGCAGATGAGAATTTTGAAAGAAAAGGTTGCTTTTCCTAAGATAGCTCCTGCCATCTGCCATTTTATGTTTACTAATGTTACTAGGACTATACAGGCTGTACTGTTGTAGCTCATCAACTTTCAAAAAAAAATGTTTAGGAAACATCTGTCTTATACCAAATCAGATTAATTATCTATCCAACCAACCAATCCAGTCCTAATTCTTTTGACTGGCATTGTTTTTGCACAATGGTGAGTACAGGAAAGAAAACATTTTCCTCCATGCATTTCCTCATTTTCTTTTCTTTAATTTAACTTTTAAAAATTAAAAAGGAAGATTAAAAACTAATTAAATTAAAATACAGTAAAAAGAAAGAGAAATCTGAATGTCCAAGAAAGGGGAAAGAAGTAAAATAAAGAAAATAAAGGATGAAAAAGAGGTAAAGAAATAGCTTCTTTTCTGCAGATGTAGGTACAATTATAAATTCACCTCTTATACTGTGGTTTCAACATAATTCTCTTCTTTCTATAATCTACCTGTTTCCTCATTTTCTTAGTTATAGAAGTCAAGGACTCTTATAGATGTGGGACTATTTGCATACATAGCAGGTGCTCTGTTGCTGCATTAATTATCTTTCCTTTTGGCCTTTTCTGCCTTGCACATAATCCAGTTGACTAAAATATACACAGAATAGTGAACAAAACTTTTTTTTCCAGGACAGGACGTGCAGAACTTGGATCCGAAGTAATTCTTAAACAGAGACTATTTTTAACTGGTGTGTAGTCTGCCTACTGCGCCTTTCACATTTTGGGATAAAGGCAAGTTCTCCCACACTGTAAACCTGAATGTAAAAACAGTACACAACCCAGCCAAGCCCAAGGACAACAGTCTATGTGTTTACCAGTTGGGTCCTTCCTGCTCTGTCTGGCCCAGGCTCCTTATTTACCTCAGGCTGGAGAATGGGAGGCCCTCCAGATCTACCCTTTAGGAATCGATGGTGCAGCAAAAAATCAACAAGCCAGCTACAGCAAGGAGATATTCTTGCTCAGCTCTGTCTCCCCCACCACCACAACCTGGCACATTCTGTTCTCAGGCATGGCCCACACAGAGCACATCCATCAATCTTAAAGCTTGCAGTTGGGTCAGATCTTTAATCTTCTCCCAATTCTATTTTCTGCCTGTATCCCAGGTTTTCTGCAAGATTCTTTTCTTATTATGAAGATCCCCCCCCCACACTTATAGTGATATTACAAGACCATAACGTGAAATGTAAGAGCTGAAAATGGTAAAAAATAAATGAATTTTATTTATTAGATAAACCAGTTCATGAATGAATGAATGAATGAATGAATGAATGAATGTTATGTGAAACCACCAGAAGGGATGGATATGATAGCTCTGAATGAAGGTAATCTGATTTGTTGAAATAGATCGATGACATATGGAGAAGTTAAGCTCTTGATTTAATTATGAATACAGAATAGTAGAGTTGGAAGCGACCTTCAAGGTCATCTAGTCCAACACCACGTTCAAGCATAAACCATTTCAGACAAATGGCTATCCAGTGTCTTCTTAAAAGCCTCTAGTGTTGCAGCACCCCTGAAGGGAAGCTGCTCCACTGTTTATTGTTCTCATTGTTAGGAAGTTTCTTCTTTCGTCTAGACTAGCCATACCCAATTCTTGCAACTATTTTTCATACGTTTTAGTCTCCAGGCCCGTAATCATTTTAGTTGTTCTTCTCTGTGCTCTTTCCAAAGTCTCAACATCTTCTTTATAATGAGGTGACCAAAACTGGATGCAGTATTCTGGATATGGTCTGGATAAACAGGTGCATATCAAATGGGTATGTGGATGATGCACACGAAAGTAGGAATCAGAGGGTTAATAATAGTTTGCTAGTATCCATGAACTATAATAGTAGAAGAGCCCAAGATGAATTTTAGGAAAAATTGTGCAAGATTATGAATGAATGTGATCCAGGAGAAACATTCATTCAGTTGGAGCTGGACAAATTCCATTCCTATCAACAGCCAAATTTGGAATGTGGTGTGCTAGATTTTATCCATGGCAACAATTGTGCCAGGAGAACATTACTTTAAAGCTGGAACAGTTAAAGACTGCATTAAGCTGCCTCAGCTGCAAATGTGATGAAAGTAACATCATTATGATACAGTCCCAAAGGTGTTTTTTCAAGAGGCAACTGGACTTTCTGGTTTTTTTCTTTGAAAACCTTTTGGTTCTCATCCAAAAAGCTTCTTCAGCTGAAACATCTTCAAAGGAAAAACCAGAAAGTCCAGTTGCTGCTTGAAAAAGCACCTTTGGGACAACCATGATTGGATAGGTATTAGGACATAGTATTAAATAGCAATCACTAGTCATGTTCAAGACATGAGATAATAGAATGAATGAGAACTGAATTGCAAAACAAATATATGAAGAATGCATTGAATGAAAGGGAAATATCAAGGAAAGTTGGGTTTGAATGGACAAGGTTTTCAAAAAGAAGTTAAGCAGTTTAAAAAAAAAACAAAAGGCAGCTTGCGAAATGGTGTGTGGACATGGTGGAAATAAAGATTATTTGCAATGGATGAAGTGAATTGTTGAATTAAACCATCCAGAATCACTTGTGAGATCAGCATATAAATGAAATAAGCAAATAAACTTATCTCTGCCCCAGGTAGTATTGCTTTTCCTTTCTCTTCTCTTGTGCATTTATTCTCCTTTTCTGTATTTTGCAGAATAGAATATAGAAAAAAATATCAACAGGAATAAGAATGAGAATATTCTTTATTGGCCGAGTGTGATTGGACACCCAAGGAATTTGACTCTGGGGCATAAGCTCTCAGTGTGCATACAAAAACAAAGTGATAAATCATAAATCATACGATACAATCAAAATCACAAGATAGTCAACAAAGTGATCAATCATGAGATACCATGAAATGATGCCTGTCCTGAAAAGGAATAGCATAAAGAACATATATTATGAATTATGATGGCTGGAAGGTACATCTTAGGACCATGATGGCAAACCTATGGCATGCATGCCGGAAGTGGCACATAGAGCCATATCTGCCGGCATGCAAGGCGTCGCCTGGAACAGACCCACTGCACATGCGCCTCCCGCCAGGCATCTGATTGTCAGGTATCTGCTGTGCATGCGTGGGGGGTGGGATGCACGAGGGAAAGGTGCATACATGCACAGGGTTGCATGCAGGGGTGGGATTCAAATTTTTTGACAGGTTCTGTGGGTGTGGCTTAGTTGGTGGGCATGGCTTGATGGGCGTGGCCAACTCAACATAACTCACATTGAGGCACGCATCTCCTTGCCTGGCCTCTCATGAATGTGGGGATGTTGCAACAGTCATAATTGTGAAAAATGTTCATGTCACTTTTTTCAGTGCCACTGTACCTTTGAATGATCACTCCACACAAGCAAAGTACCAGCAAAGGAGGGGAAGAGAACTCCAGAGAAGTTCCTGAGACAGGAAGCCTAGTCATGCCAAGAATGTAATAAGGGTTAATGGAGAGGCAGTTTCTGTAAGCAACACCAGAATGTTTCCTTCCTGCCTTCCTTACAGGATTAGGCCAGTAATTTCTTCTAACAACCGGTTCTCTGAACTACTTCGAATGTTAGCAACTGGTTCTAGAGGATAGGTGCGAACTGGTGGAATCCCACCCCTGGTCACATGGCACATGGGGGGGGTGTCACATGTGCATGTGCAAAGATGTGCAGGGGTTGCGTGGGGGTGTCGCACACACATTGCATTATAAGTACAGGTGCGCGCGTGCACACACACACTTTTGGCACTCAATGACAACAAGACACTACCAAAAATTTTCCAGGCAATCTCCAGATATCAGCAATGAGGTATGGAAAACTTTGTGAATACAGGCCCAGCTCTGGCACTTTCATATTATCTTCCATATTATTTGCAAATCCTGCTAAATGGAGGCGCTTCCTCCACTTTTCACTGCAAGCCACTCAGAGCAATGGACTGAATTTCTGGGCTGTTGTAGTAGTCCTCGACTTTAAGTACCACAATTTTGACCGATATTTCTATTGCTAAGCAAAATATTTGTTGAGTAAAGTTTGCCCCACTTTGCGACCTATCTTGCCATCATTGTTAAGTGAATCAATACAGCTGTTAAGTTAGTAACACAGTTATTCAGTGAATTGGGCTTCCCTATTGACTTTGCTTGTTAGAAGATCACCAGCCTGCAACTGTTATAAATATGAGTCAGTGTCCAATTTGGATTGTGTGACCATGAGGGATGCTGCAACAGTCGTAAATGTGAAAACTGTCATAAGTCACTTTGTTGAGTGCCGTTGTGACTTCCAACTGTCACTAAAGGAATGTGTTGTAAGTCAAGGACTGGCTGTATTCCTCCTGCTCCTCCTCTGAAGCAGAGTCAGCAGTTTTGCAAAGGAAGGTTTTATTTATTTATTTAGCCTGTGGCAAATACATGGACTGATAGTGGCTCAGATGTTAATATCCAGGGTGGGTGAATTCAGAAGGTGATGGAGCCGACAGTCGAAAGGCGTAGAGCGCTTTCCTGATGGTAGTTGAGTGCTTTTTCCCTCTTGGCAAGGGTGGGCTGCTGGGGGTTCACTGGGATTCGGGAGAACCCCCTACCTAAGATTCTGTGCAGTTCAGAGAATCCTCAAATCCCACCCCTGGCTGGCCTTGCCCACCCCACCTCTCCCCTCCCAGGAGTCCCCATGTGGCCCATTTTGGATGAAGGGCATGCACAGAGGCTCAGGGAGGGCAAAAAATGGCCTCCTGGAAGTTCAGGGAGGCTGGAAATGGCCTGTTTCCAGCTTCCCAAGAGCTTCCAGAGCCCAGGGAGGCTGTTTTGCCCTCTCGGAGGCTCACAGACAGCCTCCGGAGCCTGGGGAGGGCAAAAAAGCCCCCCCTCCGGTGCCGTGGTGCAGGAGGCCGACTAGGCCCCGCCCACCATGGCCATGCCCACAGAGCAACCAGGGAGAGAATCCTTTGTTAAAATTTGTGAAGCTCACCCTTGACCCCTGGGGCTTTAGAAGGCCTTATTCCTTGCCATGTATTTAGAGATCCAGGAGTTCTACAAGATGCCTGACCGCCAACTGTCATCAACTGCCAATTCATCAATGTAGTCTGGCTGCCAATGGTTGCTAGTCGTTTGGTTCACACTACCGTGCTATCCAAGATGCACCACGAGGAGGAGAACTAGCATCACCCCCTGCAAATGAAGCTGTTATCAACCCATAACTATAGCCAATGCAACCATGAGGCCTTGTGTGTTCTGTCCTTAAAAAATAAAATCAATTTTCCAAAGGTCACCAAAACTTTTCCCAGTACTCTGGCACAGCAGAAGAGAAATTACAGAATGAACAACAACAACCTAAAAAGAAGGAACAGAAACAGGGAGTGGTGTTTACAGTTTATTTTTAAACAGGTGGGTTCAAAAGTATTCTCTTGTCAAGGCCCAAGAGAACTATAAATACGTATGTTTAATGGGGCCCGGTGGTTGATGTAATTTAATCCATGCATGTTTCTGCCACAACCCAGTTCGTTTGGGCTGTGATACTGAGTAAGCACAGACTGAGCTACTGTTACTGTGGCTCAGATTGAAACTGACAGCACTGTTGAATGGGGATTGAAGGTGATGACATGATGCTTTCTAGCCATACCACTTCCTTGTGCCTGGCAGTTGGGAGCTGCTTGGATGACGCCGACAAGCTGAAAATGCCCTCTTTTTTTGTGGTTGAGTTTCATAGTGCTCACAAGATATTGGTTTTTGAAAAGACAGCTTGAACATTGGATGAATGTAGCCTACTAAAGGTCTTCGTAGAGAATTCAGTTGGACCTTTTTTTTTTTTTTTTTAGGAAGAATAGACCCAAGAAGGATCTTGACAACTTGAGCATTGGGTCCTAGCCATCACAATGTCTTTCAATAGTGAGAAAAGTAAGGTCCTGCACTTACTTTTTCTTCCTTTTGCAGAAAAAATGGAAAAGGCAGCACCTGACTCAATAATAGTAACAGTAAGTGGGATTCAAGTTTCCTGATGAATCACCACTGACATATAGCAATAGCACTTAGACTTACATACTGCTTCACAGTGCTTCTCATACAGCTCTCTCTAAGTGGTTTTACAGAGTCAGCATCAGAGGTGGTATTCAGCAGGTTCTGACCAGTTCTGGAGAACTGGTAGCGGAAATTTTGAGTTGTTTGGAGAACCAGCAAATACCACCGCTGGAGCTTTTACAGTATCCTTCCCCTAACATGCCCACCAAGCCATGCCCACAGAACCGGTAGTAAAAATAAATTCAATCCCACCACCAGTCAGCATCCTGCCCCCAACAATCTGAGTCCTCATTTTACCTGTCTCAGAAGGATGGAAGGCTGAGTCAACCTTGAGCTTGGTGGGATTTGAACGGCCCGATTGCAGTCAGCCGGCAGTCAGCAGAAGTAGCCTGCAGTACTGCACTCTAACCACTATGCCACCATGAATGAGCCAGCAATGTGTAGCAGCTGCCAAAAAAAGCCAATGCAATCCTAGACTGCATCA
This sequence comes from Laticauda colubrina, assembly GCA_015471245.1. Taxonomy (NCBI): domain Eukaryota; kingdom Metazoa; phylum Chordata; class Lepidosauria; order Squamata; family Elapidae; genus Laticauda; species Laticauda colubrina. Next base: position 17,576,183 of record BLBF01000042.1, on the reverse strand, counting down.
ACAAAAGGGTAGCATGATCAAGACCACAAAAAGTGAGAGTAGCCACTCTATATTGTACTAATTAGACCCCATTTTGGAATACTGCATCCAGTTCTGGTCACCATGATACAAAAGCGATGCTCAAGTCCTAGAAAGCGTGCAGAAAAAAGCAATAAAAGATGATAAAGCGTCTGTAGGTTAAACCATATGATGAACATCCCAAAGGAGCTGTTATAAAAGGCAGCTGGGCTTTGTTTTTATTTTATTTTATTTATTTATTTGATTTGTCAATCGCTTACAAAATAATAGGTATAAGTATAAATATGAGTAAGAATACAGAAAATAGGTACAAATAAATGGGAACAAAAGGACAGGGACGGGAGGCATGATGGTGCACTTATGCACGCTTGAAGACATTTTTTGCTTAAAGACATTTTGCTTCTCATCCAAAAAGCTTTTCAGTTCAGAACTGGAGAAGCTTCTTGGATGAAAAGCAAAATGTCTTCAAGGAAAACCAAAAAGTTCAGTAAAAGCACCTTTGAGACATCCATGACCTGGATGACTGAGAATTTCCATAGACACTTAAAATAAATGGTTAAAAGCAACGGTCACCAGCCAGTGAGCCATGGCCCACTGGTGGGCTGCAAGAAAATTTTGGTGGGCCGTAGAGAAATCTCACCTCCAGAGCACCCCCCAAAGCAATTAATCGAGACTGCGCAGAAACACAAGGCTGCACCCCCCACATGGCCTGAGGGAACCCTCCCCGCACACTCCTTATCCGGAAAACTTGCCTGCTAAATTGCTATTTTTCCTTTTTCCGACAATCAGTGTTCTGCTGTGCAGGGAGATTTAGATTAGCTAGAAAGCAGGAAATCGTTGGATTTCTTGCTTTCTAGCTAATCTTTAAATCTTCGGCTCTGCTTTTAAGCAAAGCCAAACCTCCCTTAGGACTGAAGATTCTATTATTCAGTGCAGACTCACAGCAAGCAAATTTTATGTGACTGACTGAGCTAGCCGATGGCAGATAGATAGATCACTGAATGATTCTGTGAGCAACTCAATCTGCCTGCCTGCTTTGCCTGATTTTGGGTAAAAGTTGCTCTTTTTTATGAAAAAAATTCAATATTCATATAAATATTTATAATATTTACATACAAGCCATGCCCAGCCAGTCACATGACCACCAAGCCACACCCACAAATTAGGCCACACCCACAGAACTGGTTAGACCATCAAAATTATCAGTTTGGTGGTCTCTGAGGTCCAAAAGGTTGGTTATCCCTGATTAAGAGAACTAGGTATGTTTAGTCTGAGAAAGAGAAGGCTTAGAGGGTGACATGATAACCATCTTCTAATACAGTACTTGAAGAACTGTCACAGGGAAAATGGGGTTGATTTATTCTCCAAACCACCTGTGGGTAGGACAAGAAACAATGGGTAGAAGCTCCTTAGAGGGAGATCCAATCAAGAACAAAGAGGGTATTTCCTGAAAGTGAGAACAATTATTTGGTAGTGAGAACAACGGAACTGCTTTTCTTCCAGAGTTGTGGCTGCTCCCTTGAAGAGAAAAAGATTGGAGAACCATTTCAAGAAAAGATTGGACAACCATTTGTCCGGGATGGGATAAGATATCTTGCCTTCAGCAGGGGGTTGGACTAGAAGACCTCCAAGGTCCCTTCCTTCCAGCCCTATGATCTATGATATAATTCACAAAGTATGCTATATTTCCCCATCTCCCAATCCTTACACTTCATAGCTGCACACCGTCTCTTGTGTGGCACACGTTATTTCCATTTCTAAATGGCTTATAAGGATTTTATTAATGCACATTCTTTGAATTGTCATACAGTACTTTAGGGATCTCCTCCAACTTCCCAGGAAACAAATCTCCTTGTTTGGAGGATGGTTGCTTCTTATTCTGGGATGTGCACTGCAGTGAATTGTCTTGTTGAGTCAGGTTATTTCTCCTAGCCCACAGTTCTGCTTCTAGCAATGATTAACTTGGCAGAGTTCACAGGCAGGTTTTAAAAGTGAGTGTCATGGCCATCCGTTTGTCTCTAAATATTAGAGATAAATAGTGCCACTGTCTATGTAGACCCCATTTAGTGATGATGGTTAAATACCCATCCATGTCTCCTTTCTCCCAGATGGTCGTGGCTGTATTTATGACTAATTACTCAAAAGATTGAACGGCACTTAGAGTTTTAGGCCCAGAGGAGACACTAATGGAGAAAATCCTTATTATTGTATAACCCAGAAGGGAGTTATCTATTTTGACTGCTGAATTATCAGGCTAAAACCCCCATGTCTTCCTGTTCTGCTCTTACATGCAATTGAGGGAGATGAAGATAGCAGTGTGAAATTCCTATCTTCCTTCTGTTGCATCTGTGTGTAGCCTTATAAACCTTTTGGGAACAGCTGGACTGCTGGTACAGTGCTCTGTAAAGAACTGTGTATGTTGGTTATGCTATATAGGTAGTTCTCGCCTTACGACCACAATTGAGTCCAAAATTTCTGTTTCTAAGTGAGACATTGTAAAGTGAATTTTTGCTCCATTTTACAATCTTTCTTGCCACATTTGCTAAGGGAATCAGGGCAGTTATTAAGTTAGTCACATGGTTGCTAAACAAGCTTGACTTTGCTAGTCACAAGGTCTCACAAGACATGATCACATGACCCCCGGATACTGCAACCGTCATAAAGAGGAGTCAGTTGCCAAGCGTCTGAGTTTTGAGTACGTGAACATGGGGGTGCCACAATGTTTTGACTTTTTTCAGTGCCATTGTAGCTTTGGTCGCTAAATGAACTGTTGTAAGTTGAGGACTACCTGTAGGATAATACAAAGTGAAGACTGGGAAAACTTCTCTGTTGTGTTACAGGAATTAGTAGCTTGACCTGCTGTAAAGGCACCTTCATACACTGAAAACCATTTTAAGAGTGTGACATGTTTTCCCTATAAACAGACTTTTCAAAGAAAGCAGTTGGAAAACAACGGGAAACACGCCCAGGCTAAGTGACGCTGATTATTATGGTCCAGCAGCGTTGCTGTCCACATCCAGTCAGTAAACAACTATCTTTTTCCGCTGTAGCTGTCATTTCTCCTAAGGAGAGGCGGCCTCTTTTGGAAGCACCGGTTGTTTGTTACTATTTTCGTCTTTCCCTGGAGAATTGGCGCTGCAAGCAATGACTTCCAACTGTGGATGAACCTGGATCCTTTCATTTCAAAGGCTGTGGGAAAACTCGTGGGCAGGGAAAACGGAAGAATTCCCTTCCTTCAGGCTCTTCCAGCAGCACTTTAGATCAACAATTGGCGAGACAGCAGATGTTTGTAATTCCCTTTTTTTTTTCCTCCCCTAAGCCAAGGGTTTTGCTTTGCAGTATTTTTGCTTTTGCTACTCAGGGCAATGGTCCAAGGGGCAGATGGAATTGGAGAAAACAATTCATTTCTTTTGGATTTCAGTTTGATGGATTAAATCAATGCAAGGTGATTTACTTGCCATAAAATGATCTTGTTATGTTTACATAGATGTCGCTGTCTGCCTGCTTGCCTTTTATTCATTCTGCCCCTGCAGACGCAGATTTTGGTGGCATCGCTACAACAGAAGATGTTGAAGTCCTGGGCCAGGGGCTTTAGAAAACCATATAAGGTGGGGGTCTCCAACCCCCCCCCCTCCCCGTGGCCATGGGCCAGCACCAGGCCACAATCCACCAGAATTGCTTTCCACAAGCGAGCAAAAACCACATCCATGCATCTGTGGGATCCAGACAGTCCGCGAAACCACACTCCCCCAATCCACTGAAAAAACACACTATAAGGCAGTGGCTGCCAACCAGTGGGCTGGGGACCACTGGTGATCTGCGAGAAAATTTTGGTGGTCCTCAGAGAAATGTCATCTCCAAAGCAATTAATCTAGACTGCGTGGGAACACAAGGCTGCGCTGCCCACATGGCCTGTGAGAACACAAGGCTTGCATCACTTGCGTTGTGAACAACATGAGGTAGTGAGGGGAGGGGGAAAGGGCACTCACTCACCCTACTTGCCCCACGTGCCTGGCCTGGCCACCAGGCTGCTTCTTTCCGCTTCTTTCTTCTGCTTTTGGGTGCACGCAAGGAAAGAAGCAAAAGTCTTTCTTTCTCTCCCCCAAACTCTGCCAGAAATGAGTCTTTGGGACCCTGTAAGGCATCCTGCTCCAAGAGGCTGCGCCGGCAAAGACTCATTTCTGGCACAGTTCCGTCTTAAGGCCCAGTACTCTTCAATATCTTCATTAATGACTTAGATGAGGGAATAGAAGAGGAACTTACCAAATTTGCAGATGATACTAAGCTGGCAGGAATAGCTAACACTCAAGAAGATAGGCTCAAGATCCAGATGGATCTTGACAGACTAGAACACTGGGCTGTATCTGACAAAATGAAATTCAATGTAGAGAAAAGTAAAGTCCTACACTTAGGCAAGAAAAACCAAAAGTACACATAGAGACTGGGTGAAACCAGGCTCAATAGCAGTAACTGTGAGAGGGATCTTGGAGTCTTCGTGGACAACCAGCTAAACATGAGCCAGCAGTGTGCAGCAGCAGCCACCAAAAAAGCTCATGCAATCCTAAATTGTATTAACAGTCAAGATCAGGGGAAGTACTAATACCACTCTAAAGCCTTAGTAAGACCACACCTAGAGTACTGTATCCAGTTTTGCTCACCGCATTATAAAAAAGATGTTGAGACTAGAAAACTGCAGAGAAGAGCAACCAGGATGATTAGGGGACTGGAGACTAAAACATTTGAAGAACGGTTACAGGAACTGGGCCTGGCTAGTCTAGTGAAGAGAAGGACCAGGGGAGACAGGATATCAGTCTTCCAATATTTGAGGGGCTGCCACAGAGAGGAAGGGGTCCAGCTATTTTCTAAAGCACCTGTAGGCCAGGCAAGGAATAATGGATGGAAACTGAACAAGGAGAGATTTAACCTGGAAATAAGGAGAAACTTTCTGACAGAACAATCAACCAATGGAACAGCTTTGCCCTCAGAAGTTGTGGGAGCACCACCAGTTGAGACTTTGAAGAAGAGATTGGACTGCCATTTATCAGAAATATTGTAGGGCCTCCCGCTTGGGTGGGGGGTTGGACTAGATGACCTACAAGATCCCTTCCAACTCTGATTATCTGTTATCTAAGTTTGGGGGAGAGAAAGACTTCTGCTGCTTCTGCTACTTTCTTTGCATGAGAAATACTTTGCATACTTTCTCTCTCTCTCCCTCCCTCCCTCCCTCCTTCTCTCTCTCTTTATGATTTTATGAAATTAAAATTCTTTATGAATTCTTTATGAAATTATGAGTTTGGTGGTCCCTGAGGTCCAAAAGATTGGCGACCCCTGATATAGGGAATCAGACCCTGGTAACCAAGAGGTTGGGGGCTGCTGATATAAGGGTAATATAATTCAGCACCTCAGGCTTAAAGTGAAGGAAAGCATTTCAAACGGAGATGCTCAAAGTATCTGAAATTGTGGTGGGTGGAATGAGAATGGAAAAGTCAAAGGATCATAAGATGCGCAGGTCGTCCTTGACTTACAACGCTCTGTTTAGTGACCGTTCAAAATGACAGCGCTGAAAAAAAGTGACTTATGACCATTGCAGCATCCACAGGGTCATCTCATCAAAATTCTAACACTTGGCAACTTGGGGCCATTGGATCACCTTTTGTGACCTTCTGACAAGCAAAGTCAGTGGGGAATCTAGATTTACCTAACAACCATGCAACAAACTTAACAACCATGGCAAGAAAGGTCACAAAATGGGGCAAAAGTCGCTTAGCAACTATTTCACTTGGCAATAGAAATGCTGGGCTCAAGGGTGGTCGTAAGTCGACAACCACTTGGATTGGGTTTCATATCCACCTGAGTTCTTCACCTTTACTCCCAGGTTGAGTAAGTTTTGCTTATATCTCTTACACATGTTCAGAGGTACTATTTTTTGACTGAATCCCAGACTCCTGCATCAATGAACCTTGTCCTAAATTTAGTTAGCTCTCTATCCAGGCCAAAGGCTGTGAATGTGTCCTAAAGCACACAAGTTTTCAAGCACGATTCCCATTTGGTTGTAGCCTTATCATATGTATCTGGAGGCCTCTTACAAAATGACAGCACCTCCCTTTTCCTAGAGTAGCCAAAGTTTACTTAGAGGTAGATGACCACAAATGCCGCTCTTTAGCCAAAAAGCCGCAAGTCACTCAGGTGAGCTGAGTTGGAGCTGGACAATAACAGCTTCTACTGGGAATTCTGTTTTAGACTGTATTTTTAATTGCAGCCTAGCTGAGATGCTGAGAGCTTTTCTGCAACATCCCTCCAAAGCTAAAGTGAGTGACTTCCCAGCAGCTTTGTATCTTAAACTGAGATCTGACATATAGATTATAATAGAATAGAATAACCAAGTTGAAAGGGACCTTGGAGGTCTTCTAGTCCAACCCCCTGCTTAGGCAGGAAACCCTACACCACTTCAGACAAAATACCTACGTTTGGACTTTGAGCAGTAGGTTCTCCAAGGGAACATGTATTAATGAGAATGTTTACTTTTAAAGCAGCCAGTCCAGTAACACACATGCCTTAGCTGGCAATATCTCCCTCCAGGCTCTATGCAAAGGCCTTCTCCAAGCCAACTTCATTCATATGAAAATGCGTATTGAACTTAGGACATCTGCATGCAAAACCTATAGCCATATTAATAACAGCTGCTCTTCAAATTTTCCTAAATGGAGTACTGGCTTTCCTTTCTCAAACGTTCTATTTATTTGCCAAAATATATGCTCGCCCTGCTTTTCCAATTCCAGAAGATTTACAACACATGCAATTAATAAACTCATAAAATCCATTTGTAAAACCAATAATTAATCAGAACTGCTACAACCATAAGAAAAGCCACAGCAAATATAAAATGAAACAAAATGCTCCCTTAAAAGAAGGACTGTTTTTGCCATCTTCTGAAACATGCAAGGAAACCCTTTTCTAGAGACGATTTAAAAAGTCTCTGGATTCCAGCCGCCTCAACAGATAGGGAGATCTGGTATCTACAATTACATGAAAATAAAGATAGTAAACAAATTAGGCTTAAGGTTACAAGCTACGGAGACTTTGGAAAACTGCAGTAAACCTCAAAACCCTAAATTATATCTGCCCAGCCAGGAGCAACTGAAAGAGTTGTGATATTGTGGCAGGTGCTCCATCATTCAACAACGACCTGTCTGAAATAGTATGGGGCAGGGCTGTCAAACTCCCGGCCCACAGACCAGATGCGTCATGTGCTGACCACACCCTTGCCCAGTTCAGTGAAGAGGGGGAAAGTCCCGATACGTCATGTGACACCACCTTGACAACATGAGTTTGGGACTCCTGATATAGGATCTCCTGCTTGAGCAGGAGTTGGACTAAAAGGTCTCCAAGGCAGAGGTGGTATTCATCAGGTTCTGACCAGTTCTGGAGAACTGGTAGTGGGAAATTTTCAGTAGTTTGGAGAACCGGCAAATCCCACCTCTGACTTGCCCCGCTCCCATCTATTCTCTGCCTCCCGAGTCCCAGCTGATCAGCTGGGTCTTTTTTGGTTGCCCTGCACAGGAGAATGGAACTGAAAGGCAGGTTAATGGGGTGGGGAGGGAATGGGAATTTTACAGTATCCTTCCTCCTGCCACACCCACCAAGCCACGCCCACAGAACCAGTATTATAAAAAATTGAATCCCACCACTGGTGTAAGATATTGGCGAAACTTACTCAACCTGGGAGTAAAGGTGAAGAACTCAGATGGATATGAAACCCAATCCAAGTGGCTCTCAACTTATGACCACCCTTGACCCCAGCATTTCTGTTGCCAAGTGAAACAGTTGCTAAGCAACTTTTGCCCCATTTTATGACCTTTCTTGTCATTTGATTCCAATTTGAATCCCACCACTGCTCCAAGGTCCCTTCTAATGCTGATAATTCTATTACAAGCTGAACACATTTAGTAATGAAACACCAGTAAATTTCAGGGGCTCTGTCTAAATCAGATGCAAAAAAACCCAAAAACCTGTGTTGCATAAAAATCACTAACAGGACTGCCCAGTGGAGAAGAAGGTCCCATTCACATTCAAAGAAGAAAATAAAATACGAACTAATCAAGGATGGGAGGACATCAGACGGATATGATCATCTCTACGTAGCAATGAGTTAGCAAAACAAGATTTAGTGTGCTAAGAAAAGCCTGAGAGGCAATTGTTTTCCATTTTGGATTGCCTCTAATATTATTACATAGTCATCAAGACTAGTAATTGCTGAATTAATTTTATTTATGAAAGTAGCCCGTTGTCTTTCAAAGCCATTCAGGTAGATGGTAACAGCAAATTTTAATTGATTTCAAACTGATGCTCCGTGTGGCTTAAATTAAATCCCAACATTAGTTACATATTGTAAGAAGGATTTCTTTCCACCTGCCCTGATTCCCTCAAATGTTTGCTTAGTTAGAGGGTTGGGAATATTTTAGGACATGGAATTTTAGACTTTGGCTGGAATTTTGTCTCACCTACATTCCTATCAATAAGGGAACTATTGAGTAAATATTGCCTTTCCTCTCCACCTGTGTTCCTGCCTGGTAATCTACCACTTCTCTGAAATCCCAAATATGTTCCTTGGCTAGGTCCTACCTTGCCTTGTGATCACAAAAATAGCAAACAAAATAGGGAACACAGCCATGGACGTAATCTGCCTAGTGGGCCAAAGCTGGATTAAGTGGATGTCACATCTCCAAATGGTATCTTTGCTTTCAGACTTGAAGATACAATTTTCCTGGTACTTTTCCACCTATAACTCTGCAAAGCAGGCTAACTCAAGACTTATATTCTGTTTTTCAAGTAGAAACATTCCCTCTAACATTATTAGAATCTATGCTTGCTGTTTTCTAATCCTTGAAGCAGCCATTCAGAAACACACCGAAGCGCCATGTTCAACATACTTGAGCCATTCCAACTGGCAGCTTGTGAATTTGATGGGGGCGATAAAACAGCTGCTGGCTTTCCAAAGCACCAGAAGGCAAGACAAGAAACAACGGATAGAAACCGATCAAAGAGGGAAGCAATCTAAAACCAAGGAGAAATTTCTTGACAGTTTGAACAATTAATCAGTGGAACAACTTTCCTCCAGAAGTTGTGAATGCTCCAACACTGGAAGTTTTAAAAAAGATGTTGGATAACCATTTATCTGAAGTGGGGTAGGATTTCCTGCCTAGGCAGGGGGTTGAACTAGAAGGCCTCAAAGGTCCCTTCCAACACAGTTATTCTATTCTGTTCTATTTCTATTCTATCTATCCAAATATCTATCTAATCTCTATCTCTATAATCTATCATCATCTATCTATCTCTCTATCATCTATCTACCTAAATATATAATCTCTATCTCTATAATCTATTATCATCTATCTATCATGTCTATCTACCTAAATATATAATCTCTATCTCTATAATCTATTATCATCTATTTATATCTGTCATCTGTCTATCTCATCTATCTATCTATCTATCTATCTATCTATCTATCTATCTATCTATC
>BLBF01000042.1:17538483-17566632 GCA_015471245.1 Laticauda colubrina | reverse complement strand
ATCTATCTATCTATCTATCTATCTATCTATCTATCTATCTATCTATCTATCTATCTATCTATCATCTATCTACTTACCTCAATATCTGATCTCTATCTCTATAATCTATTATCATCTAACTATCTCTATCATCTCTCTCTCTCTCTCTCTCTCTCTATCATTTGTCTAAAACCTCCAAGGTCCCTTCCAACTCTTATTCTGTTAAGAGTCACACTAAGCTTTACACTGCTTAATAAATAGGGGAATGATTCTTTTTTTTTCTTTTTTTTGGTGGGGGAGATTTCAAGACTTTCAAAGGCCCTAATTGTAAAGCTTATGGTGAAAGGGGAGAATGCATCTTATCCAAACTGACCCTGTAGTTGGAACCCCATGAGTTTGGGGGTGGGGGTACCTTGACAACCACGAATGGAGGTGCCTGATGCAAACATGGGAACGCCCCATTTTCTAAACACACTTTGAGTAACAGTGTGCAAAAGGTGAACAAGTGCAGCAGGAAATTAAGGTTACAATCTGGCAGGACAATGAAAGCGATTATGGAGGCGAGACTTCCTGTCTTGAGTGCCACTGTTCTTTTTATATATGTTCCCATTTGGAAGCAGGCATGCTCCAAATGTCTGGACGTCTGACCAATCTGCTGAAGAGAAGATATTCCCAACCTCAAATGTAAGGCAGTGTGGAAATGGGAGTAACCAGACAGGAACACCTAGGCCTTTTAATGCTTGGAAAGCTCAAGATGTCAAACTGTAATTCATGTATGCGTAACCGTTCCCTAAATAGCAAGTGCTTGGTCACAGCAGACACCCAGCTGAAGCTTTCTGGGATTTCAGGCAGCCCAATTCTCACGCCTGCAATTAGGTGAGAAAGTTGCTTGGTGTTCCCACCCCCACCCTTATTTCTGGAGAGAGACAGAGAGGGAGCACATCAATTATGTCACAACGTTGTCCATTTAATGGTAGCATTTTGGTTTTGTGATCTCGGTAGCACTTGGGGGAGGGCATAAGCCACACATTCTTGACCCCGTCAGGCACAGCGGTTCCATTTATTTAGATTCAGCTAGCAATCTGAAGCATGTCATATAAACTCTGGCATTGTACTTAGACCTGGGTGAAAGCTAAGTGGGTTAAGGGACAGTTTGAATGAAAACAGGAAAAAAAAATTCCAGCGATTAAAAAGTTTGATTAATTTAATTGCAAACCTTGTACAAAACTAGGAATTCTGAGGAACACACATTGCTTTCAAACAGTTAAAAGGCATCCACGTTTATAAAATGCAAACCTAGAAATAGGTTTAGGTCAGTATCAAACCAGAGTGTACAGTAACAGAAAAGAGGTACAAAAGCAAGGCCACCAGCCCCACATGGGGGCAGAAGCAGGATGTTTACATGCTTAGAAGCATCCGGAATGCATTTGAGGGAGGGGGGAATTCACTCCCCCCCAGCCCCTCTTGGGAGTCCAATTAAGACCCGTTTTGAAATGGGGGGAAAGCATGCTCCCAATAACTTTTCATACAATCCATTTCTATTCTCTATTTCTGTTGAATTCATACAGCCAAAGATTTTTTTTCCTAAATTCTGTAACTCAAAAGGATTAGTTTTGAGAATTTAGATCCACCATAAATGTAATTGCAAAAATCAACCACCTGTTACAACCACACCAATCCTATTCCCTGATAGTACAATTGCAATTCTGTTGCATTGATCAAAAACAAATCACTCCCTGAACTAAGGGAGAAAAAGATGTGCACCCCTTCTGTCCTTATCAACAATGTTTAGACTGGAGACTCTTATCCACTCAACCCCTGACCCATTCCCATAAGCGTCTTGTTTGTCGGATGAAATTAAAAGTGAAACCCCAGCTGGGCAATCCCCCCCCAAAAAAAAGTCAGAAGTGTTAACAGTGACAGAGTGTCATAAGGCAGGAATTCTTTGAGCCAACTTCCGTCTGAAAGATGTTTATGGAATTCTAGGCAATGGAGAAGAAGCATCTTCTCAGATTCTCAGGGTGAATGGGTTCCTTCTGCAGCTTCAGTCTACACAAAGTAAAAAAAACACCCCTCTGTAGGTGTAGGGAGGATATAGTGAAATGCACCCAAGGAAAGCACAGTAGATCGGTCTAGAGTTCAAAATGCTTTTGTGCTGCTCCTGAACACCACTTTATGCGCTGAGGAAGAGCTCTCTTCTCGTTCTTCATCACCAATGCCAACCAAGCTCACTCTGTTGCGGAGAGAGTCCAATGAAGGCATTCTGTGTAGGGCACCAACTAAGAATGGGCGCCCACCTTTCTTCTGGGGCAAAAAGCCTCTTCTTCACCCCACCATTGAGCTTCCACTGCGGTAATCTCTCTTATCAAGGACTTCCTTTGATCTCAAGTCAGGCAGGGCTTCCTTCAGCAAGTCATGCAACGGGGACGGATGCTGTTATCAGATGGAGGGTTGGGGTCCACCTAGATTTCAAGGAGAGGGAGACAAGAGAAAGGTTACCAATAGCTCCCCCAGGAAAGTTGATTTGATAAAACTTATTTTACTAGCAAGATCCTGATAGCGGCTAGAATGATCAGGGCAGCAAAAAAAAAAAAAAGAACTTTGTCAGCAAAACAATAAGTTGTGCAGCACTCTTCCATACTCACCTCAGAGTAGAGAGGAGGCGGTCGGAAACGAAATTCTTGGATGTAGGCAAAGAAAGGTCCTTCAAGTAATGCAGGACACTCATCCTGAGAAGGAGGGGACAAGTCCTCCATGGTTGCTTCACCAGACACTACAGAAGAGTACTCTGGAGGAGCTAAGGAGAAACACAGTAGATTAACCTGAGTGCCTCTTAACATGATTTCTAGGCTTAAATCTACATGATGCTATCAGCAGGACCTCACTTGTTTTTACATAAATTATCCCGAATATTATCAAAATTTGTCATAGTTTAGCAGAGCATGTGAACCCAAATTAAGAACTTTAATGCCAACTTGAGTGGATTCACGCAAATGAAATTTTATTACTTTTAACCATCCCAAGAAAGATGGTACCTGGTCAGAACTTAGAATTACAGAAAGTTGCAACTTGCTACACTGAGAAATCTTCAATGCCATAAATGCACACACCCCAGGAATTCATCCATCCGCCTTCAACTTCCCTTCCCCCTGCCCCCCACCGTAAGCCATCACAAAATTTAATATTTTAGAACAAGCAAACTACAGTCCAATAACACCATCGCCCCAAAAGTTTATTTCTCAAAAAGCACACATTCTTGGAATTGTACTTGAGGCAGGCCTTCTCAGTGGAGATGCTGCAAATTCAGGACCACGAACAAGAGAACCATTTTCTTTGCCTAATTTCGATCACTAGGTCCCAAAGGCACTTTTTCCAAAAAACAAATGGACTTTTATTTTTTTTCCCTTTGAAAAAGTTTTGCTTCTCATGCAAGGAGCTTCTTCAGTTCTAGCTGAATTAGAACTGAAGAAGATGAAAGCAAAACATTTTCAAAGGAAAACAACAAGGAAGTCCTGGTGCCTTTTGGAAAAAAGCACCTTTGGGATAACCATGACTTGGATGATTGAGAATCTCCATACAACTTTCAATGTCTAGATCTCCCAATTTGTTTCACTCTTCATTTCAACTTAAGCTGCTTACCCTCAAGCTGTTCAGAGATCCCCAACTGTAGCCAATCCACATTGAGGCTGTACTGGCTGCTGATGCTGGAAGTGCGGCTGCCGAATGGATGCAAAGGAATTGTGCCTATCACTAGTGGCAACTCCAGGAGCAGCTTGGAAGTCCCTGGGATGTCAACACAAACCTGCCAATAATAAAAATAGCCTACCATTAGTTTTTTATGGAAAAGAAAGAAAAAGATACACCTATGTCATCCATCATTTCCAGCTTGCTCTAAGTAAGGCATGCCCAGGCTTCTTTGTTCTACATCTCAAAAGCTAAGACTGCATTTCATTTTGCCTAAGTTAAGACATTAAACATTTTTCTAGTTCTGGGCACTATCCCTTAAATAGGATTCAAACTGCAACAGGGGAGAAGGGCAATGAGAAAGGTTGGGGGGCAGGAGAGAAACGAAATTCTATGTGTCTGAGTGAGGATGTTTAGCTTCTATTTTTCCAAAGTGGGACAATGCACACAGAAGCATATTGCATACAATAAAAGGCAACCAATAGTGGGGCTGGCAAGGATTGGAGTATTCTCCCCAGGGAAACTCTTTTAATTGCCCTAAAAGAAATCTAGACTAGGGATGTCCAACCTTGACCACTATAAGACATGTAGACTTCAACTCCCAGAATACCCCCAGACAGCCATGCTGCAAGTGGCCAAGACTGCATTTTTAAATCTTAAAGTGGCCAAGATTGGACTCCCCTGGTCTGAGATAGAGAAATCTCATTTAAATATGTGCCTTTAAGTCAGTTTGACTTCTGCTGATTACATGGACAATTCCATGCAGTTTTCCTGGCCACACATTTTTGGAAATGGTTTGCATTTGCCTTTTTCCTGGGTTGAGAAACAAAAGTTGGTCCAAAGTCACCCAGCCAGCTTTGTGCCTAAGGCAGGAGTAGAACTCATGGTCTCCTGGTTTCAAGACATGTTTAGGTTAAAAAGAAGAATATTTTACCAAACTGATTTCCACCACTCTATTTTTGTTGATTTCATTGATTCTATCCAGCATGTGAATTATCAACTTTAACTGCTGTTTAAGTAGCAGATTAAAATGGATGTTTTGAAATAGTTCATTCGGCCTGAGCTCTTTTAAGAAGACGAATGAGCGAATAAAAATGAGATTTTTCTGGGATGCAGACAGTGGTGGAATCCTCCCAGTTCAGTCTGGTTCTATTGAACCGGTAGCTCCGAAGACCAACTGATACCAAACCAGTTTGCTGGGACGAGGTTTTGGTCTGCTGTTTGGCCTGCCTGCCTGGGCGGTAGGCTTTTAGTGACTGCATTTTCCTCCTCAGCTGCTTTGCGTGGCACAAGTGAGTGCTGTTTATCAGCTGGAGAAGGTAAATGCTTGCCGGAGCCAGTAACACGCATGCACATACAGCGCACGATTGACGTGCATGCGTGCGCTCCCCAAACAGGTTGTTATGCCAGTCGGATCCCACCCATGGATGCAAAGCATTAATTCACCAGACAATGCCAAATCTCTAAACTCTCTTATGTTCACATGGATACTCTTCTTCACCTCACCTTCAGTGCATATTCAACATGGATGATGCGACACTGCAGGATGGAGGGCCCAACTGGTGGGATCTTGAGCGCACGGCCATGCCACACCTCTCTCGTCCCTGCTATAATGGAGTCTCCCACAATGCTTGCCACCACACATTTCTTCTGTTTTTTATTTCCTCGGGCAATGAATGTCTGTGTCTGGATGATGGCAGCCTTTGGTACGATGGAACGGTTGGTGCAGTTGTCAATTTCAGCAAAGATGGGGATGACTTCACCTGCAAAGGGAACAGAAGAGAGGCGGGTATTAGCAGGAATCCACCAGAGTTATTCATCTGCTCTTTTAAACCTTTTCTCTAACCTTTGGTTGGTATTTGAATTTTTTGCAAGGGCATGCATATATTTGATGACAACAGTATGGCTTCCTCCTATCCCTCTCCCCAATAATTTTGATGGCCTAGTTTAGAGGTCTCCAAACTTGGCAACTTTAAGATGTGTGGACTTTAATTCCCAGAATTCTGGGAGTTGAAGTCCACACGTCTTAAAGTTGCCAAGTTTGCCCCCCCCCCCCCCCCCCCGCCTAGTTCTTCGTAAGGGAACTTTGAGAAGATTTTAGCTGATGCTATGTTCGTGATTTATATGGTTATCAAATTTATATACTTCCCATCTTACCTAAGTGACTTTGGGTGCTTTACAAATGAAAAAAGTAAGAAAGAGACCCAGTTTGGTCTAATGATTAGGGTACCGGACTAGAAGCTGGGAGACCATGAACTTAAGTCCCACTTTAGCCATGATAAGCCAGCTGGGTGACACTGGGCCAGCCACTTTCTCTCAGCCCAAACACTTCACAGAATTGTTGTGGGGAAAATTAGGAGGAGGAAGGTGTATTGGGTTATTTGTAAAAATAATAAAAGCTGGATATAAATAAATAAAAAACCCATACAACCATATACAAGAGACATAGATGGTGAAAAAAAAAGTTAAAAACAGGACTAGATTAAGAAAAGTGAGGGAGTACCATCAAGCCACTAACCACCCCCCAGGATTGCAGCTCACTCTCAAACCCCCCCATGCCAGCTTTGGCATTTGAGTGACTGCGGTTGTATAAAAATGAGCCATTCACCAAAATCCTGCTTATTAGGTACATATCTGGGGTAAAGGTGAACAGAGGAACTATCTCACATTGCAGCTCCCTCCTAAACAATTGCCTAAAAGATCACCTGGTGTGTAGCCTTTCCGATCAATTTTGGCTGAGACCGAAACCTGGCCACGATTACAGTACCACGCTCGCGCCAGCTTTTCTTTGGCACCAGCCTGAGGTGTCTGTTGGGAATAGTGAAAAGGAGAGAAACACATTAGCAGCATGAAAAGAAGAATCCAGAGTTGCTTTTCTTTTCCCAAATCAAAATATGTTTCAATGAGGAAGAGTATGAATCTTGAGAAAGGTTCACAGACAATATCAGATTCCTTCTAACAAAGCAAAGATGAAGGGTGTTGGGTTTTGTTTTTTTTTTAGTTTTCTTTGGGTGCTGAACAAATTCCCTGTTTCTAGATCCTCAGAAGTATAAAAATAAATGAACCACTGTGTGATAAATGATTAGACTTTGCTTGTCCTTCAGCATGAATTAGACAAGCTTATGATTGGGTTGCCTAGGAATTACCAACCATGGTATTAGGAGTTACAAACCATGGTGATGAAATAAGCAGCACAAAGATACGTAACAAATGTGTTAAGGCTGCAAATTCTGGACAGCTCTAAGCTAGGGAAGGCAGGATTATGATATTCAATGAAAGCATGGCAACAAGCTTCGCTAACCTACGACAGAAATCTTAAAAAGATTTCAGTTCATTCATATTGTCTCCGTTCACCCTCAACATCTCACCAGGATATTGCAGATAATCGTAAGAGGCAAATATGATGGGGATGGTTTTGATAAACAAGAGACCTCAGTTAAGTAGCATGAATTTAATGCTATTGAATTAAACACTACAATTTCTGCTGTTAAGTTTATATTTAACACCAAAACACCTGGGTTCAAATCCCAAAGGGTATGGCTAGCTGACAAGAGCTAAATAGCTTGAAATAGATCTCTGTTAGTCTCCCTTTATTTCTTTGTCGGTAAATATTAATTTAACACAAAAAATGTTTGTCGTGACTGCCTGCGAAGGCTCCTGGACTGGGGCTGAAAGGCGAAAGCGGAAGCAGTATGCTTCATCCCATATTTGGGTAGATCAGTTCGCCCTAATAAAAAACACACTTTCGGGTGTTTAAGTAATACCTTATACACAAGTATAATCTAATACTTTGGACAGAAAGAACAGCTGGCAATAAACTGTACAAGGCCATTAAGCAGCTGTAATTCTTAAGGAGAATCTAAGATTGATCTTCACTGGCCTATGAGACCAAATAAGGCCTGATTAGGTATCTCCAAATAATTTGATGGCTGTACCAAGACAGGAAAAATTTAAAAATAGCCCAGAAAAAGGCAGCTGCAAAACACTGCTAGTATGCATGACAAAACTATACGGGATGACCTACAACCCAACTACATATAATCTTTTTATCAATTGTAAATTGCTAATCTGATCCAGGTTAGCTTTCTGGGAATAATGTGGAGATTGTCTTTTGACATCTTGCCTCAGCTTACCAGTAAGGCTGGTGTGTTGATATCAATGGGTTCAATGACTGTGAACTCTTTTTTGGCTCGTTTGACTGAAGACCAAGGCCGGTGTAATTTGGCCTTCACCCAGTAGCGGACACTGCCATGCTTGCCTTCAAAGGAGGTGGCCAAGGTCCTGTTTTGGGAAAAAGAAATATTACGACTAAGAACAAGGCCTATGCCAACTGCTCCAGCTAGAAAAAGCCTAAAATAGTCACTATTATGAATCCACAATGTGTCTGGAAAAGACAAGGACTTACCCTGGGAGCTGGAAAGTGAAGGGAAATTCATGCCTTCCTGCCTGAAGGACGGTGACATCTCCATTATCTGTTAGGGAACAGAAGAAAGAACAAAAGCTCTTTAAAAAAAAAAAAATTTTTTTTTTGCATAAAGTTCTGCCAAGCTTTTAAGCAAAAGCAAACCAAGAGAACTTAGGTGACGTGAAACCCCCCCCCCCCCCGTGGTGCACATCCAAGAGATAAGAAACTGGAATCGTTCAGGTAGACTAACCACAAAGGTGTTTTTTAAAAAGGCCAACCAAGCCTCAAGTCATCAAAGAGATTGCATGATACATTTTTCACAATAAAGTTATCCTTCTGCTTTTGACATCAATACACCCAAGGGAAATATCTTGCTATACCCGTCAATGGAACAGGTTGAAACTACACCAAATTCCTACTGGCTCACAAGAAGCACTTGGGAAAGTCCTGTTTCGCTTGCCTCACAAAAAAACTCCAGACTTCAAAGCAAGTCGCTGCTCACTCACTCACTACTCAGGAGAGCAGTACACATACTCAGAGAGGCCTCCCTTCTCCCCTTGTCTCCCGCCCCAACCCCAACATTAAACCGTGCGCAGTTTCCGAGAGGAGAACCGGCTGGTCCAAATTTGCCAGTCGCATCCACTCCTGCCTGGCACGGCGCTCGGGCAAACCGGAGGGCGGCTGCACACCCGAGCGGAGAAGCCTGAGCCCAAGCAGGGAGGGAAGAATAAAAAAGTAAAAACTCGTCGCTCCCGGGCAAATTCGCCTTCGCCCCCTGCTCCAAAAGAAGCAGCAGAAGCCACCGCGGCGAGGCCAGCCACGTTTGGCGCGGCACCCTGCCCGGTTCCTTCCTTCTCGCAAGAGCCCCGGAGCTGGGAGGGTAGGAGGCGCGACGCGATCGGGGTCCGTTCCGCCCCAGACCAGACCAGACCAGACCAGACCAGACCAGACCAGACCAGACCGCCCCCGCACACACACACACACACACACCGCCCGAGTCCGGGAGACCCGCAGCCGTTCGGGCGGGTTGCGCTCCGTCTCTACCTGGCGGGGCGAGGAGGGTCTCCCGGTGGTTGAGGAAGTCCACCTGGTCGCCGTAGCTCTGCGTGTAGGCTGTGCTGGAGCCGGCGCTGCGGGACTCGGTCCAGTGAACCTTGGCGCAACCCTCGGCGTGGATGTGCAGGGAGCTCAAGCGCGCCTCGCCGGACAGCTCCAGCACCACCCGGCCGGCCACGCTCTCGCCCGAGCTGAAGACCGGCGGGCAGGCCAGCTCCGGACAGTCCAGCACGATGGAGAAGCGCTTCAGCCGATCGAAAAGCATGGCCGAGATGAGGAGGAGGAGGAGGAGGAGGAAACGGAAACAACAACAACAACAACAACAACAACAGGGCTCGCTCGACGCGCTACGGAAAGGGGCGCAAGTCGCGCTTTGGGCTCTCCTCAGCGCACGGCCCCTTTAAATGCTTCAGCCGCCTCCCGAGCGCCCCTCCGAAGGCGCTCGGCCACGCCCCCCGGCAGCCGAGCGGCCAATCCGAGGGGGCAGAAGGTTTGGCCTCAAGAAGGCGGGGCGAAAGAAGCCCTTGGAAAAACAAGTCAACAAGCAGCCGCTCCGGCTTTGAAAGCTGGTCGGCTGGGCTGCCCGGTTGCCTCTTCGACCTGCCCTCCCGTTTGCAAGCGGGGGTGGCCGGCGGTGGGTGGGTGGGTGTCTGGCTGGCTGGGGGGAGAAATTTCCACAGAGATAAAACTTTCCTCCACTGGGCAAAGTTAGCTCGGTAAACCGGCCAGAGTAGTTATTTATTTATTTATTTATTTATTTATTAAAAAAAAAATGCCTTGAGATTTAGGAAACCCAAAGAGAATGGAAAATAGCTCCCTGTCAGAAAAACAACGCCGGAGGTTGTTTATCATGACTTGCCGCCTTCTCCCCCCGCTTCGCACAATGCTTCTATCCTAGGATCTGGAAGGAAAGTGGCGCTCACTTCAATGTCATTGTGCTCCTGGATTGATAGATTGATTTATTTTTTTGATTCGTTTTGTCAATCGCTTACAAGAGCACACAATAGATACACACTCAAGGTAAACCGCACCAAACTCGATTGCAGGAAATACGACTTCAGCAAGAGAGCGGTCAATGTCTGGAATACTCTCCCTGACTCTGTGGTTTCTTCCCCAAACCCCAAAAACTTTAACTTCAGACTGTCTACGATTGACCTCACCCCTTTCCTAAGAGGTCTGTAGGGGGTGTGCATAAGCGCACCAGTGTGCCTCCCGTCCCTGTCGTTTCTTTTTTTAAATTTTTTTTTTATTTTTCTTGTATGTATCCATAACTATGTTTATCCTGTTGTCTTATAATTACTTGACAAAATAAATAAACAAATAAAGTATAAGTATTAACACAAGTAAGAACACAGGAAATAGGTACAAATAAATGGGGACAATGGGACAGGGACGGTAGGCACAAATGTGCAATTATGAACAAACACCCTGTCGTCGTCCCTTAAATGCCCATGCCGTTTTTTTCTGCATCTTTCTATAATTAAGATGGGCATTCTCCAGACCAGATCTGACTCGAATTTCTATTTCAGTCAACCGAAAGTGCAACTGTATTGCCCTATCTTGCCCTGAGGCTGAACCAATACACATACTTTTTTGTGGACACTTCATTTTCTTGCCAGGAGGATTAACTCTGGAAATTCCCCTCTCCTCCAACTGCTTTCCCATTCCAGAACTGACTTCATCTAGTTCCCCGGCAAATGTCAGTTCTGCCATTCTTTAGTAAAGACCTTAGTTGGCTGGAGAAGAACTGGACTCTGATCCCTGTAGAAAAAGGCTGGATACACCATTTTTCCACCACTGATTTTTGTAGCCTTCCTTCCAAGCTCCCAGGTGCAGCCAAAAGTTTTCCAGCATTAGTTTGGGAAATCCAAGGACTTTAAAAACATTGAAAGGCTGCCTGATCTAAGGAAGCAAGTTTTATTCTCTTGCAAAGTACAGCATCAAATCTAGTTCTGAATCTGGGACAAGGTGTCTTCACCCACACAGTATAGATTTCAGGTAAAAACCTTTTGGAAATTTGGCACTATTGTTCCTATACAATTCTTTCTGCTAAAAGACCAAATGCTAAATCTCTCTTCAAACTTTGGCAAGCTCACCTGGGCTAAGGAGAAACATGCAACTTAAAAGCAATGCATAGAATTGTAATAAAGAGGGGTGGCAAGAATACTAGAGATTTCCTCCTGCTTATCTCCTATGTTTAAGAAGTCAAAAACTGTCAGTGGAGGATTACTAGGAAAAAAGGAAGGTAACATTCTGAGTGGACATATAAGAAGGCTAAGAGTTATTGGGGTCAAATATGTGCTTTAACTTAGAGAATTCTTATTAAAAATGTACAATTGAAACCAGAGGTTTTACATTTGAGGGAGAAGTAATTGAAAAAATATGGGACTGTTTATATATTTGAAAATTGCAATTAAACTTTTGTATTCCCAGAGATGGAAAGATTCCCATTATGGAAAAATAGATGAAATTAAAGGTACTGGCTGAGATGACAAAATTGACTACTTTAATTAAAGAAAACACCTTCTCTGACTTTATTTCTAGGTTCTAGGTAAGACTTTGATAGAGACCAAAAGAATTACAGCATTAATTTTGAGATTTGACAATTAGAAATGTTTATGATTATAGAAATACTGGGTATTATTCAATTTTAGTTCAAAAATTTAATATATTTGATATTGGTGTCAAAGAAAGTTGAAAGTTACTTTTATTTCTTTTCATGTTCTTTGTTCCTTCCTTTTCCCTATTTTTTTCCTTCTTATTTTTTGTCGGTTTTTCATATTTTAAAGAACTTTAATAATAAAAAAGGGAAGGCAACAATCTTCTCATCTTAGTCATCTGGTATTCAGAAGTAAACAACCTAAGAACACAGAGGTTCCTGAATACTAGGAAAAATTACAAGCATTTTGGCAAAGCAGTCATTTGATGAGTATAAAAACACCCATATTTTGCTCATAAGATATGGTCATGCCAGAGAAAAAGAAAAATCTTCCAACTTTTGGCACACACTGCCATCATATGGGGACAAAGGGGAATAACAAGTGCATTTTTGCATGAGGTAATTTTTTTGATTGGGTGATATTTAATGGGCCAGAAATAGTCTTAATAAGCAAAACAATTCTGGAAATGGATTAATTACGCTATCATCTCTTATCCTCATGGACTTTCAAACATTGCACTTTTCTTCAAAAAAGTCAATTATTTAATGTACAATAAACGGAATCTCACAATGCAGGAACACAACTGAGGATGCTCTTTATAAAACAAATTCTTAAATGGACCCAAGTTGAGCACAAATTCCAAAGATCAAGGGCCCCTGTTAGTATGTAGTGTAATATCTTTCTTCCCTCCCATTCTTAAGTAGATAGACAAACTTCCTTATGGTATGTTAAAAGTTAACAACCAATCAAAGGCTGTTTAAGCAGAATTTTTTTGATAGATTAAAACTACAGAGTTGCTTTAATTCCACCTTGATGGCTGAAAAAAACAAGGTTGGCTACCACTCAGAACTTAATATTTGAAAGGAGTGTCCTCTAATTTATATTATAAACGTAGAAATGTTGCACATCCTCTAAATGTATTGGATTAAAAAGCTAAATTTCCCGCCAGCTTATATTGGGATAGAAATTCAGTCCTGTTGCACATCACTTAATGGGAATGAGCCAATTCTTTGGGAATAAGGTTTTGTGGTAAATCAGGTCTTAGCACATAATGAATCATGTGGGATTCCAGTTGAATTTTTAAAAGTTGTTTGCTTTTTGTTAAATCACAAAAAGGTTTTATTATTACAAAAATACAATAAATACTAAAAAGAATATGCTAGCCTTTTTGTTAAGACCAAGTAAAAGAATGAAAAATAAAAAGGGTGATCTTTCAGGCCCTTCAAAACTCCTCTGGAAATGATGATGATGGCATCCATTAAGGGATATCCTGAAGCTGCAGTCATTCTTGTTCTGGAATCACGAGTAGACTAGCATCTTGTAATTAGAAAGCAGAATCTGTTGGACACTTCTAGTGATGGAGTTGTAAGTACTTTATCTCTGGAAGTTTTCAAAATAGATGGGACAACTATTTGACTGAATGGCATAAGGCAGTGATGGTTAACCTTTCCGTCCTCACATGCCAAAAATCCTTGCGTGCCAAAACCCATAAGGCAATGCACGCGGGCCTCTCCTTGTTCCCTGCACATGCATGCTTAACCCCATTGCGCACTGTGTGTTTCTACGCATGCATGTGCATCTCCCATGCCCCTCCCACACATACACGGCAACTACTCAACAATCAGCTGGCAGGTGAGCAGCGTGCGCACATGTACAGTGAATTTGATCTGGGGCAACGGCTCGCGTGCCAGTGAAGATGGCTCTGCGTGCAACTTCCGGCACACGTGCCATAGGTTTGCCATCACGGGTATAAGATCTTCTGCCTTGTGCAGAGGGTTGGACTAGAAGATCTCAGAGGTCCCTTCCCGCCCTATCATTCTATTTTCTACCCTAACTCTGCATTTTTACAATGATTTTATAAATTAAAACAAATTAATATCAGGTTAATATTCTGCAAGGCGAACCACTAATCTTTACCATCATGTTTCTTTTCAGAAATATTCTCGAATTCCATATAACCTTATACACCTTGGCAAACCTTGTTCATCTTGTACAAAACAGAGTACATTAGTAAGGTGACCAACCGTCCTCCTTTAGGGAGGACAGTCCTTCTTTTGTAAATTCTGTCCTCTCTCAAAAAGTGTCCTGCTACATATCCTCCTTTTTGATATTTGAAGACTAATCTGTAAATCTACGTATTTGATTGATGCCGAGCTGATCCGTTGTGTGTGATATGACATATTTGCATTTGACATGACGATTCGTCAAGGCTCGGTACAGTGCGGTGAGACGCAATTATGAGACGCATGCACTCCACAGAGGAGAATTGTTTTGAGAGAAGGTGGCCATATGCAAGAGTGCACAATGCGCAAGAGTGCTCCGCACGCAAGAGTGCACTGCGCGCAAGTGGCTTTGTTTTTTTTCTTCAATTTATTTGTGTCCTCCTTCTCATTCTAAAAAAGTTGGTCACCTTAACATTAGGATTAGTTAACTTCACGGCAAATGAAGCCTTTATGACTGCTTTTGCGAGTATTATGGCAGCCATTTTGTGAATAAGATAATCTCCCACAGCAGCCATTTTAGGAATGTTTTTAACATTCTAAATGGACCCAAAAAGATTGCCTGGTCCTGAGTGGATTAGATGGACCACTTGACTGAATTAGTAAAACACAAGAAGTCATAGTGACTGAGCCATTGATTTGTATGCAAATTTTAGGCCTAGTCTTCCCTACCTGACCTCCAGCTAAAGGATTTTAGGTAGAGAAACTAGATTAGGCATGTTTTTACATGAGTTGCATTGCCAATATATAAAGTAGGCAGATCAATCAGCTGTTTTGATTGAAAAGAAGGTTACCTATCATGAGCTCCTGGATGCTCCTGTCTTGCTGACTCATAAACTGAGGCAAGATCTGAATTGCCTAAGGAGGGGTGTTGTTTACCAAGCTAGTTAATTGCTCCTAGTCAAATCTCAGAAAAAGCTTTTTATATTTACACATCCTTGTGCAAATAGCTCCAGGTTTGGTATCCTGGGTCCAAGAAAGATTTCTGAAAATGATAACTACAGAAAATAAGAAATGCACCAGGAGATTCTGCAAACACTATGGAGCAGTGCTGAATTAGAAGCTGTTTTCTCTCTGGCTTCATGCTCTTCCTAAAGATTCCTAAAATTCTTTTCCAAAATTGTAGGATTTTTGACTCCAGTATACATAAGGAGTACTTGCTCGTCTACTAGGTTCTTCCTCTAACTGTCCCCAATTTTGTATCTGCTATGGAGGGCAAAAACTAGATACAGAATCTTTTCTATGATGGAACACATCTTTGGAGCAAATCTTTACACTGGGAGATTCTTGTGTTAATAGTGTTTAAATGTTAAAGTGAAGAATTGTTATCCCACCACCACCATCTTTCTTACAGAATGTGATTTAAATTTGATTGTTTTGTAATTGCCTTATTGCTGTTTTAAGACTCAATCATGTCATACTTTGTGATACACATTTATGAATAAGTATAAACATAAATATATACCTTGTATTTTACAATGATTGGGGATTTATTTCATTATTGTTCATTGTTTTGCAAACCAGGTTGTATACTGATCATAAACAGATAAGGTGTGGCCTTTCTCCACCAAAACAGAACTTGCATTCACCTTGCATTTTATCTTCTATTCTTTGTGTACAAAACCTGGAGAAATCAATCCTTGTGTAAATCCCCTTGCTTATTAAGAGTGCTTATGGTCCTTTTATTCTTCAGCACCCTAAGAAGCAAACAACAGGTATGCTGAGTCCAGATCAAGTCCATCTAGACCAGCAAGATGTCTTCAGAAAGCCTACAAACAGAAAATGAAAGGCAATTGTCTTTTTTAGCTGTTGTTATTCAATTGAATGTATTTCATCTCAGCTCCCTTCTGAACATGGAAGTTCCATTTATTTACCAAAGCAAAGAATGCAACAGAGAAATCCAGCAAAGGAGAATTCATTTAATTTTAAGTGTTTCAACTTGCTAGAGACTTATTAGAAGCCTCTGAAAAGTCTCCTCTATGGTTATCCTAACAAGTGCCATGTGGCATATTCTCTCTAAATATAGAGGTATATAGGTGCCATTTTCTGCTGCTTATAGTGTCACTGACTAGAACTGTGTTTCCCAATGTAGGGCACCTGAAAATGTATGGATGTCAACTCCCAGAATTCCCCAGCCAGCCATGAAGAGCCTGGAACTGTGTAAAAAGGACAGAATTTTTTGCCTCAAGAGACCCAAACTCTCGAACTATCCATGTCATATTTTTCATCATTGCACATTTTTCTTTGACTTTCTCATAGAAATGAGAAAAATACAGAAATCTTTCTCATCCGGATTTAACAGAAACATCACTGGAAAAGTTAAAGATCTGCTCCATTTTCAGACAAAACAAAGCCTTTTCACTTCCCCTTTCCCTTGCATCTCTCTCTCTTTTTCTTCTACTTCTCTTGGCTCTTATGGGTGAAAAATCTTGCAGAGTCTTTTTATGTTTTCAACAGTTGCTTCAATCAATGGGTGGGACCCTAAGATACAAATATTTTAAATGAAATGTGAAGAATGGTGATTCCTTTAATACTCAACCACCGTTAAAGCATCGAATATAAGACGTCTGTAGCTATTGTAACTGCTTCTGGAGCAAAGAACAAGTACTCATCAGCAAAAGTGTATTCATCAGCAAAAATGACAAACCAGTTGTGCCAAGGCACTTTCCAGCATGCACATGGGTATTTCAAAGCCCTGTTGCGCTTCCAGCACATTGGCGAACCCAGCTGTCTACAAATTATCTGCTTGTCTGTAGTCTTCATTAAATACGAAGAATTGCTGCCACTCCTGTGCAGCAGCCTGTTGGCATCAAGGCAAGAAGTAATTAATTCTTCCAATGGAATTCTTGCCTCTGTGCTGCTTTGGCCAGAAACCTTTCCTTCCTTCCTCTCTTCTGCCCACCCACCCACCCACCCACCCTCCTTTCCTTCCTACTCTTTCTACATTCTACTCTTCCAGTCCAAACCTAAAGTATTGTAGTTAAGGAAAAACAACAATGTCAACACAACAAGATCAAAACAATCCACACAAGGTGCAAATCACACTGAAAAGCTGACAAGTTCTGCCTGCCCTAACTTTCACCGTAACCTTTCAGGCATTTAAACATCATCTCTTCTCAAGCCGGAACAGTATCTTGGGAACCTGGTTTCTGTGTTTAGCTGACATTTGACAAATTATTTCCTGAAATGCAGCAGTTATGAAGCAACATTTCTTTCCCTTTGCAAAGTGCTTAACGTGCATGATCATAAACAAAAGGAATTGCAAATTTGGACATTAATGGGAACCAGGTTTTTTTTTTTTTGGGGGGGGGGGGGGAAAAACCCTTTCCAGTTTTGTCAATACCAGTAATAAGTCTTGACACACATTGTATGTTAAAAGGCAGGGTTGTTTCTTTGGGATGGGCCAAGGATTGGGCAGATGGGAAAATGTTTAAATTGTTGTTAATTATTAAGTTCTGTTTTAGTTAGCAGAATAGTCATCTGCTTAGATAAGGGGTGCTTTGGGGCACATTCCAATCTCTTGGACCCACTCCCCAAATGGTGGGAGTGGACCTAAGAGACAAGATCATGAAGCTGCAAAGACAATCCTGTATTTCTGGCTTCCAGGTAAGCCAGAAAGTCAACACCGGGAGGAAAGCAGGGGAAAAGAAAAGACCCTCTCACCTCTAATCAGGTGCTGCCGTCTTCGCAGGTAGGTTTCGTAGGCAGTGTAGTCGCTGTAGACGGTGCTCATGCCAAAACTCTTGCTTTCCAGCCAGTGGGTAGCAGCCAAACCTCGCGCACAGACTGCCAAAGCTCTCACTTTTAGTCCTTTGGCCACATCCAACACCACTCGCCCGGAAAGCAGCTCTCCTCCCCGGTATGAGACTCCAGGACCGCGTCCTCCGTCCAGCTCCAGCATAAAAGTACGGATCCTGCTGAAATGCTGCATTTCGGGCTGCAGGGACCTCCAAGCAAGCCGCTGGAGAGCGAGGCAGGCTGGAGGCTGCTTCTGCAGCAGGAGCGCGATGTTGGCAGGGAGGGTGTCTTTGGTGTGTGTGTTTGTGTGTGCAACTGCACTTCAGCACGTAGCCCTGAGCTGTGCTGCACAGCAAAACTGATGTGTGTCAGATCAGGCCTTCAGATGTGCAGGTGTGGTGCAAAATCCACGGGTCTGGAGATGCTCCTTATCTCAGTCGAAGGGCCCGGGGTTTGGAGAGGGAAGACCTGAGCTTTGCCTACAACCGCTATCTGCAATCGCACAAGGGGGACTGGCTGCTGATTCTCTTTCCTGTTGACTTATTAGGTGCATCGCCTTGCCTTAACTGCACAACTGACAGCAACAGGCGAGGAGCGTCACCAGCGGAGATACCTCCCCCTCCTGCTCCCCCCACTCTTCCTTTAAGGGAGTGTCTTCCAAGTGCAGAGTGCAAAGACGTCGTTCAGCCTTTGCCCGGAGACAACAACAAACGCAGGATGGAGGTGGAGAGAAGTTCAAGCCAGTCATTTCCCTGCTGCGCATTTTTGACACTTGCATATTTGCATTTAACCCTTTGTGATAGGGATAGCCGCTTTTTAATTTGGTTTTTGGATGAGCAGAATGATTTCGAATGGGCAAATGCTCACATTCTGGATGAATGTTGATTAATAACTATTAACAACTATTTCCAGGGATAATTCCATTTTGTTATAATGTTGTTAAAAACTGGCATTGTATATGAAATGCTGCTAATTATATATCCACATGTGTGTGCACACTTGACAGTCATATTTACTTCATTTATCTAAGAGTTTTTTAAGTTGTTTTGGATGTTTAATTATTGATCATTGGGTTTTATTTGGAAAAGTAGAGCAGATAAATATTAATTGAATATGGAAGGATATGCCTACTTTTACACATAGTGTGTCCCTGTGCATTCATTTGAATTTGCATGTGTGTGCATGTTTCTATTTGGAAAATTGCAAAACTTACTTATTTGGAAGATTTATATATCACCAACTCCACAAAATATATATGCATGTTTGTATATATTTATTTAAAGCATAGATATCTAGCCTTTTTGTTGCCTGGACCACATTGAGTGAAGAGGAATTGGCCTGGGTCACATATAAAATATAGAATATAGTTAATGTATATAAATCACATAATAATTTAAAAGATTACAATCTTGTGAGCCCGGTAATTGTCCAGGCCCATATGCAGCCTGTGAATTGGAGACACCTGATTTAAATAATTTATATGACTGCCAAAATAAAAAAGTAAGAATCTAATTACCAACTATTGTTAAGTATTACGGTATAAAGAAACCTTTTTAAATTTGAATCCCATCCCATGACACCATAGTTTCTGTTCCCCATGGTTTGTGATTTGATTGCTGCACTTTTATCTCTAGCTTTTGAATTAGTATAATTGTTCGTAGATTTATTTTAGGAATGATTGAATAGAAACAATTTATTTTAGAAATTATATGCTTATGGCAGCATTGTCTAACTACAGTGGAGATCTAGTTTGTATCTCAAGAGTATTGTTTAGAATCACATAATTCAATTCTTGAATCCAAGGGTCAGCCTCAATGCTCCATGATTAGGATTTTATTGGGTGTCCTCATTTTCTGATTGGAAAAAAAGACCTCTCAGGAATTATCTCACCACGATTCCCTTCAAAACTTAAGAGCTAGGATTAGGATTGAAGTGGAATCGGAGAAGAAAAAGGGATATTGACTGTTGGAAAGCTGACTATACATCTTAAACTTTGTGTCCCTAAACAAATCATGGCACTTGTGAATTTAAGATTAGGTGCTTGGGATGCAACTGAATCTAGATTCAATCCAGCACTTGTCTAATTTAGCAGCTCATCCAAGTGCAAATCTTACTTCAGTGGAGCCACTTAGTGCATCTAATGAAGGCAGCTGCAGCTGATGAAATCTCTGAAAAAACTTGGTTATTGACAACAGGCACTACCAAAATCCTTCTGGAGAATTTATGCAATCCAAGTAGACAGTACAACATTAGATAGATTACTAGATAAATGGGGATGGATCTCATTTGGTGCATTTGGTAGCAAAGTTGCCAAGTGTCTGCAGCCAAATTTGTTGAGAGGGTTGTTGAGCAGAGGTTTGACTAAAGGACCTCCAGGATCCCTTCCAACTCTGTTATTCTGTAATCCCATTAAATTCAGACAAATGCATCATGCCAGGACTATGTATGAGAAAAGGAGTGTAGTTACTCAACTATGATATAAAATAATACAAAGCATGCAATCTCTGAAGTTGCATTGTTTTGTTGAATTAAAAAATGCGTAAAGCAAACGAGAAAGTATGCAACAATATTAATTTGTTCAGCAGGTCATATGGTATTAAGGAAAATGGTGAGAAAAAAAGATGTTATTGTTCTAATTGCTGATGTGGCAAAATGCTACTCTGGCCGTCAATTTTGCACCTAATAGGACATTCGTAAGGCCCTTTTCTATGGTATTGAGACAATGAGCACAAAATCCAGTGGAAAATTTCTATGGAGATTCTCAGTCATCCAGGTCATGGTTGTCCCAAAGGTGCTTTCCAAAAGGCAACTGAACTTTCTTGTTTTTTCTTGAAGATGTTTCATTTCTCATCCCAGAAGCTTCTACAGTACAAGAATTCAACAAGGCTTCATGGATAAGGACTGAAATATCTTTAAGAAAAATCAAGAAAGTGCAATCACCTTTTTGAAAAAACCTTTGGGATATCCAGGGAACGATCCTTGGTATTGATGAAGAGTTGCCAACTGACTTTCTGTGGGAATACCTTTCTCTAAGAACAGTCACCTGTCCTATCAAGTCAAATAGGGTGGGGGCATGTTCCTGGTCCCCTCCTCCAAATATTGTCATCTGATGGGAGCTAGGAAGTGGCCCTTTTCTGTGGCAGTCCTTGCCTTACAGATCAGTCTTTCCTCTGAGGTTCAGTCGGCTTCCAGCCTTTTACCCTTCCACAAAGTGTTGAAGACCAGTCTTTTCCCTCAAGTGTTGGGTGAAGACGAGATCATCACTCATCAGGACGGATTTGATGCCAGGCTTTTGTTGGTTTTAATGTTTTCATCAGTTTAGAGCTTTCATATGACTTTGCATACTTTTTAACTGCTACCCACAGCAGTTATAAGGATGGAAAGCTGCATAAATATTTTAAATAAAATAATAAAATAAAATAAACTCAGAAATTCTGAAGAGATCAAAACTTTTTTAAAAAATAAAAGTTCTCATTATTAATTAAGCCAACAATGTTGTCTTTGTTGTTTCTGCTGTGGTCTAGCTATGTATATGCTAGAGGCATTATTTCTCAATCTTGGCCACTTTTAAGGTGGGCAGACTTCAATTCTCAGAATTCTTCAGCCAGCATGGCTGGCTGGGGAATTCCGGGGCCTGGGGCCTGAAATTCAACCATCTTCAAGCTGCCAAGGCTGAGAAACACTGTGACCATTGTCAGTAAGGAGAGAGAGAGAAATCACTTAATGTTGGATGAGAATAACATATATTATGACATCAACAATCTGTGAAACCAATTCTACCATGAAGCCAAGATTGTGAAGGTTTATGGGATTGAAGGATGGCCTTGATGGCCTACAAACCACATGGATATTTTTCAGCAGCCAACCAACAGACATCTGATTTATTCATCCAAACATCTCAGTTAAAGAGACATTTTTCAAGAACCAAACTTCTTTCTGGGTTGATACTTGACCATCGTGCCAAGGGGAACAGTACTTCCTTGGAAGTCTGCCGTCGCGAGTGTGATTGGTCCACTGTACTTGTCTGTGTAGGCATCTCTTTGTTCAGTGCTGAACCAACGTTTCCCCTTCCATGGGTGGACCAAATGGGAATATTTAACCTGGAAAGGTAGAAAGAAGGTCAAATAATAAATCTTTTACAATGTGGTTTTATTGTCATTGGTCACTCAAATCCAGCCCTCCTTGCGATATTTGCAGTATACAGGATGGGCAGGACAATTTAGAAATTGTAAGATCCTGTGAGAAATTAGTACAATAATTATGAACAATACAATGATTCTGAAAACAGGTACAAATTTATTTATTTATTTACTTATCTATATGCTGTACTATCTCAATCACCAAGATAACTCTCTAGGCAGTTTACATACTGGGATTAAAACAATAATAAAGTAGTAAAGGAGACTTCCAGTTTGCAAGGCTCGGTGGCGGTAGGAATCCGCGATCGTGCGCGGTTTCTGCTGCGCTCGCCGCTGGAGTGCCCCGAGCCAACTGGCTTTGGGGCTATAGCTACCCCATAGAGGTAGCTGAAGACAGGGAAGACCTAGCAGGGGTCGGGGGGAGTCGCACCCCCCCTCCTCAGCTGGCTTAACTCCCTTTTCTGAAAACGGTAGACCAGCGGTCAGAAATAGCCACCACAAAGAAGCTTTCATCTGGAAAAGAATGTGCAGGAGGAAGCTGAGAAGTGAAAGTTTTGGCTGACCGGGAGGAGAAGCAACATCCAAGATATCCTGGAATTTAAATTTTAGAAAAAGATACATCGTTCCCTAAGAAGATCTATAAGCAGCGAATGAAAGTGAAAAGGGAAAGTTTGTTTTTTCTTACTCTCCTTCCTTACGGTGACAGCAGATGAATGAGAAATTGGAAAAACCCGCTTTGGCATCAGCAGGTAATCAAACTGGAAAATTAAAGCCAAGGGGACAATAAAGATTTCTGAACACTGGAAAAAAAAATTTTTTTATGCTGTAAGTGGGAAGGGAGAGGATAAGAATTAAGATTAAGATTTGGCTGGAGGAGACTGCTTGGAATTTAAAAGACTAGAACAAAATCATAACAAGACTTCTAAAAGACACATTTTAATTGAAACTTTGTAACTGAATTACAACCCCAGGAAGAGAAAGTGAAAAAAAAGAAGAAAGTGTTAAATGAAATAGACTGTGTGTATTTGGATTGTTTGGTGACTTTGAGACTTTTGGAAATTCTTATTTGGATGATTAAAATCATTTGGGTTGTTTAAAAATTTTTTTTACAATGGCATTATGTGTGGATGAACTGAAAATGGAATTTATAAAATATAAAGAAGAGGAACAAGAAGGGAAGGGCTCTTTTGGCTCTGTTTTTCATTTTTTAGAAATGGCGATTTCTACGTATGAGAAACTACAACAACAAGAAGATTGGGATGAAGAAGAAGCCATCTTTAATGAACAAGCAACTATCTGGAGAAGAAAGGGGAAAGATGGGAAAGAGAATGGAGAATTTGAGACTGAAAAAAACAACCAAAAAAGAGAAAATATGGTGAAAAGTGGACACAATGTCAGAAAGCAACAGAAAAGAGGAATACAGAAGAGGATAGAGATTAAGAAACAAAGGGGTAAAAAGGGTAGAGTGGAGAAGCAAGGGAAGAAGGAAGGGAAGAGAAGCTATAAAGGTTTGAAACAAGATGTAAACAAACAGGACTTATTTAGAGATAATGGGTAAAAATATAACCTGAAAAAGAGATTCTGCAAAAGTACATAAGATTCTATTGTTGTATTTGTATTAGAAATAATGTTAGAAAATTTGCAACAACATATAATTATAAAATGTGATCAAATATTCAACGTAATTTAGTGGAAAAATGTTTTAATGAACAAAATAAACGAAATGAAATATTAGAGAACTGAATTAAGAAGGAAGGGGAAAATTTTAATTAAATAATGTTTTAAAATATAAGTGAAATGGGGGGAAAGTAATAACACAAATTTTATAAGTGTTCCCATAGAAGCATGATACCTATTTGAAAAGGAATGTATAAAATGTTCAAGATTTATGAATAGTAAAGCAACAGAAAAGAGGAATATAGAAGAGGGAAATGAAGACGAAGATTGAAATAAGTTGTAAAGAAACAGGACTTATTTAGAGATAATGGGTGAAAATATAACTGAAAAAGAGATGCTGTAAAAACACATGAGACTGTATTGTTGTATTTGTATTAGAAATAATGTTAGAAAATTTGGAACAACATATTATAAAATGGGATAAAATATTCAATTTAGTGAAAATCTTTTCTCCTTTGAACAAAATAAATGAAATGAAATATGAGAGAATTGAATTAAAAAGGAATGGGAACATTTTAATTACATAATGTCTTAAAATATAAGTGAAGGGGGGGGACAGCAACTACATAAAATTTATAGGTGTTCCCATAGAAGCATGATACTTGCTTGAAAAGGAAGGTATAAAATGTTTAAGATTTAAATGAATATTAATCTTAACGATAGAGTTCAATTGGTATGGACTGTTGTTGTAATTATATTATATATTTATAATGTTTTCCTTTTTTTTAAATATAGTGTTTAGCTTTAGAATGTACCAAGCAGAATCCGAATGAAAGTTATGTATTATTTTAAGTGTTAAATTTAGGGGAAAGATATAAAGGTGTCACACTCCAATCAGTGATTACAGGAGAAATTTTGTGTTAATGAGAAAACATAATAGACAGCTGAAATAGGACAGACAAAGGATATAACTATAATGATTTAAATTGAGATGAAATAAATAAAATAGAATTAAGAGAGTGAAAAGAGGGGAGAAGCTATATAGAAAATGTTGAATGGTAATAAGATATGGAATAGTATATAAAAGTGAGCATGAACTTGAATTTATGTCTTAACGAAGAGATGTAACCCGGGATCAAGCTGCTTTCAAAAAAGATGTTTTATGTTTTTATGTTATGTGTTCTGTTTTTATATGTTTGTCTTTTAAAAATCAATAAAATTTTTGGAAAAAAAATAATAAAGTAGTAAAGTAGTTTATCACTTACTACTTATAAAGTAGTTTATCACTTACTGGGGAAGATATTCAACTCAAAAGGATTAAACCATCAAAATAAACTATTAAGAAGTTGATTCACCACAGCCTACCCCAGGGCTGCTGAAAAAACGTTTTCATAGCTTTTTGAATACCCAACAGAGTTTGGGCCATGTGGATTTCAGAGGCAGACTCAGTTCCAGGAAAGGCATTCCTCCTAAACTCCATAAGATGAGACCATAGTGCTTTACAGCTCAGCCCCCCAAACCCTCCCAATCTTGACTCCATAGCAGAGTTGGAGTCAATGGGCTGGAACATGAATGCATAAATGAGTTCAATTTTTTTTGTAAGCCATACAGAATCAATAAGAGTGAGTGGGCGGCCATATAACTTTTCTAAATAAAATAAAATTAGAAGCCTACCAAATGAAACAGCTCCTTGAACTGAGAAGACATCCAAGTAGCAAAACAGGAAGAAGAAGAGAGGATCACAAGAAGAGAGGAAAATTAAAATACTCTCCCTACCAAGTGGGTTAATAGGAAAGGAGATTGTTCTTTGGGTAGTTTGGGCCTAGGTTAATAGCCAATTAATATTTCTTCAACAGGAATGCTTGCTTAAAAGTGAGCTCCTGATCACTCTCTCTGAAATATCCAACAGAGCTAGCAAAAGAAAGGAAGGGAGGCAGGGAAATAAGAGTTGGCTACTTTTGAATTTGGAGACCGAGATACAAGTTGAAAAGATGGAGAGTGGAAAAGGATGCTACTAAAGATGGTGTCAGGAGGTTTATTGTCCTGTAGAAGAGGGGTCTCCAAACAGGAACTTTTAAGATTTGTGGACTTCAACTCCCAGGATTCTTCAATGGCTGGCTGAGGAATTTTGGGAGTTGAAGTCCACAAAGCTGCCAATTTTGGGGACCCCTGCTGACAGACCAGTTGCTATCACATAAACTAGAGTAATTCGCCAATTCTAGTTGGTCTCAAAAAGCTAGGCACAATCCAACCTGGTTAGTATTTGGTTAGAGGTCTTACAATAATTCCAGAAGAGTAGAGTACATTAGGAAGTGTTTTTTTTTTTTAAAAAAAAACCACCCTTCTGTACTATTGCTAAAAAGTCTACACTGATGTGTATGTATTGAATCATCAGATATAATGTGTGATTTGAAGGAGACTTTATCTTTTTTTACCAGTAATACTTAGAGAAAGTACAGCATCAATGAGAAAGGACTTTTTTTTTTTCATCTGAAATGGCCCTGCTGACAGTGCCAAAATGTGTGGGAGAGATATCACATGCTTCCATAGCGCATTCAAGACAACAAGAATCTTCCTAACCCTTTGCAGTTCTTCTTCTGTCAGCTGATACTTCTTCCCTTTGTGCGGAACAAACATATCTTGAGTTGTAGTGGTCCTGAAGGTGGGCACTCCAGGCCCTGAATGAAAAACAGAATAGCAGTTGGAAGGGGCTTTGGAGGTCTTATAGTCCAACCCCCTGGTCAAACAGGAGACTCTATACCCGTGATGGCAAACCTATGGCATGCGTGCCAGAGGTGGCACACAGAGTCCTCACTGTGGATACGCATGCTATCGCCAGCTGCTCTCCTGGTTTACAGCACACACATAAGCATCAGCCAACTGGTCTTTGCAGGTGCTGGAGCACCGGGAAAAAATAGCCAAAACCAGACCATTTCAGGCCATTTTGGGCCAAAAAACAACCTGATATTGGCCCCCCAAAACAGCCTGGAAATGTCCCCCAAAAAAGGGCCTGAAAATGGCTCAGAAAACAGCCGAAAATGACCCCAAAAAACAGCCTGAAAATGCCCTCCCAATGACTAAAAAACAGGCATGTGTGCACCGCCAGTTCGTCTTCAGGTTTCTTGTGCTCAGTATGCGCACATGCATGCATGTTCCGGTTTGGGCACTCAGTGCTGAAAAGGTTTGCCATCGCTGTTCTATACCATTCCCGACAAGTGGCTGTCCAGTCACTTGAAAAACAGAATATTTAAGAATCAAACATTGCTTTCCTTCCTACAAAAAGTCACAAAGATTAAATGAGAGTTACGCCAAGATGCGTCTAAGAATGGAACAAAAAAGGGGTGAAAATTATCTTCTTTCCCAACAAACTGTCAGTGTTCACACATATAAACTGACTTACAGTTCATTGCCCAAGCAACTAAGGAACACATGAAGCCACAAAAAATATAGGTTAAAAATAGCTGAACTTAAATCTGTTGAATGAATTCAGTCACTAGGTTTGTAATTGACCTGATTAAATGCATTATGTAAGCATATTTAGTGGGTTATTTTTCTAACTGGGGGACTCTCACGAATTTTTCTCCTACAATAATTCCAAATCACAACTATACATAAAGATACCTTGTTATGTTTTCATGATAAATATCACCTTTATCTTTTTCATATGGAAATATTAGGGGCATATATTTTCCTGTTAATTTCCCCCCCCCCCCAAGAATATTTGTTTTTCATAGGATTATGAGCCATGGTGGTGCAGTGGTTAGAATGGAGTACTGCAGGCTACTTCTGGCGACTGCTGGCTGCCAGCAGTTCGGCAGTTTGAGTCTCACCAGCTCAAGGTTGACTCAGCCTTCCATCTTTCCGAGGTCTGCAAAATGAGAATGCAGATTATTGGGGGCAATATGCTGACTTTGTAAACCCCTTAGAGAAGCTGTAAAAGCACTATGAAGTAGGATATAAATCTAAGTGCTATTGCTATTATCTGTTTATTTCAATATGATATCTCCAGTGGCATCTTTTGTCAGAGGTGAGAATGAACAATATAATTTTATTCTATCTAATAAACATTCTTTTGGCAGGGCTCTTGATATTGGAAGGCTGGTGAAAGTGGATTTGATGATACAGGAGGTACTTTAGAGCATAGAATCATAGGGCTGGAAAGGACCTTAGAGGTCTTCTAGTCCAAACACTGTTCAAGGCAGGAGGCCTCATACCATCCCAGTCAAGCTATTCCACTGATTCATTGTTCTCATGGTCAGAAAATGTCTCCTTATTTCTTGGTTAGATTTCTTTTTAGCAAGCTTCCACCCTGACTTCTTGTCCTGCCCTCTGTTGTTTTGGAAAATAAGTCAGTTTCCTCTTGTCTATGGCAGCCTGTCACGTACTGGAAGACAACTTTGCAACTTCATCATTTCATAACTGCAGAACTAAATGTGGTGCCATCTCATTTTTTTCAAAGGGAAGTCTGGCAACCAATTTCTTTGCTGGTGATTTCTATGTACTGTATACAGGTAGTCCTCCTCTTACAATTGAACCCCAAATTTGTGTTGCTAAGCAAGACAGTTTTTAAGTGAGTTTTGTTCCAGTTTATTACCTTTCTTGCCACAATTGTTAAGTGCATCACTGCAGTTAGGTTAATAACACAATTGTTAAATGAATCTAGCTTCCTCATTGTCTTTGCTTGTCAGAAGGTTGCAAAAGGTGATCACCTGACCCCGGAACACTGCGACCGTCATAAATATGAACCAATTGCCAAGCATCAGTGTTCTGTATGTAAAGTGGATGACTCCAAATCTACCATTCTGATTGGCTAAGGAAAAGAACAGTGGATTGGTTCACTAGGAACCAATCCAAAGAGATACCAAAAAGGC
>BLBF01000042.1:17479858-17538473 GCA_015471245.1 Laticauda colubrina | reverse complement strand
GGCGGTAAAATGGCCGACTCACCCTTCCAGACGGTTCCAGAGAGGAGGACGGACGACACAGCAGCCCCATCCGAACCGGTCGAAGTCCTCACTGGAAATGAACCGCGCAGGTCAGGTCGAGCCCGGAAAAGCCCCACCTACCTGCGAGACTACGTCACCACGTAGGACTAAACTAAGGAGGGAGGGGTGTTCTGTATGTAAAGTGGATGACTCCAAATCTACCATTCTGATTGGTTAAGGAAAAGACAAGTGGATTGGTTCACTAGGAACCAATCCAAAGAGATACCAAAAAGGCGGCAAATCTAAATAGCTGCCATTGGCTGCAAGCAGGCAAGCCAGCCTGTATAAAAAGGCTGGCCCCGGCTTCAGCCGGCGTTCCGTTACTAACTGTTGATAATAAAAGTATTTGTTGTTGGAACCCGGTCTACCTCGTGTGTTTTCCGAACAAAACAATCAGAATTTTGATCACTTCACCAATGGGGATGCTGCAATGGTTGTAATTGTGAAAAAAGATCATAAGTCACTTTTTTTTTTTTTTTGTTGTTATAACTTCTGCCATTAAACAAATAGTTGTAAGTTGTGGACCACCTGTGTGTGAATGAGAACCCCCTGTAAGACTTGGCTCATGAACCCACCTGAAAAAAAAATAGGATTGTACCTTCATACTTGAAGAAAACGTGGCTATCAGTTGAAGTTTTGTTTTTGGAATCCATTTTGTGTTTTTCAGGAGGTGGCTGATAGTCAGAATGATGGATACTTTGAAACAATGGCAACTGTTTATTTCCCAAGCACAGCTTTGTTCGTGGCCGAGTCCGTGGCTGGGTTGCGAAGTCCTTAGCATTTGGCTGAGTAGAGAGAAGACATGAATGCTTTTATGTTTTTACTACCAACCTGCCTTTAATCGAGGACCTGTATACTTCACGAGTCAAAAACAGGGGTGTGAAAATATTTACAGACCCCTCACATCCCAGACATAAACTGTTTCAACTCCTTCCCACAAAACGATGCTATAGAGCACTGCACACCAGAACAACTTTTTTTCCCCAAAAGCCATCACTCTGCTAAACAAATAATTTCCTCAACACTGTCCAACTATTACAAAGTCTGCACTATTATTACTGTTAATCTTCTCATTACTCCTTATCATCCATCCCCTTCCACTTGTATCTGTATGACTGTAACTTTGTCCCTTGTATCCTTACGATTTATATTGACTGTTTTCTAGTATGATTTGATTGCTTATTGTACCCTATGACTATCATTAAGTGTTGTACCTGGTGATTCTGGACTCTTGATGAATGTATCTTTTCTTTTATGTACACTGAAAACATTTGCACCAAGACAAATTCCTTGTGTGTCCAAGGAATCTATCTATCTATCTATCTATCTATCTATCTATCTATCTATCTATCTATCTATCTATCTATCTATCATCTATCATCTATTTATGTGTCTTAAATCTCTCCCCATTCAGCTTCATTCAATAATCCTGAATTTAAAAGCACATTAACAAAAATATTTTCTTCTCTCCATTTTCTTAGCATTGCAGATATCACAGTAAAAATGTGAATCTCATTGCTATATGATGTACTGTTTAAATAGCTTTTAAATCTGACTCGGATGACTTTCTTTAGGCTCTTAACTGTTATACATCTCTTTTCCTTGACAGCAGCTGAGGATAGGAAATAGCCTAGAAATATAAAATTATAAAATAAAATATAAAAATATAAAATTATAAAAAGCAAATAGCTAGAGCAGTGTTTTTCAGCCTTGGCAATTTGTAATTGTGTGGACCTCAATTACTAGAATTCCTCAGACAGCATGGTTGGCTGGGGAATTCTGGGAGCTGAAGTCCATGCATCATTGAAATCCACAGGTAAAGGGCTAAGTTCTTAGCAATGAGAAGAAGAGCTGGGTATTACCTCTTTGTAGTAACATTGGTTGTTGGTTATACCGGTGCATCTTCTCTTTTCATTGTGATCTCCTAGGAGAATAAACGACTCATTCTTTTTGGAGCTAGAATAGGATGGAGGGTCTGGAAAAACCACAAAGACAAAGAAACAGAGGGAGACTTAATCAGAACTGTGATTCAATCCTGGGGTTTTTAGTGCCTGAGAAGAGAAGTAAAAAATGTAAATGGTGAGCAGGCCCAGGTTCAAATTCTGTTGATTCCCATCTCACCTCTTCTACACACATCTTTTCAGATGTACCCATCCCATACCTCACTCAGGCATGTACACAGAGAGGGGAAGTCAAAAAGTCAAGCTATTTTACCTGCAGGATTTTGATCACATGTTGTGACCACCATCCCGACGTTTTGACCCCTGACCCCATTCATGCACATCCTTTTATATGGATGAAAAATGTGGTACAGGTAGTCCTCAATGTACGACCACAACAGAGCCCCAAATTTCCATTGCTAAGCAAGACAGTTGTTAAGCAGCATCCTCACAGTCACATGATCAAAATTCAGACACTTGCCATGTATGTACCACAGTTGCAGCATGTGATTGCCATTTGCCATTTGGGGTCAAGTGATTGCCATTTGCTATCTTATTTGCTTAACAACTGCATGATTCACTTAACAACTGCAGTGATTTGTTCAACACATGTAGCAAAAAAAAAAATTGGAAAATTGGGTGAGGCTCACTTAATCGCTTTACTTAGCAACGGGAATTCTGGTTGAATTGTGGTCGTAAGTTGAGGACTATCTGCATTTCCTTCACAACCATCTCTTGCCCATTTCCTCTGGATGCCCAGATTTAAAAAAAAACAAAGTAATATCACAAAGAAAGTAGGGAAATGGGGAATTGACTGGAGGAGCATGGCTCAAGCAGTCCGTTTCTAACGCACAAGGGGCCATTGAAATAATGAGCAGTGGAGCAGAAAGAAGCTTACATCTTTTAGTAGACAGCTCCTTTCTTTATACAGAAGCACCCTTCTCTGAGCACGTGGCTTCATGTAACAATCACTCAGGTACAAGGAGTGAGATTTGTCAAGGCCTCCGGAGATCAAAGGAATAGGAGGAGGAGGCCTCCAAGGGTAGATTCAAACTATGGGCTAGAAGTACCTTATTCTCCTCTAGTAGTTTTGAATTAAGAATAATATCTCTGAGCATGGAGAGGACAAATTCCTCTCCTTTGCCCCTAAGGCCATCTTTTGCACTGTGAAAAAATGCACTGTTGAAAATGGAATTAATTGAGGGATCCCTGGTGCTCTATGAGCTTGGTTGTTTTCTTGTACAATGGCATGATGCAAGCTCAGACAGTATGCTGACCTACAAATAATCTCCTTTATGGAATCAACTCTCTGACCTTATGAGCCTGTTTTGATGACTGGCACAAATAATGACAGAAATATTTTGGGAAAGTTCTCATCTCAGGGAAATGAGTGAAATGATCTCATCTTAGTGAAATGAGGAACTTTTGGTCTCCCTTTCTCTCTTGTTCTTCCTTCTTTTCAAGAAGTTCTTTAGATGGAAGTTAAGATATGTCTATACTTATGTGTATATTAAGAAATCTATAAAAATCTAGTAGCACTGTTGTTTTTTTTAACTTACAGGTGGTTGTCAACTCATTTAGCAACCATTCAAAGTTACGATGGTGCTGAAAAATGTTAGGACGGATCATCGCACTTACAACCATCATAGCATCCTCATGTGATCAGATTCAGGCACTTGTCAACCAGCAAGTAGTTATGATGGATGCAGCCTCCCAGGGTCATGTGATCGTTATTTGTGACCTTCCCAGCTGGTTTCCGATAAGAAAAGTCAGTGGGGGAAGCTGGATTCATATAACAACTGTATGATTTGCTGGATGACTACAGGAAAAAGGTCATAAAATTGGATATCATTCCCAACAACTATCTCACATAGCAGTGGAAATTCTGGCCCCAGTTGTGATCATAAGTCAAGCACTATTTGTACAAAGGTGTTGTGGTTCGCTGGCAGCAGGTACAGATGGCTGAGGCCTCGGAGAGCAAG
This sequence comes from Laticauda colubrina, assembly GCA_015471245.1. NCBI lineage: Eukaryota > Metazoa > Chordata > Lepidosauria > Squamata > Elapidae > Laticauda > Laticauda colubrina. The sequence goes on along the minus strand of BLBF01000042.1, from coordinate 17,534,491 downwards.
GACTCAGATGAGGGGGTCTGCATGTGATGAAGGGGTCACCAGGACCATCAGGGAGTGGAATGCTGCCTTTGGAGATTGTGGAGGCTGGCAGCAGTGATGAAGAGGTCCCCAAGGAGCCTGTGCCCAAAGCACGTGCAGACAGGGATGCTCAAAGGAAAGAGCAGCTGCAGCAGCACGGGCGATTCAGGAGTAAGGCTGCAAGGTAATGCCCTCTCCTTTAAGAGATAAAAGCCAGCTGAGAAACTGGAGTTCTTTGCAGGAAGCAAAGAAGTTTTTGCACTCAAGCCTTGTGGATGTTTGGAGTATCTTGGTTGGTGTTTGAAGTCTCTTTGTGTTTGAAGTATTTCTTCGTAACTTGATCTAGTATTTTTGGCAGCTTTGCACAAATTTGGTAAGGCTCGTTCTTTTCAGAGACAATTAGTTTGAAACAGCCTTTTAACCCTGAAGGAACGAAATTCGTAAAGAATCATTAAAAGGTTTTGCTGTTACCACGGTTTTGTGTTTGTTTCCTTGGAACAAGGTTTGGGTCAGAACAAAAGGAAAAATAAAAAGCTTTCACGAGTTGCCATCCCTTCATCAGATGCAGATAATTTCTTGTGTATGATTTCAATTACCGTACATCTAATGTTTCATTTCTTTCAAATGTCACAAATGTTCCTTTATCATTCATTAACAGCTGGGCGAAGACCATACTTTACATTCAAGATGATGTTATCCATTCACCTACCCACATGTATGCACATACACACACATACTTTGTATCTCTCTGTGTGTAATGGTACATTGTGCTATTCAGTATTACAGGTAGTTCTTGACTTACAACAGCTCATTTAGTGACTGTTCAAAGTTATAACAGCACTGAACAAAATGACTAATGACCATTTTCACACTTATGACTATTGCAACATCTCTAGGGTCACGTGATCAAAATTTGGATGCTTGATAAATGACTCATAATTATGATGGTTGCACTGCCCTGTGGTCACATGATTATAATTTGTGACCTTCTGACAAGCAAAATCAAGCTAGATTCAACTGTTACTGACTTAACAACTGCAATGATTCACTTCATAATTGTGACAAGGAAGGCCGCTCACTTAACAACTGTCTGTTGCTTAGCGACAGAGATTTTGGGCTCAGTTGTGGCCATAAGTTGAGGACTACCTATATTTCACTATTACAGGGGTTCTGCTAAATTTAGATATCTAATATATGCATTGTGCAGGGTTAACCAAATTTGCATATTTAACTGAGCTGGAGGCACTGCCTGGATTGTTTTAATCTTGGTTCCCTCCTTCTCACCATACCAGGTTGGTTCCATAAGTATGATTCAGTCATGATGGTAGAAAACCTGTGCTGCCCATCTCCAGGATGAATATTTGAATGGTGCACCATTGCTGAGGCAATATGTGGGTCATAGCTGTTGGAGAAAACTTGAATTATTAGTGATTAAAAATAATGAACAATACCTTATTAGATTTCGAAGGCTGCAAATCAAAGAAAATTCAATATGGTGCACAAAACTTGAAATAATAAAAACCAGTGCAGACATCAAATCACAAGATAGACAAAGCTTATGCAAAGCTAGAGTGTCAGAAATGGCTATTAAGCATTGAATAGAGAAGTGTTTCTCCACCATGGCAACTTTAAGATGTTATTGTTGGCTGAGGAATTCTGGGATCTGAAGTCCTCACATCTTACAGTTGCCATGGTTGAGAAATACTAGAATAAGGGATGAATGTCTCTACACAAAACTGTTCCCCCTCAATCTATCATAATGACACAATGACAAAACGTACACATACTGTACAAATTACTTCAAGTGTAACCTCAGTAGCATTCTCCAAATATATACTATATATTATTTTTCAAAAGGAACTAATTAGAAAACCAGACTGTTAAATCCTTAACCTTGTTTCTATATAAAACAGGCATTAACAAATTAAGAACAACAGTTCCGGTTAACTTTGCTGGCAGGGAATTTTACATAATACAGTCACAATGCAGATTGGAGGATTGGGGACAGTTGGTATAATCTTAGTCAACAATTACAGCAAAGTCTTTTAATTGTATAAATTTAGAAAGGTCAGATCTCAGGAGATGCTAAGCTCTTTAAAAACAGAGGTGATGATGATGATGATGATGATGATGATGATGATGATGATAATGATGATGTTGTGATAATGATGATTTAATTACCAGTAGGTGGCACCATGTAGCTGATCTTGGCTAAGCTAGGAAACTATAGTAACCAGACTACAGTAAATATCTGGGAAGCCAAAGGCTATAGGCTAAAATGGATAGATCTTAGACTTTAGGCTAAATATATCATAGATATGTGTACACACAGCCCCCACACACCAGAAAAAGGCAATGATATTGTAAATCACTTCCAAATTGTTTAAGCAAATTGATTCATTACATCCATGTTAATCCCCAATAGTCAAACTGGAATAAAAAATAATTTTACTTTCTAATTTTTCAAATGAACTTTTTTTTAAAATCAGAGAGGACAGGTAGCAGCATTAAGAGGGTCATAATATAATTTAGGGTCACACTGATAAGCCTTGTTGCATGGCATCTTGGAAATCTAGTATCAGAAAGATAAATTACATAGATAGTCCTTGACTTACAACAGTTTGTATAGGGACTGTTCAAAGTTATAATGAACTGAAAAAAGTGACTTATGAATATTTTTCAGACTTATGACCATTGCAGCATCCCTACGGTCACCTGATCAAATTTCAGGTGCTTGGCAACTGAGTCGTATTTATGACGGTTGCATAAATCAACTTTTGTGACTTTCTGACCAACAAAGACAATGGGGAAGCTAGATTCACTTAACTGTGTTATTAACCTAACAACTGCAGTGATTCACTTAACAAATGTGGCCAAAATAGTAAAAAAAAAATGGGGCAAAACTCATGTAACATCTGTCTCAAGTAGCAACAGAAATTTTGGACTCAATTGTAGTCATAAGTCAAGGACTATATGTAAACATTTTAAGCAATTGAAACAAAATCATGAAGATAACCAAGGGACATCCAGGTACGTTCCTTAGAAGATTGCTTAATGTAGAAAGGAGTTTGTAACTCTAGGAGGTTTGAAATGTATTATATTAGCATGACACACAACAGCCTATAGCCTTCTCCATTCCAGCCATCCTTTTCTGAGGCAAGTGTTACATTGCTTACTGTTGGCCTTCAGGTTTCTGGACAGTATATGCATGCTTCTGCTCACTCACTGCTTGGAGGTGTCGAGGGTCACCAAAGACTATAGATACCACATTCTGAAATAGGAAAATGTGTGAAGTGATCCAATGCTGCAAGTAATGTCTTTCCATCTTGTATTGTGGCGCTATTAGCAAAAGGTGTTTTTCAAATGGTAGGCACAATTGTGTGGAGTGAATCCACCAATGGCTGTGATGTGGGTGGCATTTCTCATCTTAGAAACAGTCTACCTCTGATTAACACTGCATTATTGCTTCCATATTTCCCTAGAAATGTTCAGTTAATCACTGTCAGAAGAGAAATGCTCAAGTAGCTGATCCATCAGGGCTCAATTAGATGGTCCACTAGATATTCACCAAGGTTTTCCTTATGTTGGGATGAATCTGCCAGTCGCTATGAGCCATGTTAGCTGACTTGTATCTTCATGGGTAGAAATGGTCTCCCTATGCTGTCCTTATAGCATCTTAGATTTTGAATCCTAGCTGTGGAGGTTTTTGAATATCTATACTGTTAGCAGCTATATACGGTAGTATAATAGCTATATAGTATAACCAATGGATTAAACTGATGTGCTTGATTGTCAGGAAAAAATATATCTTTGAAGTGGTGGGACTTTCCTTCTTCTGCTGCTGCTGCTGTAAAAGTAGCTTCTGAACGATCCTTTCCTGGGAGAAATTCCTGATTTTTCCCCTGCTATCGGCCAAAGCTGAACCATTAAAATTGTCCTTTCAATGCATGTCCTCAACTGTCAAATATCACTGATACAACCAGGAGTCAGTGATAGTCCTGTTTTTTTTAAATGAATGTATGTTTGTTCCTTCTTAAAATAGTAGTAGTAGTTGACCACAATAAATCCCATACTTTAATTTATGATGTGTAATCAAGGGCTTTTTGCTGCCAATGCTCTTTTTTAATTATTTGTTTATTATTACATTGGTATGCCACCTATCTCGCTGTCCAAGGAACTCAATATAGTAATAAAGGGAGAAAACCATGCCCCTATCCACAATGTCTATCCCATGCATGCTTTTCTAGCTCTCTATTGTCTTTTTGAAGTTAAAAAGCCCTCTAAGTTTTAATCTATCCTGTTAACAGAGTATTATAGTCATTTCTCATCTACCATTGAAGGCTGGGTATTTCTCCATCTTTCTTATATTAATTTTCTATAAAGATCTAGTTGTATTATATCCACAGTTGGGGGATCAAAAATTTCCCTCCATCTTTCCTTAGAAACAGTTAATCCAGAACATTTTCAGCTCCTATTGATTTTCTACCAGTGCTCAGGTGAAATTTGTTGTCATTAATTTTTTGATATTAAAAATGCAATCTCATCCAATTTTGGCTTAATGGAAGTCCCCCACCACTCCACCCCTGTAGGCCTGCTTGTTTATCTATATTTCTCAGGATTTGTTACAGCTAAATCTTCTTCCCTCTGCTACAGTGGTTTTCAAACTTGACAGCTTTAAGATTTGTGGACTTCAATTCCCAGAATTCCTCCTCCAATCATGTTAGCTCAGGAACTCTGGGAGTTGAAGTCCACAAGTCTTAAACTTGCCAAGTTTGAAGACCCTTGCTCTACTACATAATGAGACTATCTTTCCCTCATTTTTATATTGGCTGAGTTCCCTGTTTGATTATTCGTGGAGCAGATGTGTCTAATTTAGTTGCATTTTTCTCCTCCTCCTGATGTGAGAATGAATACTTTGTACATCCCCTCCCTTAGCTAAGCCTAAATTGGTAGCTAGGAAATACAGGTCAGAAGCCAAGTAACCCGAGACACACTTACCTCCTTGCAGGTCTTGATTGGAGGTGCCCATTCACCTGTGAACTGTGATTGGTAAGAAGTGTTGAAATAGTTATGACCATCACCTTTCAAGGTTAAACCACCTCCTGTCAAAAAAAAAAGATCAGAAAATCCATCATGGTGGATCAATCAGAATAGCTATCTAATCAGGCTTTTATTCCACTCCCCCTTTGCCAGATCAGAAAGATATAGGCAACAGATCCATGTATGAATGTTCGTGTGTGAGAGATATAAATTATACTTCAGCAAGTTAAGTCTCCTTCAAATGTTGTTGAGTCACCTACCACATGCCAGTTGTTCCAGCCATTCAACCATCCAACTGTACAACCAACCCACTCACAATAGCTTCACAATCTGTCTGGAAGAGGGAAGCTTCTGCCAATTTTAACAGAGATTGAACTTCAGCACTGTTTTTGCACATTGCTGCTCCATCTAGCTTAATATTGTTTATTTTGCTTGGCAGCAGCTCTTCCAAATTTGGCTGATAATATTTTAATTGCAGAACCTAAGACCACCTGCATGCCAAAGAGATGCAACAGCTCAGAGGTTGAACTTTGCCTGCCCATTTTACCTATTTTATGCATTCTGCATATGATCAGTGACACTTGGCTGATAGCCCTGGTCAAAAGATTCAGTCTAGGCCCACTGCAGAGATGTGGAAACACTCTTAAGTATTTAGAAAATTAAAAGCAATGCCCAAAGATTGTCCAGGTGCCATTCTAGGCAAACATCACCATTGGGATATGTCTTCACGGACATAAACTGCCTTGGTGAGCCGCTGTTTACAAGGTTTGGACTTGCTGTTGGTTTGGCAATCGTACCCAAGTGTAGGTTTGGAGCCTTGACTGCAGGTACCACCCCTTCATAGGCTGGATAGGATTGCTGGTAAAGGGTCTCTGGCAGCGGTTCCTTCTCTTTGTCCCCACTGGGAAAACTGTCATCCCACTTGTCTACACGGTTGGGAGTGGTATGCGGGAGGCTAGGAGGATAAGAATAGCTTTCTCGGGTGATAGAAGTGAGGATGCTGTGGCGGGGATCTGCATGCATTTGGAAGTTGGATATAGGTGGATAAATAGCAGATTTGACATCCAAAGGCCAACTTGGATATGACAGGTATGATTCTGAGGAAGTGTCCCAGGAATCACCCATTTCTTGGTTTAGGACATCAGCACATTTGGGAGGCAGAATGGGTTGTCGCCGGTAGGTGCCCCATCTAGGAGGATAGTCTATACGATAAGGGGAGATTACTGTGCTACCCTCAGGCCTCTGGTCAAAGCCCAGCTTGAAATGGGAAGCCCTCAGGAAAGATTCAGAGGCCAGAGGACCTTGGATTTTTTGGAAGGAAGTAGAGGGCATTGTACAATCTGCAGTTAGGTAGCAACTGGGAGAAGATTAGCCAAGTGCACAGGAGGAAAGATAAAACTAGAAGCAAGGAAGCACAGATCTAGAATGCCTGTCACTTCTGGATTTTTGTTGAGGTAAGTAAAAGTTATACATATCTCTTCAAAAAGGGGATGTGTAGAAGAAAAATAGCCTTCTTCCAGAAATGTGTGTGTGGCTTAAAGGGCAATAAGGAATTATAAGGAATTCAATATTTGTAATCTCTCGTATGCTGGTTGAGTCAATCAAATATGCCTTTGTTTTCTGATGAGTTCTGACATTCCAGAATGGAACACAGCTTTATGAATTATGGCATCACAGGAGAGAGAATTAATCCCAACTTGATGAAGTTTCTCATGGTAGGTTACCCCCTCTGGCGAGTGGAGAGTCAAATGGTCACTAGAGGGCTCTCTCCAACAGCCCATGAACCACCAGGATGGATGCTCAGGACTGCCAGGTCCCCAAGAATAAAATAAACAACACGACAACTCATGATTCAGAGAAACAACAGCCTTGTGTGGGACTGAAGAAGAGAAGGAGCCAATGATGCAGGTCCCAAGCTGTGCTGGGTTAGAGGGAGCCCTGAGGGGAGTTACCACTCTCCTTTAACCAGACTTATTGTGAGACCCAGGATCCACTCTGACTTTTGTTTTGCTAAATCAACAAGCAGCCTTGTGATCCTGTTTTGGAAACAAACTTGTTTTATCATTGCAATCGGCTCTCCATTTCATCTGCTACAGATTAGGTTTGAGGTCACAATGTAGCTTGTCACTAATACTGTCACCCATATTTCAGTCAAGATGGACATTCCATTGCCTAGACTTATGTTTCTCAACCTTGGTAACTTTATGTGTAGACTTCAACTCCTAGAATTCCCTTAGCTGGCTGGGGAATTCTGGGAGTGAAATCCACACATCATAAAGTTGGCATGGTTGAGAAATGTTGCCCAAACTGCTAAAATCTAGCATGGTGATGGTCATCTGTAGGTGTGGGTGTGAGGGAGGGAGGAAGGGAGAGAAAAGGGGAGTAGACTTTTGCCAAAATTATGTTTTATAGGTCACCTGGTTATTTCTCAGGGAATTACAGGGTGTGTTCTCCCTAGGTTGTTTCCAGAATGTTTACATCTATTAAATGCTTATTTATTTATTTCCCGTACAATTTATGAGAATCAGCTTTCGTGAATCATCTATGTGCAGGTAGTTCTTGACTTACAATCATTCATTTAGTGATTATTCCAAGTTACAACAGCACTGAAAAAAGTGACTTACAAACATTTTTCACACTTATGACTGTTGCAGCATCTCCATGGTCATGTGATCAAAATTGGATGCTTGGCAACTGTTTCATATTTATGACAGTTGTAATATTCCGGGGTCATATCAGGGGTGGGATTCTACCAGTTCGCACCTATTTGCTAGAACAGGTTGTTAACATTCTAAGCAGTTCAGAGAACTGGTTGTTAGAAGAAATTACAGGCCTAATCCTGTAAGGAAGGCAGGAAGGAAACATTCTGGTGTTGCTTGCAGAAACTGCATCTCCGTTAACCCTGGTTACATTCTTGGCAGGACTAGACTTCCTGTCTCAGGAACTTCTCTGGAGTTTTTTTTCCTCTCCTTTGCTGGTACTTTGCTTGTGTGGAGTGACCATTCAAAGTTACAATGGCATTGAAAAAAGTGACTTATGACCATTTTTCACATTTACAACTGTTGCAGCATCCCCATAGTCATGGGAGACCAGGAGAGGAGATGTGTGCCTTGATGTGAATGATATTGAGTTGGCCACACCCAGCCAATAACATGAACACCAAGCCATGTCCACCCAGTCACATGACCACCAAGCCACACCCAGCAACTAAGCCATGCCCACAGAACCGGTTGTTAAAAATTTTGAATCCCACCCCTGGGTCATATGATTACCTTTTGTGATCTTTTGACAAAGTCAATGGGAAAGCCAGATTCACTTAACAAACATGTTGCTAACTTAACAACAACTGTGATTCACTTAATAACTGTGGCATGAAAGGTTGTGAAATGGGGTAAAACTCAGTTAATAACTGTCTTGCTTAGCAACAGAAATTTTGGGCTCAGTTGTGGTTGTAAGTCAAGCACTATCTGTAGTAGGAGGGGAGATTTGGTTTTTTAAAACTCAATTGACAGATTAGAAATAAGATGAAAATTATTGTGTACAGAATTCTACATACATATTATTTGCTGAGTTACAAACTTTACAATACCGAACTTTGGATTAGGGGATTCTTTTAAGTTTAGAACTGTTGTGAAAGTTTAATTTTATCTTTATTTTATTACAATTTTCAGAATTCTCCAATTGTTGCAATCTAACTAAAGAATTCTGGGAGCTGAATCAGTGCAGAGTGTTAAAAAACTGATTTATGACTTACCGTAATTCTTTTTGCAAAGCCATCTAATTGTTTATTCAATAAAGTAATGAGTTATACAATTTATTTCTGTGAACACAATCTCGGTGTTGAGTTTGTGACTGACATTGTGCTTTTTACACCAAAGTAGTAAAAAAAAACTACATCAGAACACAAATCTGGATACAGGGATACTATTCATTTGCCAAAGACCCCGAAAAACTACCTTTCATAGCCTCCAGAAGGTTAACAATAAGATGGTGTGTTGTATTTTTCTAAAAGTGATATAAAGAAGATAATAAATTAATTCTGAAGATGCATCACCTTAGATAGAATCAAGAAAGATTCTGAGTGCAACATGTTTTGTTAAATTAAATACTCTTTGTTGAGAAAGGACAATCATAAGGGAAAAAAGCAGGAAATTAAAGTACTGAATTTAGTAGTAAAGAAAGACAGCCTTTCCTGAAAGAATATAATTTTGTAACACCCAAAGACTGAATATTTCTGAAGATACAACCCTTACAGTCTCCATACAAAATTATCTGATTTGATTTTTCCTCCTCCTCATTCTTTATATCTTCCTATCTAAAATGATCTTCAATATTAAAAAAATAACTTGGCAACAGGGAGCTGTGAACAAATTTAAGAAATTGATTACCTGCTAGAAATGGAATCAAACACTGACATCCATTAAAAAAATTAACAGTGATTCATGAATCCAGTAGAAAGACATCTTGTAATAAAAAAATCTTTACAGGTAGTCCTCAATTTACAACAGTTTGTTTAGTAACCATTCAAAGTTACAAATGGTACTGAAAAAAGTGACCTATTATCAGTTTTCACACTAAGGACTGTTGTAGCATCCCCATGGACATGTGATCAGACACTTGGCAATTGAGTCATATTTATAACGGTTGCAGTATTATGTGATATCCTTTTTGCAACCTTCTGACAAGCAAAGTCGATGGGGAGGCCAGATTTGTTCAACTAATTTAACAACTACTGTGATTCGCTTAACAACTGTGGCATGAAAAGTTGTAAAATGGAGCAAACTCATTTAACAAATGTTTCACTTAGCAACATAAATTTTGGCTTCAATTGTGGTCATAAGTTGACAACTGTCTGTATTAACTGCTGCTGGGGGACCTGCTAATCCCTGCTATAAATTTTTATAATGAAAAAATGTAAACTTCTGATGATATATAGTACAGGTGTGCTGTTCCTGATTTTAATACTGTTTCCCTATTATGACTCCTAAAATATACTTCAGAAGAATCTCACTGTAAATATCAAAAAGTATAATTGGTTCTGCTTTCCACATTCCAAGGGACTTAGTATACTTTGTTAGGGAAACAATTCTGAATAAAGCTGGATTTTATAGCTTTAGAACAGAAGGAAAGAACCATTGCTGCTGTTGGAAGAATCCTAGTCATATCCTGAAATTAGCTTGGAGGCTAAATTAAATGTGTAATAGAAAGGCCAAGTCTGTCATTAAGCTGACTGAAGTAGTAATTTTGGGTAGCAGACCAGAAAAAGCAATATATTGGGACAATTATTTTGAAAGCTTCTTCAGCAGCCACTTTATAGTCCACCTTCTTTGGAACTCAGAGTACCATGTATAATATGCCATCCTCCATTTGATCCTCTCAAAACAACTGTAAGATAGACAATTGAGATAGAGTGGCACGATTCTCTCGTATCTATCCCCCCAACTAAAGCCCATCACACCAACTTCTAAACCATGTTGCTTGTCTTCTGAGTCAGCCTTCCATAAGCATTATTTTAAGAGGGTTCATGGTGACTCCTGTAGGGTTACCAGCCATGTAGAGGGTGATTGGTAGGGAAATGGGCCAATTTGCCACAGCCAACTTGCTGCAGCCAACTCACCACAGCCAACTTGCCACTGGATAAGTCACCATGGCCAACTCGCCATGGAATAACTCCCTGAGGGACAATTTAACAATTCTATTTAATTATTTAAAATAAAAATTATTTTAATTTTTGCCATTCACATTTTATTCTGTCTGTTGAGGTAATTCCCCATTAGGACAATGAGTGCACACAGGGAGACGTAGTGAGAGTGGTGAAGAATAACACACAACCAGCACACAGATGCACTGTATAGTAAAATGTAGGTTTTTACTTCCAATAAACGTTTAAGCAAAGTTCAACAAACAGTCCAAGTCATGAAAAAGCAGTTAGTTTTCAGTCCAGGGATAATCCAAATCAGAATCTAGTATCAAAAACAGTTCAGTAATAGACTCACATCAAATCCAAGAATAACGATGATCAGTAACAGTCAATAGGGAAATGCAGGAACAGCAACACTTTCAGCAACAACAGAACAGTACAACCTAGGTTTCTGGCTACATCTTATGGCCATTTGAAGAACCACACCCAATTACAATTTTAGCATTCTCTTAAAGAGACAGTATTAAAATGTATATCCTGGTTTATATATTTTCCAACCCAACTGTTAGGTGACTTACATTCCTAACACTGTCCCTCCTTTTGCATCTTTTCTTTAATGATTCTATTCCACTATTTCTTTGATATTAGTGTAACTCTTATTCCATAGTGAACTCTCCTGTGGCGAGATGGCTGTGGTGAGTTGGCTGTGATGAATTGTCATAGACCTGACTGGCAGTGCAGTTGTCATTAGAAAAGTGGACTAGAAGGAGCAGCAGAAATACCAAAATCTCCTCCTGCATTACAGGGCAGCCTCCTAACTCACATAAAGGGACTTTGTGGCTTATTTCAGTTAAATATCTCCAGCTCATTCCAGCATCCAAAAGACTTAATTACAATCAGGCCTTGTGGCTTGAGCCTTAGCTATTCGTTTTCCCCTTCATTTACTTCTTTGTTGACAAAGAGTTTGGGAGATTTGACAAACTTGCCTACAGTATTTTGTGCCTTTGAGTTGACATAAGAAAGGTATTGCTACTACATCCACTTTAGCTCCCTAAACAATATTTGACCACGAAGAGTCATTTAAAAATTTAAAAGTTCTATTAGTCAAGGAACAGATAAATGGACATATAATGCAATGCTGTAATCCTTACATTTAAATATATGTTAAGATATTTAAATTTAGTAGCTGGGATAGTGTGATTGTATAGTGAGTCAGAACATAATGTTATAACAGTTGGAGAGAGCTGGCTCCTGCATGAGGCAATCTAAGCTGTGATTAGTTGTTCTGAGTGTTTCCTGCCTTTTTTTCCTGTGTGCTTTGTAATTTACCTTGTTCTGTATAAAATGGTTTACTCCAAACTATGCAATCTGATTGGCTAAAAAACTAAGCATTGGATTGGTTCACTAGGAACCAATTCAAAAGAGCCACTGAAAGGCGGCAAAGTTAAATAGCTGCCATTGGCTACAAGCTGGCAGACAAGCCTGTATTAAAAGGCTGCCGCGGCTTCAGCCAAACTGTTCCGTTACTGTTGCTGACTTGAATAAAGACTTCGTTGTTGGAACCCGGTCTACCTTGCGTTTTTCCCGGATGTAACACTGGAGACGAGGATGGGATCGTCCTAAACGCGAGACCGAGCACACAGCAGAAAGAATTCCAGACTAAAATAATGGCTGGGAATAACGCGCCGCCTGCATCCTTCAATCCCAACGAAGAGGATTGGGAATCATACGTAGACCGTTTCCTGATGTTCTTAGAGAGCAATGAGATGGAAGAGATCTCAGACCAGCGGAAGAGGGCTGTCTTCCTAACGCATTGTGGACCAACCTTTTTTAAAATGGCCAAAGCATTGGCAAAGCCCAGAGACGTGAAACAAATGACCTGGTCTGAACTTCACAAATGTTAAAGGCCCACTACACTCCAGTAGTGTCAAATCTCATCAAGTGGCATGAATTCTACAAAAGGGATCAGAAGGAAGGCGAAACCATCGCTGACTTCGTGGCAGCCCTCCGACAACTGGGGGGAGCTTGCGAATTCCTGAACTTAGACGAAGCCGTTCGAGTTGTCCTAGGTCTGAGAGACTCTAACTTACAAAGTAAGCTACTAAATAAACCCAATATTACAGTGGCTGAAGCAATCGCAGAAGCCACTGCTGCAGAAGCCGCGAAAAGTCAGCAGCCACGATGAAACTAATGAACTCCAATACTGACGAGATGACCCTACCCAGGGGAAAGAAGCAAGCTCCCACAACAATTCATCATGAAGAATTTGACAGTCCATCTGAAACGGAAAATGAGGATGATGAGGTCTATCGCCTGTACGCCAACAAAAAAAGGTGCAAAAAAAGAAATTGGTGGGAATGCGTTGGCTGCGGGGGAAACCACCCTCGAGCCAATTGCAGATTCCTTGATGCCATATGCCGAGCTTGCAAGAAGAGGGGACATATCAAAAAAATCTGCAGGAATCGAAAAAATAACAGCCCAAACAGACGCAGTAACTCCCCACTACCAGCGGAAGCAAAGCAAGCCGAAAAGAAATGAGAGCGCAACAGACGAACCGGCAACCAAGAAAAGACCCATCAAACTTCACTATTGGAAGCACCCAGACGGAAAGCAGAAGAAAAGTCAAAATTGTTGTAAAAATTGAAGGAAGCCCCTGCGAGATGGAAGTTGACTCAGGATCCTTCCTGTCAATGGTGTCTTGGAACACAATCAGACAGCTGGTTCCAAACATCAAATTAAAAGAACTTCAGAAAAAAAAATTAACTCTAAAAGACTACCAAGGAAACCGAATCCCTGTGGTAGGTCTAGGACATTTCTGAGTCACATACAAGCAGCACGCTGAAGTCCTGCCTCTAACCATAGTTGACCGGGACTGCCCCAGCCTCCTGGGCATTGAATGGCTCACACCATTCGGAATGACCGGGGTGAGCCGAGTAGCTGCAACTGACTGGGAAGAGAGCCTGATACAAGAGTTCCAGGACGTCTTCGACGGCACCTTAGGCAGGTACCGGGGGACCCCAATTTCCTTTAATTTAGACCCTCAGGTAGCACCTAGAAGATTAAAAGCCAGACGAGTCCCCTTTGCTTTAAAGGCCAAAATTGATGAACAGTTAAATAAATTAATTGAGCAAGGGGTCATAGAACCAATTGACCATGCTAGATGGGAGACACCAATAGTAACATCTGTTAAACCTGATGGGTTGGTACGCATCTGCAGAGACTACAAGGCTACTCTGAACCATGCGTTGCAGCAAAGCGCATACCCTGTGGTAATCGTGCAACATTTACTGCACTCGCTTGGGGAAGGAAAATTTTTTGCCAAACTTGATTTAGCCCAGGCTTATCAACAGCTTCCAATAGACCCAATAACGGCCGAAGCACAGACAATAGTAACTCACAGAGGGGCATTCAAATGTAACAGACTTCAATTTGGAGTGAGCGTTGCTCCAGGCGTTTTCCAAAGCCTCATGGAACGCCTACTAAATGGAATTAAAGGGGTCGTGCCATATTTTGATGACGGCTAAAAACACAACCCAATTAGAGAAAAGATTGAAAGAAGTATTAAAAATTTTTAGAGAATCCGGCATGAAAGTCAAAAAAGAAAAATGCTGTTTAATGACTGATCGTGTCAAATTTTGGGGGTATTTAATTGACGGTGAGGGTATACACCCTACAGAAAAAAAAGTCAAGGCTATTAGAGACGCACCACAGCCAAAAAACAAAACAGAATTACAAGCATTTTGGGGTCTAATTAACTTCTATAACGTATTCCTCCCTCACAAGGCAATGATAGCTGAACCATTACACCGTTTATTGGATAAGAAAACTAGTTGGACTTGGGGGCATAGAGAACAAAAAGCATTCCAAGGCATAAAAAAATCTATCAACCTCAAACACTGTTCTTATTCAGTTTAGTAACACACTTCCATTGGCGGTCACTTGTGATGCCTTACCGTTTGGAGTCGGTGCCATCCTGAGCCACCAACTGCCTGACGGAAGAGAGGCACCCATCACCTTTTACTCAAAAACACTTTCTAAAGCAGAACGCAACTATAGTCAACTGGACAGAGAAGCCCTGGCAATTGTCGCCGGAGTTAAACGTTTTCACAAGTTCCTCTATGGGAGAACATTTTCAATTATTACTGACCATAAACCACTCTAGGAATTTTGGTGGGAAACAAACCCACACTGAACATTTTATCTCCTTGAATGACTAGATGGTCAGAATTCCTAGCAGCGTACTCCTACACTTTAATACACTGACCCGGGAAACAGATCCCCCCTGCAGACATGCTGTCGAACACTGCTGCCAATGACGGAGGAAGACCCAGCGCCAACAATTACCACCCTACAGATAGAAACCTGCCCCGAGCTACCACTATCTGCACATGATGTCGCCAGAGCCACCGCTAAAGACCCAGTGACTGCCCGCATTTTAAATTGGGTAGGTAAAGGTTGGCCAGAAAACCAAAAAACTGAAAACTTTAAACCTTTCTGGACCAGACAGACTTAACTGTCAATACAAAAAGGGTGTTTATTGTGGGGTGATTGGGTGGTAATTCCTTCAAAATTACAAACAAGAGTGTTGGGTATGTTCATGAAGGCCACCCAGGCATCGTGAAAATGAAAATCCTGACTAGAAGCTATGTATGGTGGCCTGGTCTGGACAGACATTGAGTACTGGGTTGCCACATGCAATAAATGCCAGAAAACCAGGCCATCACCACCACAAGCTCCTATAAGAGATTGGGAGACCCCACGAGGCCCCTGGTCTTGGATCCATATTGATTTTGCGGGTCCGACCGGGAGCATACCTTCTTGATTGTTGTAGATGCATACTCAAATTGGTTAGAAGTCACAGTAATGCCATCTACAACAACCGACGCCGTTATAAAAAAGCTAAACAAGCTATTCGCAACTCATAGGTTGCTGGATGTCCTAGTGTCCGACAATGGGCCACAACTGACCGCTATACAATTTGAACAATATCTAGCCTCCTTAGGCATACGCCACGCACTAACAGCGCCAGCCCACCCGGTGGCAAATGGTCAGGTTTACCAAGAGAATGGTCAGGTTTACCAAGGAGGATTTGGAGAAAATGGACCCAGGGGATGTCCAGGACAAAGTGGACCGTTTACTTACCCTCCAACATATCACCCCAAGCACTGTGACTAACAAAAGCCCAGCAGAATTACTAATGGGGAGAAAACTTAGATCACATTTGGATAGATTACATCCAAATTATACCTTTGAAAACTCCCCCAACTCCTCCAGCCGTTTCCGCATGTTTGAAATCGGCGACCTAGTCTATGCAAAGAACTTTAACGGGGACTCTCTATAGCTTCCAGCCACAATCACACAAATAACAGCCCCCCGGTCCTACCGTCTAACTGTGGACGATGGCAGGGAATGGAAGCGGCACATAGACCAGCTTCGTTCCCGAAATATCGAACGAAATACGAACGCGCAATCTCCAGCAATAAAAATCGACAAAAACAAAACCAAAGGGGGGGGGTGAATACAAGAAAATAAGACTGAAGAAAAAAAACGAACGGTTGAAATTAAACCCAGAACATCTAACCAATCAAAAAGAGCAAAAAGAACACTTACGGTTAGATGAACCTGGCAGAAATAATCCACTGGTAGAGGAACCCGTCCTGAAAGGGGCCAGCAAAGCCAGCTCGACCTGCCCGGGAGAACCAGGAGAGAGCGGCAAAACCACCGGCCTGAGCAACTCAAGCGGTAGCAACCTTCCTGACTCACCCTTCCAGGCGGTTCCATGGAGAAGAGCCGGAGAGAGAGCGATCCTGTCCGAACCGCTCGAAGTCTTCAGCAAGAATGAACCATGCAAGTCAAGTAGAGTCAGAAGAAGCCCCACCTACCTGCACGACTACGTCACTCACGTAGGACTAAACTAAGGGGGGAGGGGTGTTCTGTATAAAATGGTATACTCCAAACTATGCAATTTGATTGGCTAAGAAACTAAGCATTGGATTGGTTCACTAGGAACCAATCCAAAAGAGCCGCTGAAAGGCGGCAAAGTTAAATAGCTGCCATTGGCTACAAGCCGGCAGACAAGCCTGTATTAAAAGGCTGCCGCGGCTTCAGCCAAACTGTTCCGTTACTGTTGCTGACTTGAATAAAGACTTCGTTGTTGGAACCCGGTCTACCTCGCGTTCTTCCTGGACGGAACATACCTCATGATGTTCCTGCTATGTTAATTTACCTGATGATCCTCCTCTTTGCCTGACTCTCTTTTTTGCTGTATATATATATAGATGTAAAATATATTTATTTATATTATAAAAGTAGAAGTTTGTGTCAGCGTCTCTGACTCCATTTGGATACCAGCTGTGCAATTTCCCTGTGTCAGACCTGCCCCAGTTGAGCCCTCAGGAAAGCAAGACTCTTTGAATCCATTGAGTTGAATCAAAAGAACTTTTATTGATAGTCACTGGATGCAGTAAAGTCAGGTGGAATCTGAAGTCCCTGTGCAAAGCACAAAGCAATTTTTTCCATTTCCCAAGCCCAACCTCCCCCCAGACTAGTCTACCAGCATGTCAAGAAGTTATTTTGAGAACTCTGAGATGCTAGGCAGATAATAGTTCACATTCAGGGCATGATGGCCTTGGAACCTGGTGAAAACGGGCTGGGAAGGAGTCCGTCCTATGTCCGAAGACTGCCCCCCTTCCCTAATTCCCAAGTGAACAGCAGAAGCGGAAAATGTGAAGCATGCTCATCCATCCTCCTCCCCTCCCCCCAGCACAATCACAGGACACCAGAGCAGCGGTGGATCTGACACCTGGATAATGTAGGAATAAAAGTACATTAATTGCAAAGCTTGGAAGAGGGACAAGTGAATATCAGAAGAAGGCAGGGGCTTTCTGTATGTTATGGGTTCATGGTGTTTCTTCACTAGCAGTTTCTACAGAAATAGCTCTGCAGAGTTTAAAAGGCCAGGAATGTGTGATTTCTTTTGAAAGCTCAAGACTACACTCAATTTTCAAGTGATGTGTGAAAGGATTGCATTTGAGAAATTTTCTGGGACAAAGACAGGGCCAGACCAAAACAAACTTAAACCAAATCAAACCAAAGGTGAGAGCTGTCGTGGCACAGTAGTTAGAATGCAATACTGCAGGCTTCTTCTGCTGATTGCCCGCTGCCAGCAGTTTGGCAGTTCGAGCCTCACCTGCTCAAGGTTGACTGAGCCTTCCATCCTTCCGAGATTGGTAAAACGAGGACCTAGATTGATGGGGGCAATATGCTAACTCTGTAAACTTAGAGAGGGCTGTAAAGCACTGTGAAGTGGCATATAAGTCTAAGTGCTATTGCTATTAAATTCAGTCAAACCAAATTGAAATTCAGTTCATTAAATACAGTTAATGGGTTACTCCGCATTTATGATATAACATATACAATTCAGTGGCAACTTTAAAATGAACTCTATAGGACGCATCATTTGTGGGAGGGGGCCTCAAGTTATGCCCCCGTGATGAATAGTTTTTCCCAGCCTTGTGGCCCAGAATACTAGAAACCAGTCCAATGTTGGATACTGAATCCAGTGAAATCTATACATTGAAGCTATTTCTACCATATGGTCTATGTGTTCCATTATTGTCAGCTTTCCAGCTACCCAAGCAATAACTATCTCAGGCAAAGGAAACTATGCAGCACTACTTCAAGACAATCCAACAAATATTATATTTTTGAAAAATATGCTGTGCCTCTGAACTATGGTGTCTTTTCTCAGAGAGTGGTTGTAGAAGCTGTCTGTCTGCCATTTTGTGGTTTTTTTTTTTTAATTTGTTGTCTGCAAGATATTTAGATATTTTCTAGAAGCTCAAAAACAGTTCTAGATTGAAGTACCATCACTGCATGGAATGTCAAAGCCTTCATCTACATTCTTAATCACCACCAGTTTATCAAACAGTTTGAAGGAGAGTGGAACCTGGGACATGCATATGCCATTTTGGTCTCCAGCTTCAGTATTGTTCAGTAAGAGGTGGGGACCATCACAAGTGTTTTCTTCATGAGAGACACCTATAAAATCTTCAGATTCTTCCACAGGACTCAGAAATTTTTGTCCCTCATATTCATAAAGTAGGATTTCATCACAGACCACCTTGTCCTCCTTGGGAGAATGTTCTTCTTCTGTTCCTTTGACAAATCCCAAGAAGTTCATTGTTGTATCAGTAACTGGCTCCTCTTTGTCAGATGAAGGTTCTACAACCAATGGTTCCATGGTGCTGTTTACTTCCATTGGTTCAATAAAATTCAACTTTACCTGGGTTTGAAAAACATTAAGAAAATGTCTGTCTGGGGTTGGATTAATTCCAAACTATTGTTTGTTTATTCATAGTTTATTGAATCAATGACAATTGGGAAGGTCTGCATGCTGGGGTAAGACAAATTATTTACAAGCTACAGTAGATATGTTGAGACAAACCAATGTGTCAAAAATGAATACATCATTAAGCATAATGTGGGAGACTAGGATCTGCAGATCTGTATTAAGCTGCTTTAAGATGAGTGGTGGTCATGTCTTAAGGAACCATGTTTTTACCAAATTAGCGTGTTTACTCATCTTTAGTATTGTGTGTTTTGATTGACAATTCTGATCTAATTGCCATCTGGGAATGCTAGCAGAGGTTAAGTCGTCTTTCTAACTTAATTGGGAGGAAACCTGCAATATCAAATTGTGTGTGCTGCATATTAGTGCTGGCTGGGAAATTCTGGGAGTTGAAGTCTACACATCTACACATCTTCAAGTTGCAAGGTTGAGAAACACTGATTTACAGTGTGCAAGAGCAGAGCAAAGTCTAGACCAAAGCGATACTCTTTCAGGACAAAAGATCATCAAAGAAAGATTCATCTTGCAGACCCAAAGTGCTATAATGTCAACCATTTGACAGCTGTGTTTTTGATATATTCAAAGAAATGTCCTTCTCCCATATTATAGGTTAGTCCTCAACTTACAACAACAGAGCCCAAAGTTATGGTAAGTGAGTTTTTACCCCATTTTTTGACTTTTCTTGCCATGTTTGTTAAGTGAATCACTGCAGTTGTTAAATTAGTAATACAATTGTTAAGTGAATCCGGCTTCACCATTGACTTTGCTTGTGAGAAGGTTGCAAAAAAGTATCACAGGCTCCTAGGACACTGCAACTGTTATAAATATGAGCCACTTGTCAAGCATCCGAGTGTAAATCACATGACCATGGGGAATGCTGCAATGGTCACAAGTGTGAAAAATGGTTATAAATCCCTTATAAGTTGTAAGTCGAGGACTACCTGAATACTGTTCTGTGAGCTACAGTACTTTTTCTTAGCTTCTCTGTCTCAAATACAGAGGTCTTCAGTGATCAAGAGATGATTTGCTACTACTTCCTCCTACTGATAAAACATGCAGTGACCCTCATTCAATAAATGAAGAAATCAAAATATCATGATATTGAAAAATCTTCCCTTGAAGCTCACCTGGCCCATTTTTGCTGTGGTGTGGAACTTCACAGCTTCTGTATTCGCAGGATCTGGCAATGCTGGGAACATAGATTTCTTCATTCTGGAACAGATGTTAGGACAATGATTTGGGAAGAAGAAGTGGGGGAGGGCAGAACTTGCTTAGCTCTTAGCAGGCCAGGAAAGGCTCAAGATACAGATGTGGTTCTTTTGCATATATCCAATTTTAAAAAGTTTACGCATCTGCAAATCAGGTTAAGCCAAGACCTACAGCCAGGTCCTATAGAACAATGGTCCCCAACCTTTTGGGCACCAGAGACCAGTTCCGTGGAGAGAGATTTTTCCATGGACCAAAGGAGGAGTGGTTGTGCATGCTGCCTGCATCCCGCAGATGAAACTTTGCTTGTTTTGTGGCTCATCTTTTTGTATGCTGCGGCCCAGTGCTGGTCCATGGACCAGAGGTTGGAGACCCCTGCTATATAGAACTATACTACATAGGGACATAGTATAAGTAGTATACTATACATAGTATAAGTAGTTTCACTTATAATACTAAACCCTCCTGTCCAATTAAAAGCAGACAATATTATTACTTGGCATTATGTGCAAAGTAGGTAATTGAACTTCAGTACATCTGATCGTCCTGAAAGTTAGACCAATAGCATGATCTCTCATATTACAAATATGGAATGCTATTGTCAGCACACAAGACAATGGTTTTGCTAGAATTTCTATCAGAGCTTGGATAACAAGTGACAATTCACCAGCTCATGTTCTCAGCTGCTTTACTGCATCAACTCACTGAAGCTACATAGCAGATGATTAATTAGCTGATGTCTTAGGAATCAACTATCCAGGGAGATAACAGTTGCTCACGGCAGCTGCTTTGGAGTTAATTTTATATGCGTCCTAATACCAATTCTTTAGGTAATTTCAGCATAAAACTGACTGGTATATGGCAGTAAGTTTATATAGCCTATCCAATACTGTTTACAAATTAATATTCATCAACAAAAATAGATTTGATTAAAATGGAAATCTTTTTGTTGTACAACAGGTACTGGAATACTATGCAAAGAGTATTGTCAATGTAATAAAATGTGTTATACAACTGGTCCTCCACTTACGATCACAATTCAGCCCAAAATTTGATTGTTAAGTGAATTTGAAAGATCATTTATGATCTTTTTGTCATGGTTGTAAAGTGAATCACCACAGTTGTTAAATAAGTAATACAGTAGTTAAGTGAATCTGGCTTTCCCATTGACTTGGCTTGCCAGAGGGTTGCAAAGAGTGATTACATCACACACACACGTGCACGCACACACACACATGGGACACTGCAACCAGCATAAATTTGAGTTAGCTGCCAAGTGCCCACATTTTGATCACGTGACCATGAGGATGCTGCCATGATCATAAACATGAAAAACAGCCATATATCACTTTTTTCAGTACCCTTGTCACCAGCAGTGGGATCCTACCTGTTCCACTACCTAACCCTAACCCTAATCTAACATGCACACACCTAATGCACACAGGCAGCTTTCCACACATCAGCTGAGACCTGCAATGCCAATCAGTTGAGAGTATAAAGAAGAGAAAAATGCAGGGGCAGGTAGGAGGACCGATCCTGCGCTTTTCTCTTTTTTCTCCTCTCAGCTTTTTTTCCTCCTCTTAGCTGATTGTGGGAGGCTTTTTTTTAACTACTGGTTCAAACCAGGCCAAACCAGTAGCATAGCACCGCTACTTGTAACTTTGAATGGTCACCAAACAAACTATTGTAAGTTGAGGTCTACTTGTATGCTCTCCCTTCATCATCGGCCCGTCTATAGATTAAGTTTCCTGTGTCTTAAAGCAGGCACTTCTCTCCTGCCCTTGAAATAGTTATTGCGCATGGCTTCATCATAGTTACCTTTTTTTGCCAAGGTAGAAGATGATGACAACAACAAGGATGCCTCCAAAAATCCCCATAAATAGAAAGCTAAGCACCAGAGGTAGCGGCTTGGACTCTAGAGAGGAAGAAAAAACATAAGAAGTTATTGCTACTGTTGAAAATTCAGATGGAGAACTCAGGGGCAAGAGAAGTTATACCTGGAGCTTTGGTTAGAAATCGATAAAAAGCTTTGCAGTTGTCTTTGCTGTTTGCAGTAGAGACCCAGATGCCAACAAGATAGACAGTATCAGGCTGTAAGTTCTGGATTGTATACCATGTTTGTGACACGTTGACGTCATAATCTGAACAAGAACAAGACAGTAATCAGAGCCCTTTGGTTGGCATTTTCCACAGCACCATGGCAGCAGCAACCAAAGACCTTGGCCCAAATTCCAATGGGGAACTTTGCCAGGACGCTGACTTTCTCTTCCAAATTGTATGAACCCAAGACACAAAGGTCAGAATCCCGTACTCACATGTTAGGTTCCCATATTGCTCCTTTTGACAACATATGATATATTTCTTCAGTAGACCTGGGCAATCAGAGAGGGCTCTGGGAGGCTTCCACTGGATGACAGCAGAATTCGCAGTTTGGTTAGTCACATTTATACGGATGGCATCTTCAAGAGAAGCTGCAGACCAAAGAGGACAATTATCACTGTCTCTTGAAGACCATAAATTCCATTGATTTCTTCCATCTTTGAGATGGTGGCCAGGTTCTGTCATCACTTCCTTGAGAACCTGTACATAGAGCTAAGGATGAATTGCAGTCCATTTTTGACCAGGATAGGGTAGTCAGAGAAGGGTACCAGAGAAGGGTAGTCAGGGCCAAGGTTTTGAAATGTTCTCAGGCTGTAGAAGCTGTTAAAAAAAAAGAATTTCAGAG
The DNA here is from genome assembly GCA_015471245.1 of Laticauda colubrina. Lineage (NCBI taxonomy): Eukaryota > Metazoa > Chordata > Lepidosauria > Squamata > Elapidae > Laticauda > Laticauda colubrina. The sequence goes on along the minus strand of BLBF01000042.1, from coordinate 17,511,511 downwards.
CCCCTGGTTGAAGCTCTGGTGATAAATTGGCTACGTAGAAGTGAACCTTTTGTGTGTGTATCTGCTTATCAAGTTCTTGCAAAACTCTAGACTTCTGTGGAATCTAGTTTGAAAAACCTAGTTTACGTGATCTTTGTTTATTCCTGAAAGACCAAAATCCTTTTCATTGGCTTTCATAGAAGCTATCATTCTTCCTTCTTTCCTGAAAAAATCTTACCTTCTTCCATTCCATGCATTATTACAACCAATATTATAGTGAATTTCCAGATACAGGTAGTCCTTGACTCACAATAATTTATTTAACAACAATTCAAATTATGATGGCCCTGAAAAAAGTTATTTGTGACCGATCCTCACACTTATAACTGTCACAAATATCAAAATTTGTCTGCAAAACTGTTCCATCATCAAAATTTGGGCATTTGGCAACTGGCATGTATTTAGGACAGTGACAGAGTACTGGGTCACATGATCACCATTTGTGACCATCCAATGGATCTTCCAACAAGCAAAGTCAATGGGAGAAGCCAGACTTGCTTAACAACCATGTGATTCTTTTAACAATTGCTTAATGACTGCAGCAAAATAGGTGCAAATCATTTAATGACTGCATCACTTAGTGATGGAAGTCGAGAATAACCTATATTAAACATTGAACTATAGAAACCATTTGTTGGCAGTTAAACAAGGCAAAATATAAATTTATATTGCCATAGAAGTAGCATATTCTTTTAATTTATTACTTAGATTTTTATCCTGCCTTTATTACTTTATAAGTAAACTCATGGTGGTAAATTCCTCCTCCTCTTTTCCCCTCAACAAGAACCCTGTGAGGTGGGTTGAGCTGAGAGTGATTGGCCCAAGGTCCCCTAGCTGGCTTTTAGGCCTAAGACAGGACTAGAATTCCCAGTCTCCTGACTGGGGGGTGGGGAGGAGGGAACTCGACCATGCAAGCACACATGAAGCCCTTACATGAATGGTGGGCTGGAGAGCGGCAGCCAGCATGCATGCATGTGATTGTCCACCGGCCCACTGTTCACACAAGTTGAGCTGTGCATGTTCCACTCACACGGCCCAATTCCGAATAGAGCATGGTCTGGTAGTGGGCTACAGCCCAGGGATTGGGGACCGGCCCGTGCTCTATTATCTATTTTTGAGGCATAAGATGCAGCCTCTGTCTCATCCCCAAGACTCCATAGAAGCAACCTAAATTTGCATTTGGCTAGAAAACTTGAATTGCTGGTTCTGGCTCAAATTAATGAATTAAAAGTTTCCTACTGCTTCTGCTCACTTTGGGGGAGGTCTGTTGGGTTAATTCTGGATGCTGCTAGCTCTGGCCACTTGCTGCCAGCACAGCCATTCCCTTGCAATCCTTCTTGATTTGAAATATGTGGGAGTTGGGGATGAAACTAACAAGACTCTCCCATATTAAGCTGAAGGGAAGACTGGTAAACCTCTCTAGAACAGGTTAGAAGAGTGAATCATAGAATCATAAGGCTGGAATGGACCTTGGAGGTGTTATCTCTAACCCTGTGCTCAAGACACAAGCTTTCTACCATCCCAGTCACATGGTTGTCCAGTTTATTTCTGAAAACCTCCAGTGATGGAGCACCCACAACCCCACTGATTAATTATTCTCACTGTCAGAAAATTTCTCCTTACTTCTTGGTTGGATCCTCTATTTAAGCAGCTTCCACCCAGGACTTCTTGTCCTTTCCCTCTGATGCTTTGGAGAATAACTCAATAAGGGTGAAAGATAGATGGGGTGAAGCTTGATGGACTTCTCAATGCACCATGAATTCCCCTCCAACATAACCCTGCACCCTTTCCTCCACCCCACTGATCTGTTGCCTGTGCTATTTGTAGACAAGATCCACCAGTCTTTCAGAAGATCAATAATGGCCCCACCTGAAGAAATTGCCTAAGTGTAAGGTTACTGTTGCAGAGCAACTCTCCATACCAACAATCTATTGTTCCAGCAACTTGAAAGGTGGCTAAAGGCTCCATCCTCATATCCTGCCCCAGACTGTCCTGCTAAGGGGCTGTTGGAAGTGTCCCCACACCCGCCCACCAACTGGTTAGTGACATTGGGCAGGAGGAAAAAATAAGAGAACCATATTATTCTGCCAAATCAAGGATGGAAGTAATTCATTTTAACACTCTTGTGAGAAAGGGCTATTGGGGGACAAAGTGCTACAGACTGGAAAAGTTTGAAGCTGTAGTGACAGTGTCAGCTTAAAAGGAAACATACTACATTAAGCAGTTTGTTTAATAATGACTAGGTGGTTTCACTCCTGGGTTGGGGATGAGATGAGGATAGTGTTGTGGGACAAAGTGGAAGACTGGGTTTAGCAAGATAAGATTGTGCAAAGATAAATTGCAAGTTGAGTTAAATCTAAGAACGTCAAGGTGCTCGAGGCAGAAATGTTAAGGTTGCCAGTTTAAAAGTTCAACTATTCTATTCTTATCTATCTTTTTCTGGTAAGTACAAAGATAGAAGAGATAATGGAGAGGCTCAAGTAGCTTATAATCAAAAGACAACATCAACTGGATTGCAAAATTCTGTGAATGAAGCAGGCAAACATTTTTTTAAAAACTCTGTCCAGACATGAATTAACTATTTTGGGCTGTTGGTGGTTCTGACTAATGGGATAAGCGGGGGCAGAAAGCCAGCATGACATACTCACCATTTCTATGGAACAGATAACTATATCCAACCGTTTTCCACTTTATAACATATTTGTATATGGCAAAGCGATAACACCTGTTGGATTCTATTTCCCCTAGAATTGAGGAGCAAAAATCACAAGTTTTACAGTCATAACCTTAGAAGAGACTTGTGGATCAGACCAAAGCTTTCTCTTACACAGCATCATATTTCTAACATAGTTAGCTGATGTTTCTCGAGGTCCAGTCAATAAACACCAGAGACTGTTTTCTCTCCAGCATCTGGTATCAAGCTAGATTGACTCCATAAATGCCTATTTCAATTACCTCTTGCTAATAGTAACCATTTTCCCATTTCATCCATTTTTCTAATTTCCTTTTGAAGTCGATGACATCCCTACAACTTCATCGCAGAGGTCTAAGCAAATCAAGACTATGTTTTGGAAACAAGTGCTTCATCCCAGTTGTACTGAAGCCTTTTCACAAGTTTCTTCAGAGGATTCTGAAGTCTAAAAATCTATTCAGCTATGATATAAAGAACCCAAGCATAGAGAAAGGAGCAGGTGGATGAAATTACTACCCACTTCCTCCTTTAACCTATATTGAACTATCTGTCCCACTTTTACTTTCTTTCATGATTCCAAGATGGGACTATTGACAAAATATCAAAATTCTGCCATCATAGAAGAATCAACAGATATACCATGCAAAATAACCATTTTATAGTATACTTCAGTTAGTTTTCCTGCCTCTGTTTTATTGTTTTAAATTAATGTCAAAGCTATTCACTAATCTCTTCCAGTGAAACACCATCATTTTCAAACTCCTTCCCAACCCAAGTGTAGCTCCTGCTAGAGGTGCACTTGATCTGGGGGAGATAAAATTAGTAAGCGATACAGCAACAAAGAGGACCCACTTTCTTTTGATCCTGATGCTTCTGCCAAGCAAGCTATGCCACTTAGAAAGTTTCTCAGATGGAAAGAGTGATATTCTAGTGGAGGAACCTGGGAGGGCCTGAGGAAGAGGTTTCAGTTTTACCTGTAAGCAGGTAAGTAGCATCAGGTTTCATGCAGTCTTTCTTAGGCAAGGTTTCTCCAAGAGGCTCAGCTTCAAAGCAAAAGTGAGCCTCATCCACTTTCCACTCCAGAGTGTAATGCCTTCCAGACAGATTGACATTCAGAAAACTGGGACCTAGGACTGTACAATCATAGCATTAGAAATTAACATTAAGGCTATCTAGAGGTAACTGGAGAATTCTGGGAGTTGAAGTCTACACATTCTTAAAGTTGTTAAGAATAGGCAACACTGTCCAGATCAACCATGGTCAATGAATAAGCCTTCTGCATGGAGCATCTCTGCCAGATGAGTGCCCAACTTTTTCTGAGATCTCACATAAGAAAGGCCATGGGGCAACAATCTTGTAATGCAATAAAGATACTAGATATATATATATTTACAATATGGCATTGGCATTGCCACGGAATTTGCTCAAACTTGAGCTCTTAATTAGTCAAGTTCACTTTTTGTCTTCTGCCAATTTGATTCTAGGTCTCTCTCTCCCTCCTGTTATTTCATTTCCTGAAGCTCCTTGATAAACCAGGCTTGGTAAAACAGAGGGAAGCCATTCAGAACAAATCTATCCAAGTTGCCATCACCTTTATGTCCCAACTGGTAACTAAAGCCTTGGTGAACAGTTCACCAGGATCTTGGGAATTTCTCCAAAAGCTCTCAGAAACCATCATATGTCTGGAGCAGACTTTCAATAGGCCATCTTTTCTGTAGCGATTGTTGCCATCAGTTCAATGGCAGTCAGAGAGTGACCTGATGGAGAGATGCTGCAGAGAATTTTTTCTAGGATTATGTTGGTTGTTTTATACACTTATACCACATAAAATATAAAGGAACAATTGATGGTGGAAGAGGGTCCCCATATAAAATGAGATTACTAGAAGATGGCTGCTGTGGTGGATTATATCTGCAAATGGGAAGGTGTTGTGATGGATTACAGTAAAGTAGAAGTTTCCCACAAAGGAGAAGATCACACCCCAAGGAAAAGGATGAGAGAAGAGTCAACACAGCCTGAAGCTGAATCAAAGAAAGAAGAAGGTATTTAGGATAGCTGCTCCATAGAATCTCCCAGGGTAAAGCTGTTAGGTTTAGAGTATAGGTAGTCCTTGATTTACAACAGTTAATTTAGTGACTGTTCAAAGTTTCAAAGGCACTGAAAAAAGTGATCTACGATTGTTATCCTACATTCCCAAGCATTGCCGCATCCTCATGGTAATGTGATCAAAATTCAGAGAGTTGGCCATTGATTCATATTTAGGATGGCCGCAGTGTCTTGTGATCACTTTTTGCGACCTTCTGGCAAGCAAAGTCCATGGGGAATCCAGATTCACTTAACAACCGTATTACTAACTTAACAATGATGCAGTGATTCACTTAACAACTCCGGCAAGAAAGGTTGTAAATGGGGGTTGGGGCAAAACGTACTTAACAACTGCCTCACTTAGCAGCAGAAATGTGGGGCTCAACTGTGGTCGTAAGTTGAGGATTACCTGTGGGTTGGTTTAGTCTGGCAAGATTCTGTCATTATCATGTGAACAAATAACAAATTGAATTTTGGCTGGATTATTCTATATTGCTCTTGGGCTGGGGCTGACCATTTCTTTGTATACCAACCTGCATTTTGTTCTGGTGACAACTTAAAGGAATAAGCTGGAGAACGCCCTGCATGGTTAACTGCCACCAGTGAAATGTTATATTCAGCTGCAGAAAGAGGAGTGTGGTACGAAGTTGCGTTAACAACAGTGATGTTGTACTTTTCTAATCCAAAAGAACATGGCTTGCAGGCCAGCATGACAAAAGTCAGAGTATAGTTCACCATCCCTTGCTCCACGGAGGGTCTCTGCAGGAATACAAAAGAGAATAGATTGACATTTGCTATTAAAGAGCAAGAAGAAAAGGAATATTATAAAATATGGGACTTATTTTACAAATGTTTAGATAAGAAATTAGAGAAATATAATATAATATAAACATAAAATAATAGTTAAGATAAAATAATGTAATGATAAGCGATTACTATGGAAAGGATTATAATATGATATTGTACGTCTGATTATTTGGAAATGAATGGTACCATAAACTAGGGCTTTATAATAGTTGATTCTTGCTCAAAAAAGATGAGATGAATTTATAAATACAGTCTGATAATGATTTGACAATACTGTGATGCTAAGTGGACAGTAGTTTTATACCTTATGAATTGTAATATAAAAACAGGATGGAAGGACTGTTGATATTGTGCACCAGAGATATGTATCAACCGACACTATATAATGGAAATAAATTTTTATTTAATGTTGTATGTCTTGTGTTTGTTTGTTTATTGTTTAAAATAAAATAAACTTAAAAAAAAAAAGAATACAAAAGAGGGAATTGAAAGCATTTTCCAAGCCATCAGCTCATGCTTCCCTTTCTATCTTTCTTTCTTTTCTGTGAGACCTCTTGGGCGTTCTGTGGTTTCAAACCATTAGGGAGCACTATCCAATCTAGGCTGGGTGATGTCTACATGATAGCACTAAAAGATCTATAGAGACCTTGGCGTCTGGCCTCCTGACCCACTTATCCTCTTCTTTTTTAGATTCTTGAATTAAGAAAAGTAATCACCTTGTAAAATAAAATGACAGATTCTGGGTTTTGTTTTTTTTTAACAAAAACACTCTGGGCCCTACATTGGCCTTATAGACATCTTTAGCAAATTAAAATAATGGGTAACTGAAATCCAGGAGTTTATTTGCAAATGTTACCACTGTCCTCCAACAATCACCACCAGCTGAACACCCAATCAGCCTCAAAGATACAGATAGTTCTCAACTAAAAGTTCATTTAGTGACTGTTCGAAATTACAACAGCACTGAGAAAAGTGACTTACATCCATTTTTCACACTTACGACCGTTGCAACATTGTGATCAATATTCAGATGAGTGAAAACTGACTCATATTTATGGCGGTTGGAGTATCTCAGGGTCATGTGATTGCCTTTTGTGGAATTCTGACAGCCAAGTCAATGAGGAAGCCAGATTCACTTAACAACCATGTTACTAGCTTAATATTTGCAGTGATTCGCTTAATAACCCTGGCAAGAAAGGTCATAAAAATGGGGCAAAATTAACAAATATCTCAGTTAGCAACAGAAATCTGGGGCTCAATTATGGTCACAAGTCAAGGACTACCTGTATAAGTTTCATATCTAAAGATGGGAGCTTGAATGATTGCACAGCATGTTTTTTTTGTCTTCTTGTCTGCTGAAGAAGCAATATTTTTAATGTTTGAAATGCAGATAATCCAAATGGACGGTGGATTGTTTGAGTCAGAGGATGTTTGAATGATGGACTCAGATGCCCCAAAGGCTGAATAAAAGCATTCCCCTTACCGCCCATTGCAAAGTTACGTTCCTCTTGCCTTCCTTTCCTAGGGACCCCACAGTATAATTTACTATGGGACTTCTGAGGATTTCTAGAAGAAAAAAATAATGCATCTATTAGATTCTGGAAACTGTTAATTTCTCCTCAAAGCCCTTTATACACCGGAGACAAATTCTGTGTGTCCAATCACACTTGCCAATAAAGAATTCTGTTCTGTTCTGCTGTTCTGACAAGACAAAAGACACACACACACAAATCTCACCACAAGGAATAAAGAGGATTTCACTCCAGGTGCTCCAGTGACTGCTCCAGTGATCAGTTCGATATCGAACTTGCACTTCATAACGAATATTTTTTTCCAGGTGACATGTGGCAACTAGACAAAAGCAAGGATACATAGATCAGTCTTCAATTGTCTCCAGACCCAAAGAATATAGTAGCTATTAAGCAAGGTTATCTATGGAACTACTTGCTTTTGTATCCCACATCCTTCATCGTAAACTGATCAGAATTTAGCTATTCAAAGATGAAGCTGGTAGCGAGCCCAGTCTATCACATGGATTTGATTCAGAGATATCCATGGAACAGCTTGCCTCCTGGAGTTGTGAGTGCTTGTCTGGGATGGCATAAGGACTCCCGGCAGGGGTGGTATTTAATTTTTTTTTACTACCGGTTATGTGGGTGTGCCGTGGCAGGGGAAGGATACTGTAAAATCCCCATTTCCACCACACTCCAGAGAGAGTTTACTGCAAAATCCCATTCCCTCCCTACCCCACTAATAGGCTTTCCAGTCCTGTTCTCCTGTGCAGGGCAACAAAAGAAGACCCAGCTGATCAGCTGGGATTTGGGAGGCAGAGAATAGGTGGGGACGGGGCCAGTCAGAAGTGGGATTTACCAGTTCTCCAAAGTACTCAAATTATCATGTATCTGATATTAACACAATTGAAAAAGTCCAGAAATATTTCACAAGAAGGGTTCTCCGTTCCTCTACTCATTGCAGAATACCTTATGCCATCAGACTTGAAACTCTAGACCTAGAAAATCTAGAACTAAGCTGCCTTCGGTCCGATCTAAGCATAGGATATAAAATCATACATTGCAATGTCCTACCTGCAAATGAATACTTCAGCTTCAATTGTTTTGTTTGGAAAACACACGAGGTAGACCGGGTTCCAACAACAAATACTTTTATTGTTAACAGTTGGTAACGGAACGCCGGCTGAAGCCGGGGCCAGCCCTTTTATACAGGCTGGCTTGCCTGCTTGCAGCCAATGGCAGCTATTTAGATTTGCCGCCTTTTTGGTATCTCTTTGGATTGGTTCCTAGTGAACCAATCCACTTGTCTTTTCCTTAACCAATCAGAATGGTAGATTTGGAGTCATCCACTTTACATACAGAACATCAATCATAATAATACAAGAGCACACAATAGATACAAATTCAAGGTTAACTGCACCAAACCTGACTGCAGAAAATATGACTTCAGCAACAGAGTGGTCAATGTTTGTAATACTCTACCTGATTCTGTGCTTTCTTCCCCAAACCCCAAAAACTTTAACCTTAGACTGTCTACTATTGACCTCACCCCCTTCCTAAGAGGCCTGTAGGGGACGTGCATAAGTGCACCAATCGTGCCTACCGTCCCTGTCCGATTGTTTTTTATTTTTCTTATAAGTATCTATCTCAGGTATTCAAAACTATATTTATTCTTATATCTGTATCCTGTAAGCAATTGACAAATCAAATAAATACTAAAAAAATAATAATAGATTGGTTCTGCCCCTTCACCACACCACATGTGAACTTGGCCCGTCTTCCATTCTCCTTGGTACCTCTATATTTTAAGCCAATCTATCTTTCCCAGATGCTTAAAATTTTAGCAGGCTGTAGGAGAAAGGAGGCCTACTTGGACCAAAGCCCATAACAATACAAGAGCACACAATAGATACAAACTCAAAGTTAACTGCATCAGACTTGACTGCAGAAAATATGACTTCAGCAACAGAGTGTTAATACCTTAACATGTTACAAAGTCTAGCCTTTATTGGTTACTAGGTGAACAGGTAGTTTATAGATATGATGACATATATGGGATTTCTTATTTTCTTGGTTATACTACAAATCACCAGAAGACTTTTTGAGAATTTAGGAGTATATAATTACAGTAAATTAATAGCTAGATATTTTTTAGCAATAGAAATAGCAATAGCGCTTAGATTTATATAGCATTTCACAGTGCTTTACAGCCTTCTCTAAGCAGTTTACAGAGTCAGCAAATTGCCCCCAACAATCTGAGTCTTCATTTTACCAATCTTGGAAGGATGGAAGGCTGAGTCAACCTTTAACTAGTCAGGATCGAACTCCTGGCAGTGAGCAGAGTCAGCTTGTAATACTGCATTCTATCCATTGAGCCACCAAGGCTCTTTCCTAGTGGCTCAAGGTTGACTCAGCAATGAGTTGACGTGTTGGCACAATTTACATCAAGCTAGGTCATGGACGTTACTGATTTGTTGCATGGGATGATAATTTTGGTTCTATTAGTCTAACATCCTATGTTCCACAATGTCCTCTAAGAAGCTTTCATTTACAGCAAGAACTTAATTTTGCAATAAATCACAAGAGATCCATCATCATGTTCTTTGAGGGTGAATGCCACTTATTTTAAAACAGTAAGAATTCAGCAACAAATGGTACATTTATTCATTTATGTTTCACATTTCTGAACTTCCCATATCCCTCAAAGAAGGACTCTGGCAGGTGTACAATTATACATCAAAGATCAGAAGACAAAAGAGTAAATAAAATTTAAATGTTAAAGTTAACATTTTAAAAATTGTAAAGTTATAAAAAATTTAAGGAGGCAAAAACAATTAAACCCTGTTAAAAATTAGTTGACCAAGGCAAAGGAAGATCTCTCTCTTCACACCAACCAAACCCATATCTTTGGTAGTCAAAGCTATTATCAAAAGCACACAATTATTAAAATTTAAAAGTCTGAATTAGAAATGGAATCAACCTACCTATTAATCCCTTTGTGGTGTCGTCAGAGCTACAGTTTCCCTGAAAGCAACCCAAATAATATTCAGAATGAGGAGAAGGCTGATGATAAACCCACTAAAGCAAGAAACATATTCTTCTCAGAAACACAAAATAGAAACTCTGAGTTGTTTTATGTGGTAAGACCAATAAATAAATTACGCTGAAGTTTTTTTTTTTGTTTATACTCATCATCTAACTTGTACATGAGCAGGATGAAAACATTATTGATTGAGCTACAGCTACAGCTACAGCTTATAGAGCTGTAGAGGATCGATCCAGAGCTCTGTTATCGGCTGCAGAGGGCTTCAGGAAAGCCTTGCTGGCCACAGAAAAAGTTCCTGAAGGCCTCTGACAGCAAAAAGGAGGCGGGTGGGGGCGACACTGAGGTTAGTCAGTGGATGACATCCTCCCAAAATAAGACCTGGTGCCTTTTTTTGGCAGCAAAAAAAATATAAGACAGGGTCTTATTTTCAGGGAAACACGGTATTACAAACTAAATAATGAAATAGGCATTATAGCATCATGAACCAAGCTCTGATCATTTAAAAAAAATGTTCACTGCCCAGAGCCATTTAGGAAGATGTGTGGCTGTACAAAATTGATTGAATGATTGATTGAACGAATGAACAAATAAATGAAGAAATGAATGAATTGCATGCATACATATCAGTGATAGTCACAATGTCTGTGGACCCTAAGAACTTCTACATCTGTGATGTGTTGCCTCCAGAAAAGCACTAAATGTAGCTTCATTGCAAACTGCACTAAGATCATCGTTCTTTAAACATTCCTGCCCTTATTATTCACCAAGTATTTCCCTCTCCATAATCTCTTGGTGTCGTTATATTTGGAAGAATTATCTCATCTCAGCGGAAGTCCCAGAGTGGGGCAAAGATGGAGGGAATTATTTTGCGACAGCTGGAGAGCAGCTGGCCATGGGGCGATGTGTTACCCAGGCACCTTCCTGCTCCTAAGTCTTTCCATAGGGATAACATTTCCCACAGCTGTTTGAGAGTAGCAAAAAGAGGGTATATTCGAAAGGGTGGGGTTGTGGAAATGCCGCAATCTCTAATTGGGGGGGGGGAACCCTATTATCTGCAGAATTTCATTCTCTGGCAATCTTCTATGATGAGAGTTTCAAAATATGCAGATAGCAACCTCAACAGACATATACATAAGCTGCCTGATTAAATTCATCTCCTTTTTTCTCTCTTATTTCCTCTGTAGTGAGTTTTAAACAATTGTCTATTTGAAGTAGAGAGAAGCAGTGATATATATCATCATTGCTCCAATAAATGCAATCCCCTGATCTCCACAAAGCCCTTGTGACTCTTGTCTGACTGAATTAGAATTAGCATTCTTTTATTGGCGAAGTGTGATTGGACACACAAGGAAATTGTCTTGGTGCAAACGCTCTCAGTGTACATAAGAGAAAAGATACGTTCGTTAAGAATCATCAGGTACCACACTTAATAATAGTCATAGGGTACAATAAGCAATCAAATCATACTAGGAAACAGTCAATATAAATTGTAAGAATACAAGCGATAAAGTTACTGTCATACAGTCACAAGTGGGAGAGGGTGGGTGATAAGGAGTGATGAGAAGATTAATAGTAATAGTAGTGCAGACTTTGTAAATAGTTGGACAGTGTTGAGGGAAGTATTTGTTTAGCAGAGTGATGGTGTTCGGGAAAAAACTGTCCTTGTGCCTAGTTGTTCTGGTGTGCAGTGCACTTTAGCGTTTTTGAGGGAAGGAGTTGAAACAGTTTATGTCCAGGATGTGAGGGGTTTGTAAATATTTTCAATGCCCTCTTTTTGACTCATGCAGTATACAGGTCCTCGAGTGAAGACAGATTGGTAGTAATTGTTTTTTCTGCAGTCCTAATTATCCTCTGAAGTCTGTGTCTGTCCTGTTGGTTGCAAACCAGACAGTCATAGAGGTGCAGATGACAGACTCAATAATTCCTCTCTAGAACTGGATCAGCAGCTCCTTGGGCAGTTTGAGCTTTCTGAGTTGGTGCAGAAAGAACATTCTTTGTTGTGCTTTTTTGAGGACGTTTTTGATGTTAGGTGTCCATTTTAGGTCGTGCTATAATAGAACCTAGAAATTTGAAGATCTCTACTGTTGATACTGTGTTGTCTAGTATTGTAAGAGGTGGGAGTATGGGATGGGTATGGGAGGCAGTATGGTCATGATTGTTTAAATGCTGGGCATTTTTATTCATTCTTCTCCAGTTTGGACCTCAACATCCAAATTTCCCCAAACCTGTCAAGTGGAAAAATCTACTAAGAGCATCGGGTAAAATAGAGATAATGAATCCAAAGCTGGGCAATGAATAGTTTTCTAGGCGGTCTTGCCTGCCTAGGTGGAGAATTTTGGTGGAAAACATCAAACATGGCCATCATTTCCAGGGTTTACATCAGGGATGCTTTCAACAACTAGTTATGTGAGTGTGGCTTAGGTGGTAGGTGTGGCTGGGTGGTCATGTGACTGGGTGGACATGGTGTGGTGGTCATGTTACTGGCTGGGTGTGGTCAACTCAATATCACTCACATCGAGGCATACATCTCCTCGCCTGGCCTCTCATGACTGTGGGGATACTGCAACAGCCGTAAGTGTGAAAAATAGTCATAAGTCACTTTTTTCAGTGCCATTGTAACTTTGAATGGTCACTCCACACAAGCAAAGTACCAGCAAAGGAGGGGAAAAAAACTCCAGAGAAGTTCCAGAGACAGGAAATCTAGTCCTGCCAAGAATGTAATAAAGGTTAACGGAGAGGCAGTTTCTGTAAGCAACACCAGAATGTTTCCTTCCTTACAGGATTAGGCCTGTAATTTCTTCTAACAACTGGTTCTCTGAACTGTTTAGAATGTTAACAACCGGTTCTAGTGAATAGGTGCGAACTGATAGAGTCCCACCCCTGGTTTACATACAACTTACCAGTGTCCAGTTTAGTTGGTTGAACTGTCTCATTCTGACTTCATTTAATGTAGAACGACATGTCCTGGATCCAGGCCATTTCAAGGTCAGGATACCTTTTGATCTAGAAATGCTGATGGAGTTGGCTGATGGTGGATTAAATTTTACTGGAATGAAAGGACAACAGCTGAGGCTACTGAATAAGAGACAGATGTGCAAGACTGCAAATGCAAGATAATATGGACCTTCACTCATTTTTGTACAATAATTTTCCCTCCCTTTCCATGATCTCTTTTGATATTTAGTTCAGCTCATCTGTCTCATTTTCACCATCTTTTTCATTGAGGGGCTTAAGGAATATCAGTTATGAATATCACCCTTTGAGAAAGCCAGTCAGCCTTTTGCTTCCACTGATGGGCTGAGATTGCACTGATGCTGTGTCACAGCTTCGCATTCAAAAATGTGTGTGTTGGTCATGTGGAATTCACAATACCCACAATCTTCTCTACCTATGATTAAAAAAATAATCCCTGTTTCAAAATGAAGCAGAATTCTACTTATTTTCAACTTCTGTATATCCCAAGAAAAGGAATGGAAGGGAAAGGAAACTTTGCTGCTTTCTTTGGAACCGTTTTTCCCATGATAAGCTGAAAAAGTGCATAGGGAACCATCTCAACAGTTTGTCTTCTGGTAAGCTGGAGATGTGTGATTTGCAACAGTTTTAGGAATGCACAAGTCACAGCAGTTCTTCCCTGTTAAGCAACTTCTTAACAAATGGAATTTCCAAACTTTCCCTAATAGTTGAAATCCCTTAACCATGCAATCAATATGCACCCAGAAAATACCTAAATCTTCCCTTTATGTTTGTCTCAAAATATGTCCAGGAGCAGAATCAGGAGTATTAGAATACCATAGGACAGTGTCTCTCAACCATGGTAGTTTGATGTTGTAGGAAGTTAGCATCCACCCCTCTCCTAGAAAAATGAAATATCCTAGGAAATATAACAAAGGCAAAATATTCCACCTATAATAAAATAGATACTCAAAAAGGCAGAAACTCAGACCCTACCCTTGCTAATGGGCCATTACTCTTGCCTGGGCCAGCCTATTTTACATAATAAAGATCTACTCCAGGTAGAGCTATAATAGGAATTGCCCCCAAAGCCCTTTCATTACATCATCATCCAGCAAGGCTCAACCAAGCCTGGAACTCAGGACAGCCTACAGAGTTGCCTCTGCATGGCCCCATGGGAGTCTGACAACCAATCAGAATACAAGCTCAAATTCAAAGCCCAACAGAGGGTATAAAAGTAAGGGTCTCTCAGCATATCAGCCCTTTTCCTTCTTTTCCTTCACCCAACATCTTGAACAGTGGTGCATTTAAAATATTTTTACCACTGGTTTGGTGGGTGTGGCTTGGTGGGCACACTTTCCACGCGTGCGTACAATTTGCACACACGCACATGTCAAATGTGTACTTTGCGCAGGCGCAGAGGCTTTCCGACTCGCCTCCTGCAATCCTGCACTCTCCCAGTCACTTCAACAGCTGCCGTGTGGCAATCTGCTGTGCCGCGCAAAGCAGCTGCGCTTCAAAAGCAAGGGATAAAGGCAGGGGTGGGATTCAAAATTTTTTAACAACGGGTTCTGTGGGCGTGGCTTAGGTAGCGGGCATGGCTTGTTGGTCATGTGACTGGGTGGACATGCCTTGATGGTCATGTTATTGGCTGGGCGTGGCCAACTCAACATCACTCACATCGAGGCATGCATCTCCTCCCCTGGCCTCTCATGACTGTGGAGATGCTGCAACAGTCGTAAGTGTGAAAAATGGTCATCAGACACTTTTTTCGGTGCCATTGTAACTTTGAATGGTCACTCCATACAAGCAAAGTACTAGCAAAGGAGGGGAAAAAAACTCCAGAGACATTCCTGAGACAGGAAGTCTAGTCCTGCCAAGAATGTAATAAGGGTTAACGGAGATGCAGTTTCTGTAAGCAACACCAGAATGTTTCCTTCCTGCCTTCCTTACAGGATTAGGCCAGGAAATTCTTCTAATAACCGGTTCTCCGAACTGCTTAGAATGTTTACAACCGGTTCTAGCAAATAGGTGCCAACTGGTAGAATCCCACCGCTGGATAAACGTGAGTATAAGAGCCTGGGGGGGGGGGGGGGGTTGGCCCAACAACTGAGCGTCAGAACCAATTTTTTCTCTACTGCTCATTGGTGCTTCTGGCTCAGCAGAACCATGCCGAACCGTTAGAATACCACCACTGATCTTGAAGCATGTGATCATCCTTTTCACTTTGGAGCTCCAAGCCATGTGGTCCTGCTCACCATTAGACCATCTTTCCAAACAGCCTCCATGTTTCTAGTGTCTTTTTCCCCACTTGGAACTGAACCCAGAAGGATATTTCTTCCAACAATGTGTTGACTTCAACTCCCAGAATTCTGCAATCAATAAGGCTGGCTGGGGAATTCTGGGAGTTGAAGTCCACATGTCTTTAAACTGCTACTGTTCTGCTTATTACACTCTGGATGGGTATAAAGCAGACATAGCAACTCCACAAAGCATCCATACAAAGTCTTTTTTATTGGTTCATCAGGCATCCTTATCAACTCACAGTTATGATGGAGGTTCTTCTTTATGTCCAATCCTTTGCATATCTGCATTATGGTGTAGAAAGATAATAAAGTCTCATACCCATGATGATTGAAGCAGCTGCATGGTTTGGTGGATTCAGGCAAGAGTGAGGGAGCCTCCCCCAACCCAACAAGGGTCAATTTAGTGACCAATCCGGATTACAGATGTGACCACATGACATGGACTACATTTCCCAAGACACCTTAACCACATTTACCATGATGCATTCCCTTAAGGGGACAGCTCATTATTCCTAACTAACTATCCCAAATCCCATTAACTCTAAACTGTCTGGACAACACAGCCACAGTTGAGAAACACTGTAATGACAGATACTTCATGCTGTAAGAAGTTAACATTTTGGCTTCTTTTAACTTACTGGATTCCTTGATCAATAGTGTATGATTCTTTGAGATCCAAGAAGGACCATCCCTCAGCACGCTTTCTACCCAGACAGTAAAATTTCTTCGGGCATAGACTGTGTCAGTGTTAAAAATAATGTGGGTCTGTTTTCCAGCCTCAAATGGTTGTATTTCCCCTTCTGTTTGATCCCTGTGGGTGAGAAAAGGAAAGGAGAACTTTATATATATAAAAGCGAAATTCCACTCATGCATCATCACAAAATCCCCAGACTACAAAGCCTACAGACTTGAAATTTGGCATGTATGTTCCTCTTGGCTTTTAGGTACTCACTGAGGAAGGATTTTTTGAAATAACCCTCAGAGTATTGTGCAGATTATTATTAACACACTCTGATGCTAAGGAATTCTACTCCCCCTCCCCACCTGAAAAGAAATCTGTTCCAAATGCAAAACAGAAGCAGAGGAGAGGAGTTTCAGTTTCAGTTTTAGTTCCACAGCAGCAACCAACTTTCGTACAGAACAGTTGAGCTAAGCCACGCTCAGGATCTTTGCTGTCTCCTTCTTGCTCACACCGCAAATACTGTTTCAGTTTCCAAACAGCTCTCAACTCTCTCACACACTAGTGGTTTTCTTGCAGATGTTTCATTACCAAACTAGGTAATGTCATCAGCTCAACCCAGAGCTACAAATATTTTCTTCAGTCAGTACTTTAAGAGTCTTCAACTCCTGGAATTATCTGGCTCCAGCATACTTAAGTCCACACATCTTAAAGTTGCCAAGGTTGAGAAACATTGCATTAAAGCAAACAAAAGGAATGCTTTTTTTGATAGCAACCTCAGAAAAATAGCCATCTGGCAACAAAATCTCTTATATTGTGGCAGAAAAAGCTTCCCAGTCAGAATTTCTTTCCGCATCATGCTGATTTGTTTACTTCTTTGGCAGAATTGATGTATCCAATTCTCAGCAGCTTACAAATGAGAGAAAACAGGAATACAATCATAAAATCCATTCACAGAATAATAGATAAGACTATTAAAAGCTACAATAAACCCAGGGAGTTTGAATGTTCCCTTAGAGAAGGTTGGTTTGGTCCAAAGGTGGTATTCAGCAGGTTCTGACCAGTTCTGGAGAACCAATAGCGGAAATTTTGAGTAGTTCAGAGAACCAGCAAATACCATCTCTAACTGGAGATTTTACAGTATCCTTCCCCCACCACACCCACAGAACCGGTGGTAAAAAAAATTGAATCCCACCACTGAGGTGCATCTTTTAAGTCCTCCCAGAAGGAAGAGACTGCTCCTCAAATGTATTTTTTTTAAATTTGTATCCCAACTTCATTTTTTTCATAAACTCAAGGTGTCAAACATATCCAACATATGTTCTTTATCCTATTTTCTCCATGACCGACCCAAGGACACCTAGCTGGCTTTCATGACTACGGCAGCACTAGAACTCACAGTCTCTCATTTTGTAGCTAGGTGCCTTAACCACTAGAGCAGCGGTCGCCAGGTTTTGTAGCTTGGCAGTCTACCTGGCATGGGGTTTGCGTGTGAGTGGTAGGCAAATGTGTGTGCACACAGCTCCATTTGTACATGTGCTCATGTGAAAAGCTCCATTCACGCCAATGAAATTTCATGCATGAGGGTGAGTGACTTCCACTCATACGAGGGGAGCTTCATTCATGCGTGCTTGCCTGTCCTCACACAAGGAGGCCAGGGCCTGGAGTTTGGGGATCCCTGCACCAAACCAAACTGGCTCTCAGTTTGAAATAGTCTACCTTCAGCTCCCAGCCCTCCAATTTCTTTCTGGCATCCAGAACATCATATTGCTGTCATGAGTGCTTGAAAAAGACTTGTTATACAGATAGGTAAGTTTTAAGGTTCTGTATGAAACCATTAGCGAACATCCAAATGGACCCAATCCACTCCTGGTTATTTAATACAAAAAGGGCCTTTGCACTATTCCAGCATGTGAAAACCAGCTGCACTTTCTGATCAAAGTGAAAGTTCTGGTTGTAGTTATTGTGCTGTCCAGACAGTTTAGAATTAATGGGATTTGGGATAGCTAATTAGGAATTGAGAGCTGTCCCCTTAAGGGAATGCATCATGATAAATGTAGTTAAAGCATCCTGGGAAATGTAGTCCATGTCATGTGGTCACATCTGTAATCTGGATTGGTCACTAAATTGACTCTTGTTGGGTTGGAGGAGGCTCCCTCACTCTTGCCTGAACCCACCATACCATGCAGTCGCTTCAATCATCATGGGGTTGAAACTTTATTATCTTTCTACACCACAATTCAGATATGCAAAGGATTGGACATTAAGAAGAACCTCATCATAAATGTGAGTTGACAGGATGCCTGATGAACCAATTAAAATGACTTTGTATGGATGCTTTGTGGAGTTGATCTGTCTGCGTTATACCATCCAAACATTAATAAGCAGAACAGTTATAAAATATTAGTTAAATACATCAATATCTTTTTTTCTTTTCTTTTTCTTCTTCTACCCCACACTTTCCCCTTTTTCCTCACTTACTTTCCCATTATTTACATTTTCTTTGTATATTGTATTCTGGTAAGCCAATACAAAATTTTAAACAGGGAGGATTAATTAAATACAGGTTAGTGATGGTAATGTACTGTACTCATCATGTCACTGCCTTAAAAGTTATGGCTCTTTAGCCTAGAAGTCAAAGGGGGATGAGAGAAAAAATATATAAAACATGAATAAAGAAATATATCCCCACGCCCCCACCCCCATCTCAAGAATCCAAGACCAACGAGTTACAGACTGGAATAGGAGCAATAGAAACATGTTTTATAACACAAGGCATAATTAAGGTAGGGAATTTGTTGCCAGGTTGTGTAGAAGTGCCCTCCAGATCAGATTCCTTTTCAATGTACACACTAAACCCGTGATGGCGAACTTATGGCACGTGTGCCAGAAGTGGCACGCAGAGTCACTTCTGCCGACATGCAAGAGGTTGCCCCGAAGAGCTCCACTGCGCATGCGTGAGCTCCCCTGCCAGCCAGCTGATTGTCAGGTATCTGCTGTGCATACACGGGAGGAGGTGCGCATGCGCAGAGGCATGCAGTGTGTGGGTTATGTGTGCATGCACAGAGGCGCATGTGCAGTAGGTCACATACGCATGCACAGGGCTGTGGGAGTCGCACACACATTGCATCATGGGTGCAGGCATGTGAGCATGCAAGCGCGTGCACTTTTGGCCAGGAGTGGGATTCAGCATCTCCGTTAACCCTTATTACATTCTTGGCAGGACTAGACTTCCTGTCTCAGGAACTCCTCTGGAGTTTTTTCCCCCTCCTTTGTTGGTACTTTGTATGGAGTGACAATTCAAAATTACAATGGCACTGAAAAAAGTGACTTATGACCATTTTTCACACTTGCGACTGTTGCAGCATCCCCAGTCATGAGAGGCCAGGTGAGGAGATGAGTGCCTCCATATGAGTGATGTTGAGTTGGCCACACCCAGCCAATAACAGGACTACCAAGCTGCGTCCACCCAGTCACATGACCACCAAGCCACACCTACCAACTAAGCCACGCCCACAGAACTGGTTGTTAAAAAATCTGAATTACACTCCTGCCTTTGGCACGCAACGTGGAAAGGGTTAGCGATTTCTGCACTAAACCAAATCAATCTAGCCACTTAATGGCTCAGGATGAAGGAAAAAGATTTTTGGGCTAGCATTCACCTTAAGCGGAGGATATGGTTGACATCTTCTTTACATCCAGCCTCCCAGGAGCAGTTCATAAGACAGAGGAAGGCTGCTTCACAGCAGGGCTTGTAGCAAATCAAATTTTGGGGAGTACAATTGCTGGGATCTGCAAATATAGGGCAAAGAATGAAATTCCTGGAAACCTTGGAATTAGGAAATAGTAATGTATGGTGTTTGATTATTTAGGGCAACCCCATCCTGCTTTCCCCATAGAATACAGCTCACTTTGGCAAATTGTCAAACAACATGCACAAAATATGCAAATTAAAAGTATGTTAACACACATGCAAACACACATCGAAGACCTAAAGAGAGCTAAAGTTAAAGGTAATATCTACAGCAAACAGAAATCATAACTTCATATTATAAACAGACTTTTACTAAATTAATAGAAAGTTTACTAAGATTTCTATTGTTTCTATGATTATGTATTTGGGTTTATGCCATGTTACTTGCCCAGATTTGTTTGATTAAGATGGATGACCACATTGATAGGCCAAAAAACAAATGAATAAGATGGCGAGACTTAAATCAAGGTGTTGCATTATCCTTCTTCCCTCCTCTCTCCAATTTTTTTTTTAAAGAAAACTCCCAAGCAGATGAGAAAGTGATTCTAAATTTATTTTAGGTATTTCTTTATATATATATAGTTCAGTTTTCCTCTATTTCATAACTGGTGGCAGATTAAGGATAGAGTGTTTGAAAGCATGGAAGGAAGCTATGGTTTTTTTGTGTCAGCATGGCTAGTTTTATCGCTTCCTGGTCTTCCCTCAAATGAGATAAACTTACCGCTCAAAAGCTCTGATGCAGCCAACCGCACCATCACCAGCACTGCAACAACAACTGGTACCATCTTCAGTTTCTTCCAGCTTGAGCGATGAGTGTTTTTCTCTTCCTAGAGATGCTGGATATTGCAGGGTCTATCATAGCTTGCAGAGAAGTTTGCTCCTTGCTCCCGATGGAAGGGAGGTACACCTGATTTGAGCAGGAGGAGTGTCTCCACTCGAGGCACTTTCAAGAAAGCTGTACATGCTATCCTGTTTTTCTCTTTCACTTTGCTTTCAACAAAGTGCTGACCACAGAACCTATTGACTCAGCAGCACACACAAACACATACAGGCCACCTATCTGTGTGTGCCTTTTATATAGTTTGTGCGTACGAGCTAATTTGCAGGAACAGCTCCACTTCATCTTTCTCACAAGGAAAACCTACACATGTGAGATCCAGAACGACTCTCATTCTCTCCAGGTGGATGTAGACAACTTCTGAGTTGTGAGGTTTCATTTGGCAATCGTGACATTCGCAGACTTCACCGGCGTCTTAGCCTGCGTATCTGTGGCCCATGGGTATTTTTAAAAGCAAGGGTTGGCTTTAAAAATGATTAGCTTTATTAGCTTTTTGTTTATGACTTTTAAAAAAACCTTAAAATGTAATATGGCAAGAGATTAACAAACTGGAATCAGATTTGTGTTCAGGTTTTGAATTATGATCCCCATTAGCAGATGCACACAATGGTGTTAACAACCATCATTGTGTGTGAATAATTACTGGTAATCTTCATGGTTTTCATAATTCATGCTGCTGAATTATGGAATACATGATGGAACCATTAACCAAAGGTACTGGTTTCACACAACAGGCTAAGCCACAAAAAAAACTAATCAAGCCAGTCATGTGCTAATAAACTAGTCAATTCTTCACAAGCTCTGGTTAAACATATTGTAAATACTCACCGACATTCATATTTTATAATCTTCTCTTCCCCAACCTTGCTTATATACCAGGTTAATCTTGAACTATCTGGAGAATAAAAGAAAGGGTATTTTGAGAAAAAGCATGGAGACAATAAATTATTGTGCCATGGTGGTGCAGCGGTTAGAGTGTGCAGTACTTCAGGCTATTTCTGCTACCTGCAATTTGGCAGTTCAAATCTCTGAGGTGGGTAAAATTGTTGGGGACAATAGGCTGACTCTGTAAACCACTTAAAGAGAGCTGTAAAGCACTATAAAGCGATATATAAGTCTAAGCACTATTGCTATTGCTGTATATTCTCTGTGTTATCTTTTCAGAAAGCAGAAGAATGATTCCTCTAATAATCAACGTTTTCTTTTGGTTAAAACCAAGGAAAACATCTCATTCTATACTAGTGTTTTTTCATGAGTGGGGGGAACCCCACCTTGTTGTGGGTAGAAAGCCACATCCTTTGAATATATCAGACTGCAGAAAGCCTTAACTAGGTCAGAAGTGTGGTGAGTAACTTAAGCGAATCAGATTTTCCCATATGTTCCTGTCTAAAACCAGTTTATTCATTGCATTCTCGGTGGGGAGGAGATATTGGCCAGCTGGAACTGTGAGAGACTATATCAGCCAATGGCACACTTTATTTATTAATGTATTAATTTATTATTTATTAAATTTATAAGCCGCCCATCTCACTTTCAAGCAGTTTTGCATAGCTTATTTTTATTTATTAAATTTATATGTGTAGGAGAAGGCAGAGCTGGGGGCGGAATTAAATGTGTCATCAGCTTAGAATCCTTGCCAATTTAGCACTGACTGTTACAGGTAGTCCTCAACTTACAACAGTTCACTTAATGAACTTTTGAAATTACAACGGTGCTGAAAAAAAATGATTTATGACCTTTTCTCACGTGACCATTGCAGCATCCCTATGGTCATGTGATCCAAATTCAGACATCTGGCCACTGACTCATATTTATGATGGTTACAAGGTCCTGGTGCCCCTTTTGTTACTCTGACAAGCAAACTCAACGGGGAAGCCCGATTCACTTAACAACCATGTTTCTGTTAAAGACCGCAGTGATTAATTTAACAACTGTGGCAAGAAAGGTTGTAAAGTAGGGCAAAACTCACTGAACAGCTGTTTTGCTAAGCAACAGAAATGTTGGGTTCAATTGCAGCCATAAGCCGAGGACCACCTGTAGTTGGCTAGATTCTTGTATATAGGCTTGAATGAATCTTCTGTGCTACAACTTAACATATGGTCTTGATCCTTTGTGCCTGACAATATGTTTTGTTTTCTGGATTGCCGAAACTGTTACCTCTCTGATGCTTGAGGGTGAGAGACATGCCCCCACCTTGCAATTGAAGGCATGCTGCCCCTACCCCTGAAGCAGCTTTCTTTTTTTAAAAAAAAAAATTAAAATAAACTTTATTAAAGATTAATATATATATATATATACAATACGTATTATACAACATTTCATTGCAAACAAAATCAATATGAAAAACATAACGATTATAATATTTATATTTAAATTTATATACTTAAAATATAGTGATTAAGTTGTTCTCTTTTTTGTTTTGTTTTCTTTCTTTCTCTTCTTTGTGTTTATATTATATGATAAAATATTCAAATATTTATTCTATATAATCATATATTGATAAGAGTGTAAAGAAGAATACATATATAGAGAAAAAGTGACTGTTGATGTAATAATTTAATATAAGTTAAAGAATTTAATACAGATACCCTCTAAGAATTACATTGACTGACCCATCTAGGATAGTTTGTTTTCTCCTATTAGTAAAGTATTATTGTTATTCAAGATATAATGGAATATAGAACTGTAACTTTATAAATTTAAATTGACTATTAGAGATAGAAATCTAATTGTATAAGTTAATTGTTAAATAATCAACTGTTTAAACATTTAATTATTTAAAGTATTAAAGTAATCTAAAGTATTAAGGAATTAACAAATAGAAACATATAAGAATATTTAGAAGTAATAGATTGGTAAACAGTTCATATAAGTGTGGCTCTGGATATTGGGATTGATTGGTAAAACTGCATAGGTTAATTAACTTTTGAAATGTATCAAATTAATTAGGATTTAACACAAGATATAGAGCTGTAGACTGCATAGTAGAATAAGGATAGTGATAGAAATTAGAGGAACATTGAATGGTGTTGTGGGAGAAGTTAAAAAGAATATTAGGACAACAAAATAGAATACTACAAGAAATGACAAGTATTATAACAACTGCAATGGAGACTGGGAAAAAAAACATCCCAGCAACAACAACAGCAATACCATCTCCATCTACACAAAGGTCCATAGAAGGAATGCTTACAACAGATAAAACAATTTCTGCGATGAACACACAGACCATGCAGGCCACTTTATTATCAATACAAGAAACAATGATAAAGCTACAGGAAAATAGGACTAGGAACCATGGAGAAATGAAAATAGAAATGGAGGAAGTGAAAAGAGAAGTGAAAAATGACATTCAGAAGTTAGATGAGAAAGTGGGCCTGATTCAAGAAGTCTTACAAAAGAACGACCAAAGACTCCAAATGATCAAGAAGAAAACAGAAAAAACAGAACAGAAATTAGAGTCGATAGATCAGAAAATGAAAGATAATGAACAATAAGAAATTTATTACAAAAAAACACATGATAAAATTTTAGAATTAAGCAAAGAAGATATTTGTATGATAGGGGACTTCAATGCAGTCGCGGACATAAAAAAGCATTATCAAAATACTAGTATAAGAAAGAAAAAAGAATACCCTTCCAAAAACATTTTTTTACATAGCAGAAGAACAAAATTTAATAGATATTTGGAGAACACACAATCCAAAAGAAAAGCAGTTCACCTTTTATTCCACTCCCCATAAATCATGGTTGAGAATTGATATGGCATGAATAAATAAAACCCTAGTGAAAGACATAGTGCAGGTAGAAATAGCACCAAATGTGTGGTCAGATCATAACCCACTAATAGTAACATGGAAAGGCCAACAAAAACAAAGAGGGAGACGGATGCTGAACCCATAAATTCTGAGAGATAAAGAATATTTAGAAAAATTTAAAAAAGAATTAGAAATGTTTTTTGAAGTAAATATAAAAGAACACACTTCTTTACAGAATCTGTGGAACACAACGAAAGCCTACCTAAGAGGACAAACAACTGCATATATTGCTAGAAAGAAAAAAGAAAAAGAAAGTGATGAATTACAGAATGATATCAGAAAATTGGAAAGACAAGCACAATTAACACCAGAGAATGAGCAAATCATAAGTAAATGTAGTTCAGCTAAACATAAACTGAACAGATTAGAACAGGAAAGAAATTTAAGAGCCTTGAAATTCGTAAAGCAAAGTTTATTTTGAAAATGCAAATAAGCCAGAAAGGTGGCTTGCATATAGGTTAAGGAAGGAAAAAGAAAAAAGATGGATCCAGCAATTACAAGATAAGGAGGGAAAGATACAAAACAATATGGAAAAGAAAAAAGAAATAGTACTGGAATATTTTAGTGAACTTTATAAACAAGAAGATATGAGTGAAGAGAAAATTAAACAATACTTAGAGGAAGAAAATATTCCAATACTAACTGAAGAAGAAAGGGAAAGATTAAATAAAGAGATTACTAAGGAGGAACTAAAAGAGGCAATTAGTAAACAAAAAAATAATAAAACCCCTGGAACAGACAGACTATCGGTAGAATTATATAAAACCTTAGGTGAAATATTCGATCCAATCCTTTTAGAAATTTATAATGAAGTACTCACAGAGGCAAAGCTACCAATGTCGTGGAGAGATGCGTACATTACATTAATACCGAAGGAGGGCGTGGATATCATTCACATAAAAAATTATAGACCAATTTCTTTATTGAACGCCAACTACAAAATATTTATGAACATAATGGCTGAGAGATTAAAAAAAATATTGAGTAGATACTTACATACAGATCAAAACGGTTTCCTACCAATAAAACAAATAAAAAACAATACAAGGACAGTATGAGACGTCTTGGAGTACTATGAGGTGCACCCAGAAGAACAGGCTGCATTAGTTTTTCTGGATGCTCAAAAAGCCTTCGATAAAGTGAATTGGCAATTTGTGATGCAGAAAGTAAAGGAGATGAAATTTGGGGACAAATTTGAAAAAATGTTAGGGTCAATATACTCAAATCAAAAGGCACATATAATAATTAATGGAGAAACGACAAATTCATTTGAGATAGGAAAAGAAGTCAGGCCAGGAAGTCCACTTTCACCTCTGCTCTTTATCATGACATTAGAAATCTTGCTAAGGAGAATTAGACGGAATTCAGAAATAAAAGGATTAAGAATTAAACAAGAAGAATACAAGGCCCAAGCATTTGCACATGACCTTGTATTCTTCGTAGAAGAACCAATAAAATCAGGACCAAATTTAATTAGAGAGATATGGAGAAGTAGCAGGTTTAACAATTAACAAAGACAAAACTAAAATAATAGCACAGAAATTAATAGAGAATCAAAAAAAAAAGAAATTGGTAGAAGTAACGGGTGTACAAATTGTAAAAAAAATTAAATATCTGGGAATTTGGCGCACAGCAAGATGTTCAACAATAAAAGAAGATAATTATGTTACTTGTATAGAAATAAAAAGGGATCTATAAAATGGAGGAAAATACAATTATCAATGTTCGGGAAAAGTGCGACCATCAAAACGAACATCTTGCCAAGATTACTATTTCTTTTTCAAACTATCCCAATTAAATTAGACAAAAATTTTTTTAATGAATTAAATAAAATTACTATGAAATTCATTTGGTCAGGAAAAAGAGCGAGAATAAAACTAAGTGCATTACAAGATAATAGATGCAGAGGTGGATTTGGACTCCCTGCCTGGAAACTATACTATAAAGCAGCAGTCTTAATGTGGATTAAAGAATGGGCCAACCTGAGAAACAAAAGAATCCTACCTCTAGAAGGACATGACCTGCAGGCAGGGTGGCCTGCCTTCATGTGGAACCCTGGAAACAAGAGCTATTCTTACTTTAATAGACATGTAATTCGAAGTTCATTATTGAAGATTTAGAAAGAGATTAAACAAATATTATAGGAAGATTCCAGGGTGGGTATACATCATGAAGGCATCGATCCACCCCAATGCTTTAGAAACTGGAAGAAAGATTAGATATTATGATAACTCCCAAGGAAGACTAAAGACGAATCAAGAATTTAGAGAGCAGGGGATGAAAATAGAGTGATGGCCATATTTGCAACTTAATACAAGGTATAAAAAAGACGTAGAAGAATTTGGAATTGAGGTAAAACCAAACCAATTAGATAAAATATTAGAGGGAACAGATGAAAAATCAATTTCCAAAATGTATAATTACCTATTAGAATTTGAAATGGCGGAAGAAATAGTTGAAGGCCCAAATGATTTGCTTGGGCAAGGAATGTAGGGCACAATATTTAGCTGGAAGATTGAGGAAAAAATCTGGAAACAAAATTGCAAAATAACAAAATTGGTGATCTATAAAGAAAATCAATATAAAATGTGTTACCAGTGGTATCTGGCACCCTCAAGGTTGGCGAATATGTACCCAAATTTAAGTCCGATTTGCTGGAAATGTAAGCAAACGAGGGATACCTTCTTCCACACTTGGTAGCTTTGCCCAAAAAGTAAAAAATACTGGAAAAAAATTAGAATTTGGATAAAAGAAATTACAAATATTCAACTAGAATTTAAGGCCGAAATATTTTTATTGGAAATGATAAAAGATGACAACACAAAAGAAATGAACTATTTAATTCTCCATATAATTACAGCAGCAAGAATTGTGTTGGCACAATATTGGAAGGGTGACCAAATGCCAACAAATAATTTGATAATTCAGAAGGTTCTTGATTGTGCTGAAATGGATATGCTTACCCAAAAACTTAGGGATGAGATAGACTCAAAATATAATACAGTTGGAAAAAATGGTACAATTGGATCAAAGATAAAAACCAAGAAATAAAAAGATAAGGAATTGAAAAATAAAATGGTTAGATCAAAAGTATTTACCAAAAATTGAAAATTAATACTAATAAAATTGTTTTTGAGAAAAGAACACACCGTCTAAGTTGATCAGAAATATGTATGTTTTATGTTTATTTTTGAAGCAGCTTTCAATTGTCAAGACAAATAGCCCTTGATAGGCCAGCCCTTGAATGCATCCAAACATCTTTTTAAATCACCCAGGTTGATAGCCATCTGTCAGTGCATCCTGAGGGAATGAATGCTGGAGTTTAATTCTGGATTGTGATTTTTGTTCCAAATCTCCTTCCAATCAGCTTCCTTATTCCTAGTGTTTGAAAGAGGATAAATCTCTCCTCATTCACTTCCTCCATCTCTTCATGATTGCATAGACCTTAATCACGTCCTCCTTCAGTCCCCCCTCCCCCAAACTAAATAGTCCCTCCCCATTTTGGAAGGAGTTTGCACCTGCTGTTAATGTAAAGTGCCCTCTTCTGCACATTCCCAGATCTATAGTGCCCTTTTTCAAAGGGAACAACCAGAATTGCATGCTGCATTCCAGATGTTGATATCCCCTACATTCATGTAAGAACATTACAATGTTAGCATGGTTATTCTTGGTCTCATTCCTGATGAGAGAGAACAGTGTAGTGTTGTGATTAAGGCACCAAGCTAGAAACTGGGAGACTGTGAGTTCTAGTCCCACCTTAGTTCACAAAACCAGTTGGGTGACTTTGTGCCAGTCGCTGTCTTTCAACCCTAACAGATAGCAGATAATCAGAGTCAATGGTGAAATTCAATTTTTTTTACTACCTGCTCTGTGGGTGTGGCTTATTTGGTGGGCATGGCTTGTGGTCATGTGACTGGGTGGGCATGCTTGGTGGTCATGTGACTGGGTGGGCATAGCTTGGTGGTCATGCGACTGGGTGGGCATGGCCAACTGTCTCTCACATCAAGGGGTGCCTCACCTGGCCCTTCCCCTCCCAGCTATTCCTTGTCACCCAGCCTCAACTTATCTATAGTTTGTAAAAATGTTGTTCACCTTTTTTTGACTTTATTATCTGTATACTATAGATGTACTTTCATGGACCACTGAAAGGAGGAAATTGCTCACATGCTTTACTCAAGAGTGTGATAGACAACAGGCTTTTAAGGGGCTGCC
This sequence comes from Laticauda colubrina, assembly GCA_015471245.1. Lineage (NCBI taxonomy): Eukaryota > Metazoa > Chordata > Lepidosauria > Squamata > Elapidae > Laticauda > Laticauda colubrina. The sequence continues at coordinate 17,482,772 of BLBF01000042.1, read as the reverse complement.
TTAAAAGAAAGGGGGACAATGTATTTTCCAAAGAAGCAGAATGCAAAGAAGAAGCAATGGATGGAAACTGAACAGAGAGAAGCAACCTAAAACTAAGGAGAAACTTCCTGACAGTGAGAACAATTAACCAGTGGAACTGCCTGTCTCCAGAAGTTCTGGGTGCTCAATCACTGGAAGTTTTTAAGAAAAGACTGGACAGCCATTTCTCTGAAATGGTATAGGGTTCACCCCAAGGTCCCTTCTAAGCATTATTCTGATACCTTTCCCAGGATTTCTACTCAGAGTTTGGCATCCTCAGTTTTCTTGCCTGAACTGGGGGTTGGACTAGAAGACTTCCAAGGTCCCTTTCAACTCTTGTTAAACACATGTGTATTTTATGCTCTGGACTATTTACATTGAATGCATGTAAACCCTGAAAAATATGTGGTAGCCCTGGGCAAAAGAAAGGCAGAAAAATCACTCTAGATGTAGGGACAGTGTAAAATATTAACACATGATAAATAATGGAACAATTAAAAATAATAGCACAGAGTTTTATCTCTCTCTCTCTCTTCCTATTTTGTTCTTACTTTCTCTACCTTCCTCTTTCTTTCTTTTCCTTTCTTTTCTTTCTTTCTCATACACACACACAGACACGCACACAGAGAGAGCACTTAACAGACAAGCATTTTGGAAGCAGCTTCTTTAAATTTCTCCAAGGCTTGAGTGGATTCTCCCACCCCCTCTGTCAGACCTCACTCCAGCACTTTTACTCACAAGAGGAAAGCGATACTTGCAGTGTCCCTGGGGAATCCTTGGAGAAATTTTTAAAAGACCTGCTTCCAAAATGCATTTCTTTTACGCTGCAAAAGTGCTCCAAGGTTTGATTCACCCCCAGCTCCTCTGCCAGACCACACTCCTTTTCACTCCAGACACCTTAACTCACAAGGGGAGTGATACTTGCAGCATCCATGCCTTTCTTCCTTTTCCCTGGGGAGAAAGAGGACATGGGGAACAGAAAGCTAGGAGAGCGATCGCAAGTGAGCAACCGGGGGATGGGTTGGGGGTGTGGCCAGCCAGGGATTGCCACCGGTTTGGCAACCCATGCCAAATAACTGCTACCGGTTCACCGGATTAGGTGTGAACCAGTTGAATAGCACCTCTGATCAGAGTTGGAAGGGACCTTATAGGTCATCTAATCCAAGCAGGAGACCCTACACCATTTCTGACAAATGGCAGTCCAATCTCTTCTTCAAAGTCTCAAGTAATGACGCTCCCACAACTTCTGAGGGCAAGCTGTTCCATTAGTTGATTGTTTTTACTGTCAGAAAGTTTCTCCTTATTTCTCCTTAAATCTCTCCTTGTTCGGTTTCTATCCATTATTCCTTGCCTGGCCTACAGGTGCTTTAGAAAATAGCTTGACCCCTTCCTCCCTCTGGCAGCCCCTCAAATATTGGAAGACTGTTATCATGTCTCCCCTGGTCCTTCTCTTCACTAGACTAGTCAAGTCCAGTTCCTGTAACTGTTCTTCATATGTTTTGGTCTCCAGTCCCCTAATCTTCCTGGTTGCTCTTCTCTGTACTGTTTCTAGAGTCTCAACCTCTTTTTTATAATGTGGTGAACAAAACTGGATGCAGTACTCTAGGTGTGGTCTTACTAAGGCTTTATAGAGTGGTATTAGTACATCATCTGATCTTTGATTGTATCCCTCTGTTAATGCAATTTAGGATTGTATTAGCTTAAAAAAAGGAGGGAATGGCAAATTACTTCTGCAGGAAACTTTAACAAGAAACTGCAAGATCTCTCCAGGCAGTCAGGAGCAGTTTACACCAACTTGAATGCACAGCCACAAAAACTCCTAATGATTCCTAGCATAACATTTGCCTTTTTTTTTTTTTTGCAGTTGCTGCATACTGTGCAGACTTCTGCTCCTATTACATGCAATATTGCTAACAGCAGACATCATTTTTCATGTCTGTCTGTGGCAAAGTATGTAAGCTTTTCTTACAATATGGTATTTGATGTGTGCTTAGACATTTATTAAAAACACACAATTAGAAACAGATTTACAATAAAATAAAATCAAAAGTACCATTTATAATGTTCAAAGAGCCCCAAGTCACATTTCTGTCTCTCTCCTTCCCTGCTCCAGAGGTTAATAATACTGATCTAGTACCAGCAGCTTTCTAGTTGCCACAATGGAGTGTTGTGGCTGTTCATCAGTGGAAATCAACCTCTCAACCAAGGAAGGAGCAATGTTCCCAGAGGGTTGGAGCTATAGGTTGGGTTGGACAGAGAGCTCTGTTCTTGGGATGGTGTCAAGCTCAAAGGTCCTAGAAAGACGCTTTGATCTCTGCAGGTGCAGAGTGAGAACAAAGCATCTCAGTCATCACTGCTGTTACATCCCCAGACAGAGCACAACCGCACACTCAAATGGGTGAGTCACCCAGCAGCCTTAGTGACATTGCCAGGCACTGAAACAACTGTCAGCAGAGCAAATAGTGCCAGGAAATGGGGCCCAGCAAAGGCAACTCAATGGCAGAGAAAAACAAGATAGATATTCTAAGTTGAAAGCCAAAACATCTGGTGTAACTGGGAAATTTAACTGTAGAGTAGGAAGCAAAGCAGAAGATCTCTCGCTCTTATCTATCTATCTATCTTATCTATCTATCCATCCATCTATCTATCTATCTTCTATCTATCTGTCTATCATCCATCTATCTATCTGTCTGTCTATCTATCTAGTATCTATTCCCCACCTTTATTATTTTTATAAATAATTCAAGGCAGTGAACATACCTAATCCTTCTTCCTCCTCCTATTTTCCCCACAACAACAATCTTGTGAGATTGAGAGTCATTGCCCAAAGTCATCCAGCTATATCTATCATCTATCTATCTATCTATCTATCTATCTATCTATCTATCTATCTATC
>BLBF01000042.1:17365326-17479848 GCA_015471245.1 Laticauda colubrina | reverse complement strand
ATCTATCTATCTATCTATCTATCTATCTATCTATCTATCTATCTATCTATCTATCTATCTATCTATCTATCATTGTCTTTCTGTCTATCCATCCATCCATCCATCTCTATTAATGACATTTAGAAACTGCCCATTTCCCACACAAAGGGACCCTGGATAGTGTACAATTCTGTTAAAAGCATATAACATATTAAAAAAAATGAATGTAAACATTTAAAATGGAGCAAGAATAGTTAAAAATGGTGAATGGCTTTCAGGGCATTAACCAGTTCTATGATGGTGTGCTCTGCTGTGAGCTCCAAGCAAGATGGCATAGCCTGGTTTTCAGATATTTTCTAATTGAGGAAATTCAAAGTTTTGGAGGCAAATACTTTTCCTCCCAACAATCTAAAACACATCTCTACACAGAAATCATCAATTGGACATCATCAATTGGACAAGACCAAAACCAAACTGCCTATATACTCTGTGAGCAGAGATGGAAAAATTCTATTTTGTCAGCAAAAAAAACAAACAAACCCTGCTAATTCCAGTTTAGATCATGTACTATTTTGGGGAGAGGGGGACAACAGGAAGTGAAACTAAAGAAAAACAAGTACATGCTAAAGATTAAAAATAGATTTAATAGACTGGAATTGATAAATAAAATGCTTGAAGAAACCTGGAATGAAATTCAAAACATCATCAAAATGTAGGAGACATCCTGAAACAAACAAACAAAAACAAAAGAAGGCAAAATAGCTGTTAACTTATTGAAAATATTTTTTAAAAAATGACAGAAAGAAAAAGCAACTGAGACAGATGATTATTTACTCAAACATCGAGTTCTAGAGAATAAGAAGAGACATGGAGTTACTGCACATTTACAGAAGCAATGCAAAGAAACTGAGGTCAACAGTTGAATTGGAAAGACCAAGTAGAGTTATCTAGGTAAACATTATATGTACTCTGGTTTCTCTTCGAATCATATAAAATGTTCATCTTTTACTAAAGATTTCCATGGAGAGGAACATAAATGAGCTTGGAACAACTTTGTTTGAAACTTTGTGCTATCCAAGTGAGATGGATGGCCGGAGATTGATAAATAAAGAAAATAAACTTTATGCAAAGATGAGCATCATAAAAATCAAAGAAGCTTTAAAAAGCTATTGAAGATACAAAAAATGGATTGTAATAAATAAAACTGGGCAAAATGTCTGAGTTGATAATAGATATGAAGATTTGGTCACTGAATATCAAGAATGAACACCAGATCCATACACGTAAAGTTCAAACCAGCTACTTTATTGTTGCATGCTATTTTACAGGAATCTCCTCAGACTGGCAGCTTTCACCTGGGAAAGATTAGATAAGGCTCAAAGACAATTGTGAAAGTAGGTAGTCAGACCTTGCCCTCTTGTGTTTATGTAATGGGTTCAGACTAATTCTCCCTTTGAGTCCTGCTCCCAAACCAGACAATTGCTCTCCAGTATTGATATCCACAGGGTATGGTTTAAAAAAGGCAAAGGTGTCAGCTACAATGGTGCAAATGAAGTTCTATCTGTTTATATCCATCATAAATCTTGACTTTTTAAAACCATACCCTGCGGGCATACCCTTGAATCAATGGGGGGATTCAATTTTTTTTACTGCTGATTCTGTGGGTGTGGCTTGGTGGGCGTGACAGGGGAAGGATACTGCAAAATCCCCATTCCCTCCCCACTCCACTAACCTGCTTTCCAGCTCTGTTCTCCTGTGCAGATCAACAAAAGAAGACCCAGATGATCAGCTGGGACTCGAGAGGCAGAGAATAGATGGGGGCAGGACCTGTCAGAGATGGTATTTGCCGGTTCTCCGAATTATCCAAAATTCCTGCTACCGGTTCTCCAGAACTGGTCAGAACCTGCTGAATACTACCTCTGCCTGGAATTAGAGATGAACATCCTGGAAAGTGAGGTTAAATTGGGCCTAGAAAATACAGTATGGAGGGGGTCTTCAATCTAAAACCCTTCATTTAGTGACAGTTCAAATTTGCAACAGCACTGAAAAGGGTAATTTACAACCACTCCCCATGCTTACGACCATTGCAGCATCCCCCCAGCCATGTGATCAAGATTTGGCAATCAGCATTTATGATGATTGCATTATCCTGGGGTCATGTGATCATCATTTGCAACCTTCCCAGCCAGCTTCTCACTAGCAAAGTCAATGGGAAAAGTTGGACTTGTTTAACAACTATCTGATTTATTTTAAAACTGCAGTGATTCGCTTAACGATTATGACAAAGGAGGTTGTAAAATCAGGCACACCTTCCTTAATAATTGTCACTGATTAATAACAGAAATTCCGGTCCCAAGTTTGGTTGTAAGTCAAGGCCTACTTTTGTTAAGAACAAAGCTGCAGGTGTTCTTATAAGAAGTGCGGGTGATGTGATATAGTTTGTTGGCAAGTATAGAAAATATGGTAGTGACCAAGGGACAGAAAGGATCGATTGATATTCCAATATCTAAGAATGACAGTATTACCAAACTGTGCTTATTTCATAGTAAATAAGATAATGCTCAGAAGTGCAATCCAGATTTTAAAAATCTAGAACAGGGGTCTGCAACCTTAAAACACTCAAAGAGCCAGTGGAGGGATCACACAATACGGAGCCATAGCAGAGGGCCCAAAGAGCCACATGCAGCTCCAGAGCTGTGGGTTGCTGACACCAGATCTAGAATAAGAACTGCTTGGCTTACAAGCTGATTTTAGAAGTGTCAAGGCCCTGTCCCACTGCACTTACGGATGCAAAGAGGTTGTAAAACATTTAAAAAAGCTTGCCATCTGTTGGAAAATGCTATGCATCCGTTGTGTACTCACTGTTTACGTGTTTCATACGCTCTATCCGTTGAGCATCCGTCCACTGCGATTTCATCCGCGCAAGAAGTTTTGAGCTGCACAAAACTTGGTGAATGGATGAACTTTCCGCCATGTACGATGTAAATCCGCGACATATGAGCAACAAACGTTCTATGTCCGTTTATCATCTGTTAAACGTCCACTGTATCCTCTCTGCATCCTCTGGGCATCCTCGCAACTCACATCCCCTGCAGCTGAAAATTGAAAGAGGGAGGAAACAAAAGGTACACGGAACGTCTACACAGCGTTAGTAGCACGGAAATAGAAAGGATGCGCAGTGAATGGTTTGCATCCGATATACATCCGCGCGGCATCCCCTTTCTTTCCTTTAGGCGTACATGCTGCATCCGCTTCATCTGCTATGCGTTCGCTTTGCAATTATCCCCCAGAACCCCTTCGGAGGTGTCATCCACTTCCATCCGCTTCCATCCGCTAGGCTTCCTATGAACATCCGTTTAACATCCCCGCTACATACTACCCACGTCTGTTCTTTTCCGTTCTGTTTATGCAAATTTTCACCACTTTTGGGAGTGGATGACAACGGATGGAGCCACCCCCAAAATTTTGCTTGTCCGCTGTGTCCTTTATGCATATGTTTTGCATCCGTCAGCCAGTGGAACCGGGCCTTTAGGGAAACTAAAGCAGGGCAACCTGCTTTCAGAAATCGTGGATGCTTCGTCACTGGAGTTTTTAAAGAAAATACTGGACAGCTTCTTGTCTGAAATGGTATTGGCTGTCCTGCTTGAGCAGGGGGCTGGACTAGAAGACCTCCAAGGTTCCTTTCAGCTCTATTCTGATTTATTGACCTGTGATCACATTGCTAACATCCAAACAGTTATAGGAAAGACAAAGGAACTCCCTCAAATATCCAGTTTTGCCTTACTGATTATAACTAACCCTCTTAACTGTGTGGACTACAATAAATATGAATCTTTGTGTCATTTGTGCCACTTGTGTCACATATACAAAAATTGTATATGATGACTAGCAATAACAATCATAGTCTGGCCACTAAATATATCTGATGAAATGAATTACACTGGAGACTAAGAATATGGAGAAATTAAACATTTCAAACTGAGAAAGGAGTGTAGGGTTGTATAACACCCATTTACTAATTTAATACATGCAGAATATAGTATAATGAAAAAGGCTGAACTACAAGCCACTGAAATTAAAACTGCCAGGAGACGCATCAGCAGCAACCTCAGAAATGCTATGATACCACTTGAACAGCTAAAGCAGTGATGGTGAACCTTTTTCTTGTGGTGTGTTGAAAGCACGCACGCCGGCCCCCTGCACAATGCAATACAGCCCGCCCCCCTGCACATGCAACATCCCCGTCCCCTTACCTGCACTACGCATGTGTGTGCCTCCCAGCTGATTTTCAGCCCATTTAAGGCCGTTTTCACCCTTCCGGAGGCTCAAGGGAAGCCTCTGAAGTCTTGGGAGGCTGAAAAACAGGCCTTCCAGAAATATTGGAAGTGCCCATTTTCAGCCTCTGGAGTCTGGGGGAGGCCATTTTCGCCCTCCCAGAGGATCGAGGGAAGCCTCTGGAGCCTTGGGAGGCTGAAAATGGGCCCTCTGGAGGCTGAAAATAGGCTCGTCCGGTATTTACGGAAGGCCTGTTTTTCGGCCTCCCGAGGCTGCAAAGGCTTACCTTAAGCCTCCAGGAGGGCAAAAACAGCCTCAGACAGACTGAAAATTAGCTGGGAGGTGTGCGCGTGCGCAGTGCAGGTATGTTTGGCTGTGGCTCACGTGCCCGCATGCCATAGGTTTGCAATCACGGAGCTAAAAGCAAGGAAGATCCAAGAAACCTCTTGTTGAAGGTAAAGACTGGTTCATCTACTATGCTCTATTATGTCAACTGAAAACATCAACCGAGTACAGTCAGCAGGAAGTAGTAGAAACTTTATTCCCTTAGCTTCAAAAATGGACAGGAATGGCAACTGTGATTATGAAATAAAAACACATCTATTACTTGGGAGACTATGAAAATTGTAGTCAAGTGCACTGCGGAGACATTTTACCTACCAAAAAGGCATGTATTATCAAGATTATTGGTTGTTGTTTTTTACTGTAACATAAGGCTGGAAAGCTGGATTCATAGAAAAACTGCATGAAAAAGAATTAGTGCTGGTTTCAGACTGAGAGTGACACTGACTAGTGCCCAAAGTCACCCAATTGGCTTTCATGCCTAAAGTGGGACTAGAATTCACAATCTCCAGGTTTTTAGGATTTTGAGGGGCTAAGAAATTTTGGAGACTATATTTGATGGATAAGAACAAATTATGTCTGATTTGTTTTTGCTGTACAGTATCCAGAGTGTTTTTACTTTGTTGTACACTGATTGGGAAGGTTTATAAGTACAATAAATAGATAAATACAGGTGTGGGTTGCTACTGGTTCTCACTGATTCAGGCGAATCGGTTAATTTTATGGCTAGTTGAGAGAACTGGCAAATCTCATCCCTGGCTGGCCCTGCCCCTCCCTGGAGTCTCCATGTGGTCCGTTTTGGATTGCAGGTAATTGCAGGGCCTGTGTGGAAGCTCAGGGAGGGTGAAAAATGGGTCTCCCAGAAGAGAGCCTCCGGAGCCCAGGGAGGGTCAAAACGGCCCCCCTGTGGCCCGTTTTTGCTCCCAGAGTGGTGCAGGAGGCCGTCTAGATCATACCCACCATGGCCACACCCAGTCAGCAGTAGGCAGAGAACCAGTTGTTAAATTATTTGAAGCCCACCCCTGGATAAATACTGAATTAAGCAAAACTAGACTGCTTACTGGAAGCACTAAGAATGAAGCTAAAACTTAGAAACTTTGGACACAGAAAACAAAGGCAAAAGTCACTGGAGAAGATCCTTTTGCTTGGAAAAATGTAAGGCCACTGAAAAAGAATCCAACAGAAAGGTGGGGAAAGAACGATGGCTGGTGACTCAAGGAGGCGCTTATGAGAACTTAGTAAAATAGTTACTGACTTGGGGAAACGATGTCACAAAAATGAGAAATAGCTGAAAGAATGAGCAACAACTTAAACAAACTTGGCTTTTGGCTTGAGCTGACAATTTGGGGAGGGGGAGGAATTGCCTTTTTGAGCAGGCTACTTGAAAGACCAATGCGTAGCTCAAGTTTAATTCGATAGATCTCAGAAGGCAGAGGTTTCCTCAAAATGATGGCTTTTGAGATGGAAACTGAAACTGCTTTATGCTAAGTCAGCTCACCACGAGTCTAACCAGCTTCCCCCCTTCTACTGCCCTTCATCTGTATTCAGGCTACAATTCTCATTGGCTATGCTGTCTTAAAATATTAGAAACTGTCATCTCAAACCATCAGATTCTGATATATTGGCTAGTAACACAATGAAAGCTGTCGAGGTAGCCCTGTGTTGCATTTGTTCAGTGAACATTCAAAGATGCAGAGGCACTGAAAAAAGTGACGTCTGATCGTGTTTCACACTTACGACAGTTGTTGCAGCAACCCCAGTGTTACGTGATCAAAATTCGGATTCTTGGCGATTGGCTTAAAGATGAGCCTACCTGTATTGTGCACAGTGAATTGGGTTATTCTCATGCTTCTGTTGCAAGAGAGGCAGGAAGGATTTATCAACTGAGGGGTTCCTGAGATTGCAAAGTCAGGGCACCTGGCTTCAGCAGCTCTTATTTGGAGAAAGCCCTATTCCCCACCCCAAGCAGAAGAATATAGATGCAAAAGCATGAGGTATAAAAGAATCACCCTGGTCTGATTCTGCCTCTTTCGAAAACAGTAATTGTGAGAGAGATCGTTCTGGTGAACAATCACTTAAAGATGAGCCAGCAGTGTGTGTCAGCAGCTGAAAAAGCTAATACAATCCTTGGTTGCATAAAACAGAAGCACAGAATCAAAAGCACATGAAGTATCAGCACCGCTTTACAAAGCCTTTAGTCAGGCCACGCCTGGAATACTGCATCCAGATTTGGTCACATTACCAAAAAAAAGGTTGAGACTTTGAAAAAAGTGCAGAGAAGAGCAATTAGGATGATGAAAGGCCTGGAGGCTGAAACAGATGAAGAACAGTTGCAGGGATTGGGAATGGCCAGTCTAGAGAAAAGAAGGACTAGGCATGACGTGATAGCAGTCTTCCAGTATTTGAGGGGTCATCACAAACTTATTTGGAAAACTTATTTTCCAAAAGCCACCAGAGGGCAGGGCAGGAATCAATGGATGGAGACTAGGAGACTCATCCAGGAGAGAAGCAACCTGGAATTAAGGGGAAATTTCCAAAGAGTGAGAACAGTTAACCAGTGGAACAGCTTGCCTTGGGAAGTTGTGGGTGGTGCGTCATCACTGGAGGCTTTTAAGGGAGAGACTTGGACAGCCACATGTCTGAAATGGAATGGGGTCTCCCGCTGGAGCAGGGGGTTGGACTAGAAGACCTCCAAGGTCCCTTCCATCTCTGTTCTGATTGCAGGGATCCTTGGCAATCTCAGTTCTCAATCCCGACGGCTGCCTCGCGCCTGTCTCTGCCTCCGGTCCCCCCCCCCCCCTTGCCGGCAGCTTCAAGTCTCGCTTTCTCCACAAGGGAAAGATCAGATCAGCTGATTCCCCACCAGCCAATGCAGGCCGGGGGATTTCCGCCTCCCGCACGGTCCGGCCTCTCCTCCAAACGTCGGGACCCCTTTCCACCCTGCGGACGAGCTCGAAGAGGCATGGAGGAGGAGGAGCAGGAGCAGGAAGAGGAGGCAGCATGGACGAACCCAGCATCTTGAGGCGGCGAGGGCTGCAGGTGAGGAGGGTGGGGAGTGGAGATCCATCGCGGGCAGGTCCGGATGGGGCAGAAGCTAAGAAAACCGGAACCCTGTTGCAGATCCGCCGGGGGAGGGAAGGATCTCCCTCGATTCCTCGCGGAAAGACCACGAGGCGCGCCAGCAGACCTCCTTGTCTCTTTTCTCTTGCACACACCGACCTGCTGCGCTTTGCAGGGAGTGCTTGAGGGAGGGGAGCACAATTGATGGTGGGGTGGGGTGGGGAGGGGGGAGGCAGCAGAAGGTGAGTGTGCAAGGAAGGCACTGAGAAGGTGGCTGGGTGGGCATCTTTCCGCCGGGAAGAGCTCGGGGGAGCAAGGTTGCAAAAAAAAAAAAAAAAAAAAAGAAAGGAAAAAGCAAAAAGCAAAAAAAAAAAGCGGGGCGGGTTTCGGGCCGGCGGGACCTTCCCAACAACGGAGGGAAGGGGGGGCGTTGGGGCGAAAGGAAAAAAAAAAAAAAAAAAAAGCAACTCGTTCCTCTTTCTTTGCGCTTCACACACACACACACACCCAAACACCCACACACCCACACACACACACACACACCCAGGTTCGGGGAGCCTCCGGCTGCCTCGAAACCCTCGGTGGGCTTTCTGCCGCGTCCTGCTTTTTCTGGGGCTCCCCATCGGGGCTGCGCCGTAATGAAGAGCACGCCTCGAAGTGGATCGGAAAAACGGGGGGGGGGGGGGGGGGAGAAAAAGAAAAAAGCAAACCCACAGAAAACACAGAAGCGCAGGGAATGTCGTGGCGATCCACCCTGAAGACCAGAAACAGGCTGGAATTCTGGAAGAACGGGAAGGAAATTCCTGGTTTCTTAGTGGCTTTGAGAATTTGGCTCAAATCCCGGTGTTTCCGGGGCAGCAACGAAATAGAGAAGATTTGGCCCCTTCAGTTCAGGTGGGGGGTGGGCGGAGGGGGGGACTGAGCCATCTCCAAATACTCTCTGATAGCCACTATTTGAGAAGAGTCTTTTTTGACTGTGAGTCCCGCCCCTTTGCAATATGATGATCCTCAAGGTGAGACCTGCCTCCTCCTCACTTTCTTGGCCTTTCAAAAGGGCCTGGAAACCTGACTCTTGCTAATTGGCCTGGTGCCCCAGGAGGCATCTCACTCAGGAGGAACTGGCTAGTACATTAAGAAGAACCCCTTCTTCTTAATGTGGCGGGTTGGACTAGATGACCTACAAGGTCCCTTTGGTTAATGTCCTAAGTCAGGGGTCTCCAAGCTTGGCAACTTTAAGACTTGTGGACTTCAACTCCCAGGGAGTTGAAGTCCACATGTCTTAAAGTTGCCAAGGTTGGAGACCCCTAAGTCATCAAAGTATTTGCTCTGTAATTATTCACCAGGAAGAGATCTTTTTCAATTATTTACTGTTTGTTCATTTAAAGCCCCCCCCCCCCCAATGCAGGCAGGGGCCTGAAACTGCATATTCAGCAATATTTTTAAATGCCAATAACTGTCCATAACTGAAACTGGATAATCAGAACTGCTGTGAAAAAGCTAAAATCAGGCTATAACAATGTAGCTCCAGAAATGCATGTTTCCTTATTTATTACACTATTATGCTGCCCATCCCACCCTCGAATGACTTTGGGTGGCTCACCGTGTCATAAAACAACAATGTAAAACCACGAGCATGTTGAAGACATTAAAAGTTAAAAAGATTAAAAGTTAACAAAAAGTAGATAAGAAAGGAACAAATACATAAATGGGGTGGGAATGAGATTTTAACAGATTAACATGGGATTTTGCAGTAACTTTCCCTTGCCATGCCCACCAAGCCACACCCACCTGTAGCATCCAAATATCTTGAAGAATACCCCCATGTAGAGTGCGTTGCAGTAGTCCAAACAGGAGATGACCAGGGCATGAGAGACAAGTGCAGAACCTCATGATTCTGGAGAGGATGCAGCTGAGTGCACAATATGAAGTTCTGCAAAAACTCTCCTAGCCACGACTGTCACTTGTTCTTTGAGTTTAGAACTGACAGATTGTGCTTGAGGCAGTGCAATCCCATCCAGAACTCCCAGATCCTGAAGCTCCACACTTCTATAGCCACTCAAGTCTTAACCAGGGTTCAGCCTATTGTCCCCCATCCAGACTCCCAAGCCTCCGAGGACAGTGATAGCAACTCTGCCGTCACCCAGGATGGAGATATAAAGTTGAGTATCATTACAAAGGAGAATATTTGTAGCTCAGGATTGAAAGGATTGATTCCTTGGTGCTGTCTTGAACTTGGTTGTTTTTTTGCAGGGATTTCATTGCCCAAACTAGGTAACATCATCAGTGTTAATGGTTGCATACTGGCTGGGGAATTCTGGGAGTTGAAGTCCACAAGTCTTAAAAGTTGCCAAGTTTGGAGACTCCTGGAATAGAAAACCAGAAGATCCACGGGACCAGTGGGATGGTACAGCAAGCATGGCTAAAATGTTTGACAGTAACAATGGCTGAAGGTCTCAGGTTTAGATCCCAGATTTGTGCTTTATATACATGCTGGGCACCTCTCTGGTTGGGATTTTTGTATCAGAAAAGTCCCAGTTTGGGAAAGTTTAGCTCATCTACTTTGCATATTTGTGACAAAAATGTGAGGCATGATAGCCTACATTGGAAAACTTCTTTCCCCTGAAGTGATGGGAATCTGCTTCTGCTAGTCAGTCAGCACACTGATGATGTTGCCTAGTTGGGTGATAAAACATCTGAAAACAAACAACTGAGCTTCCGTAGTCAGAGTATATCAACATGGGAACTTATTTTTGAGCCCTCAAATTCATTGAAAAGTGGTGTTTGTTTACAGCTACCATAACGAGATTAAGAGATCCAGAGGAGAAATACAGATAATTACACCTCTTTGTTGCCATCTAGTGCCCATATAGATTTGTTCAGCCCAGATACCATATAACAGAGATCCTCAACATCTGTGGGTGACATCTGTGGCCTGCTCAGAACTGGGTCACACAGCTGGAAGTGAGCAGCAGGTGGGCAAAACTGCGTGGGATCTAGGTTGCACATTCCTCATCCATACCCTTCCCCCGGCCCATGGAAAAATTATCTTCCACGAAACCCATCCCTGGTGCCAAAAAGGTTCAGGACCGCTGCCCTAAAGCATACCTACCATTCATGATTTATCTGTCAAAAACTCCATACTGTTGGGTGGAAGTTAATGATGAATATGAATGGGAATATCACATTGTCTTTCTTCCCTTTCTCTTCTTTCTGCCACTTGTCTCCAGACGTGGTAATTCAGCCGGTTCTGACCAGGTTTGAAGAACTGGTAGTGGTCATTTTCAGTAATTCAAAGAACCAGCAAATTCCACCTCTGACTGACCCCGCCCCCCATCTATTCTTCTTTGGTTGCCCTGCACAGGAGAACGGAACTGGAAATCAGGTTAATGGGGTGGGGAGGGAGTGGGATTTTGCAGTATCCTTCCCCTGCCACATCCACCAAGCCACGCCCACAGAACTTGTCGTAAAAAAAATTGAATCCCACCACTGCTTGCCTCCCTTTTTCTCTCCACCAGGCAGCGAAAGAGATACCTGATCACAGGCAGACTTGCTTCTGAATTTAAGCCAACTATCCTTGTTAAATGCATTGTTCTTACTCAGGGTGAAGTCCCAACACTGCTTTTCCAAAAGGCAACTGGACTTTCTTGGTTTTTCCCTTGAAAATGTTTTGCCTCTCATCCAAGAAGCAAATGAAAAACATTTTCAGGGGAAAAAAGAAACCAAGAAAGTCCAAATGCCTTTTGAAAAAGCACTTTTGGAACAACCATGACCTCGATCAGGAGTGTCAAATTCATGTAGTCATGGCGGGGAACCTTTTTCTCCCTTTGCTAAACTGGGTGGGGGCAGGGCCAGCACGTGATGCATCTGGCCCGCAGGCGGTGAGTTTGACACCCCTGATCTAGGTCATGGTTGATAAGCCCTCAGAGTAAAGGTAATAAGTAAACCCCTTTGTATCTTCTCCCCAAATAAATTGGGGGCAATAACCATCCCCTTCCTGCTTGCTCTGTAGAAGACAGGAATTTTTGCTCTCATCACCCACCAAGGCAATTTTGGTCGCTGAGAAAGTGCTCTGCAAGGGTTAATTAAGCAAGCTGTTTCCACTGAGTTACCTTAAGGGCAGAGTCCTGCTGTTATTGGTCTTGGCAGCTCCTAGGAGCACAAGGCAGACAGTTCCCCTCTGCACCCTCTCCTGCCTGATTTAACTCATGGGAGAGCGACAGAAATTTAGCTTGGCATTTCACGTGCCTCACTGCTTGGCTGAGAGTCCTGGGGGGACCTCAGGGATCAAAGCTTCAAGGGCTTCAGTGACATTTTGCCTGTCATGGAGAGACCGATCTCAGCCACAAGACAGAAACATGAGCCTGAGACCAGTGAGCAAAGAAGAAAACCAGGGTCCTTTGTCCTCTTTTGTGTTTTCAAATCTGGGTGGAGGTTGCGAGCAAAGTTGTCCACAGTCATGTAAGAGTTGGTGAAAGTAGGAAAGAGTTTGCCCAAATTATACTCTTGTCTCTTTTCTTTCTCTCTGCCTTCCCAAAATCTCCCTCTAGTTGAGCATCTTGCTTTCTTTCTACCTTGGTTGAACAGACACTTCTGGGAAGCTCACAGACCAAGGAGGGAGATACTCTACTGTTTCTCAGAGAGGAACTGATGTTCAGACATTAGCTTTGTTGATGGACTCCTTCAAATCTGTTATCAGATTCTTCTTCTTCCTTCTCTTCCTCCTCCTCCTCCTCCTCCTCCTCCTCCTCCTCCTCCTCCTCCTCCTCCTCCTCCTCCTCCTCCTCCTCCTCCTCTTCTTCTTCCTCTTCCTCTTCCCCTCCTCTTCCTCCTCACTTCTTCTTCCTTCTCCTCTTCCTCTTTCACAATTTTCCAATCCAAGTCCACAATGGCCAACTTGCTGCTATTCAGAAGCCCCCAAACTACAGAAAGGAACTGTTGTCACCATTTAACCCTAAAGTCAACTGGTGTTGAATAGAGAGGTTTGTTTTAGACGTCATAACTAGTAGCCTTGAATTGAGATAATGCAAGAAGATGGAGGTACAATTGTTGGTTATTCCCAGAATTAATACATTTGCTTCTTGGTTTGGAACTTCAGGCCATTCTGGGTGTAGACAAGCCTTGCATGGAATCTGAGATGATGGTTGTTCAGGCTACACCCACCTCTTTCTTAAGTCAGGCTGTTCCACAGCTAGTGGCAAGTGGAGTGTGACATCATTGGTTGCCATGGCAAACATTTCCTGCAGGTTTTTTGCCATCCCAGAATGGTTGAAAAGCAAGAAAGCATTGGAAGGGGATGCTTTGGAGGAAAAAATGAATAGCAAAAAGACAGCTTTAAGAGTTCTTCCATGAGTATTTTTAAGCATTGGATATATAAGGTGTGCATGAGATACTGCATAGGCATGTGCTTAGGAGTACTTTTCGAAGTGAATGCGCTTTGTGCATGAACGTGCGAGCTGGATACTAATATAACAATGGCTAAGTTCATACATCATATGGTGGTTAAGCCATCCTGGGGCTCTCAAGTTACACACAGGCAATTAAGCCGGCTGTGGTCAACAGAGACTTCTAGAAGTCTTAACCAAAATGGAAATTTTAATGTGAAGGGAAAATTATTAGACATATGGCTGGAGGGTATCTATTCTAACTGTGCTTAATTTTAATTAAATACAAAGCCAAGTCAATGTTATTTCATTTTTCCCCTGGCTTTGCCTATTACTTTTTGAAAGAACATTCCTGTCATGAAGCCTAAAAATCAAGCCTGTCTCTTGGGATTGGAAATGACCTTAAATCAAAAGCAAGCATACCACATTTGGCTTATTATTTGGTATGTGAAAGGAGCCAACATTTTCTTTATATTTCTTCTTCTCATTCAAAACTTCCTTGTTTTTGACAAGAATCCCATGATTTTGTTGGAAAATGCAAGTTTCCCCTTTTCTCTACAGCATACCTTCAGCAATATATGTTTGACAATATATTGTCAAATATAAGTAATATATTTGACAATATATTCAAGAAGACAAGGAAACAGTAAGGAATTGTGTATCAAAGGGTTTGTGATGTCATTCCATTTTAACAAAAACAGTGCACAAGTCCTTGGACTGGTTCATTTATTGTGGGTGAAGTTTTTTGTGTCATCAAATACTGTCGTTTCAAAATGTTTATATTCCACCCTTAAATAAAATCACTTCCAGTTTGGTTTATGATAAAGAATTAATCTTTTCCAAACCACTTTTTAAAGAGTTACTAAAATTCTGTTATTTTGGGGTATTTAGGAGACTTTAAAAAGACCTCTGAGGCACTTTTTGAAATCTCTTGTCAAAACACCAAGTCCCAAATAAGAAAGCTAGATTTTCAGTCTCATTAATTAGGTTAATTCCAAAAAAAAAAGAGACAATGGAACACATACAATATCTGGTTTCCAGCCACCATTTATTTGTGAGCTGATGACTTCCATGCTCTTTTGAATTGTCTCAATTAAGAAGGAAGTTTCCTGTCCATTAGTGTTATTATGAAAATAATGTCTGTTCTTGCCCTACCATATTTTGAAAATGCCCACTCCTGTTTCCAGATTCAGTGAATTCTGTTATAAATTCTGGGAGAAGAGAACCCTTACTGAGTATAGATAAATTTTGTTCTCCACTTGATAGCCATTTATTGTGGATTTATATATACTAGAGGAGTTTGAGACAGAAAAGAATATTTGGGACTCAGGATCACTGATCCAAAGCCTCAAAGGCTCTTCTATCACAATGATGCTTTCTCAGCTCAGGTGAGGTTGAGCAGCTTCCTAATCTTGATTAGTTGTCTTGGTGAGATTCTTTTATGACTTACCAGTTGTGTAAACCCCAGCCCATTGCTTAATTGACCATCCAGGATATTGTGTGAGCCCAGAAAAGGACTGATTCAGCAATCAGGTGATGCATGCTGTATGAATACAGCCAGAAAGTGGGGAAAGGATTGTAAGAGCTGGTTAGCTCTTTAACTTGTATAATTTCTACTTTGTACCTTTTCTTTGTTAATGGGAAGATAAGATTCTACATCCAATTGTTCCTCTCCCTCCCTCATTTTTTTAAGGTCACATCCTGGGTAATTTGCATTTGAAATTTTTATGTGAAAGAAGGGGGAAGTTAAGGAATACTGAAATTCAGTTAACTTAGTTAATAAGTTCAGTTAATTTACCTTTGCTTTGCCTTGCCCATTTTTTGATGCTGGGCCATAAAGCATAGAGCATCATGGGCAAGATTAGGCTTGATGCAATCCTTGGTGTCTCCCCCCCCCCCCCCCAAAAAAAAAAAAAAAAAAAGGAAGTGCTTCCTGCCCTTAAAATCTAGGACTTTTGAAAGTCTCCATTTAACTCATCTTTTTTCTTGTGGGAAAAGGTAAATTGATGTTAGCCATCACTCAATCAAGATGCACAAATATAGATTCCCTATGCCAAATCTGAATTTTCACAAATTGCTATATTAGGCTAAAGTGGAATTCTATAGATTTTAATGGAAAATCCTCTGGGAATCTAGACATTATCTAGCATGAATTGGGAAACATGTTAAGCCAGGTTCAGTTTTACTGGATACCTCAGCCAAGTTTTCTAAACTAGCCATCTTGGTATTAAATTTATTCCATCTACACTAAAATGTTCTTCCCTTTTCTTATTTATATTCGACTGCAGGAATATTGTAGCGTACAAACCATCTCCCATTTTATCCAACAATACAGAATTAAGCAGGGCTGAATGAGAGAAACTGGCTCACAGTCACCCAGTAAATATTGATAGCTGAGGACCTGAATAAAGATTGTATAGAGGGAATGCTCTGGAATATAAGGAGAGTATTTTTTTCTCTTTCCTAACAAGTACCAAGAGCATGTTCTTGCTGCAAAATCTGGTGCAAGAATCCCAGGAAAGGAAGATGGAGGTCCATCTTGAATAACCCTCATTTGTTGAGTGAAAAGAACACCACTTTCCCCATTCATCCATTCAAGTCAGCAGGAAGCTAAAATAGCAAAGGCTAACCGAATTGGAAAGGGGACCTTGGAGGTCTTCTAGTCCAACCCCTGCTCAAGTAGGAAGCCCTATGCCATACCTATACTCTGTACCATTTCAGGCTAAGATTTGGGGAATCTGAGCAAAGACAAAGAAACAAGATATATAGAAGTGATGTAGACACTCTTTTATTTTATTTTTTTTCCTTCATCCAGAAGGAGCTGAGCCTGCCACGCCGAGGGAAGATGTAAGTAAAGGGCAACCAGCCCAATTTTTTCTTCATAAGCTTCATTTTCATCCTCCCCTTTGGAGTTTCACTCATTTTCCATGTTGATAGCTGAGCCTCTTGTGTAAACTGCATTGGGGTCACCTGTTTGAAGAGGGATCAACAAAGTTCCAGAGAGCTTTGTTGATACCCACAAGATCAAAACCATGTAAAAAGGAGGTGGGGTTTGATTGCAAAGCTGTGGCTGCTCTCTTAATTTTGTTGACTCCGTCTCCTCATTATTTTGCTACTTATAAGTGGTCCTTGCTTGGCAAACCACTTATTCAGTAATTGCTCAAAGTTATGACAGCGCTGAACAAGTGATAGTTATGACCAGCTCCCAAATTTCCAGCCATCATAGTGTCACCAAGGTCACATGATCACAATTATCTGGCTCACAATTATGACATTACAGCATCCCAGGGTTATGTGATCAATATTTGCAACTTTCATTGCTGGCTTCTGACAAGCAGAGTATCAATGGAGAAGCTGCAAGAGGTCCCCAAGTGTGACTTCATGATGTTGCGTTGAATGATGGTGCAGGATTATTTTATCGACGGCCACAGGAAGCATTGGAAATGCTATTGCTAAGCAGCATGATCACATGACACTTTAGCAATGGAAAATCTGAATCCAATTACCATAGTAAACAAAAAAACTATCTGCATTTGTTTTTCTGCGAGCTGCATCTTAATTACTTTATTTATTTATTTATTATTAAATTTGCTGCCCATCTCACCCATGCATTATAAGAATAGAGAAGTTCTGCTCTCTTGGGCCACAAAAAATTAGTGTTCCATTTCTGGCACTGGCTGGTCAAATACTCTTGGGTAGCCCATAAAGAAGCCAAGAAGGGAAACCAGCTTCACGCTCTGATGTTAGATACAGAGGGCATCCAAGAACATTTTGCTGTCGTGTTGTCTTCATCACTGATAAAAGTTCAATCAATTCAGTTTATTACAGTCATAGACCAGAAACCAGAATAAAAATACAGGGTAAATATACAATTAAAAATCCTAGTATAAAATAATAAATGACAATTAAAATCTACATATGATAATATCCAGTCTGTCAATTATACATGGTCTACTGTATACATGTATACTGCACGAGTCAAAAAGAGGGCTGTGAAAATATTTACAGACCCCTCACATCCTGGACATAAACTGTTCCAACTCCTTCCCTCAAAATGACACTATAGAGCACTGCACACCGGAACAATTAGACACAAGGACAGTTTTTTTCCCAGAATGTCATCACTCTGCTAAACAAATAATTCCCTCAGCACTGTCCAGCTAGTTACAAAGTCTGCACTACTATTACTATTAATCTTCTTATCATTCCTTATCACCCATCCACTCCCACTTATGACTGTATGACTGTAACTTTGTCGTTTGTATCCTTATGATTTGTATTGACTGCTTCCTAGTATGATATGATTACTTATCGTACCCTATAACTATTATTAAGTGTTGTACCTTATGATTCTTGAACTCTTGATGAATGTATCTTTTCTTTTATGTACACAGAGCATTTGCACCGAGACAAATTCCTCGTGTGTCCAATCACACTTGGCCAATAAAGAATTCTATTCAATTCTATTCTATTCCATTCCATTCCATTCCATTCCATTCCATTCCATTCCAACTATACTAAAATTACAATCCATAAACTGTGTGGCCTGTTGTCAGTTTAATACTTAAAGAGAAAGGAATATTGCCACATTTGTTATATATCATAACCATGGTGGATTAGACACTCATGTTTCTGACAAATCCCAATGCTTCTGCGTAGAATCTAGCCACCTGCACTGTAGTTACGGACTGTTCATCCTTAAGCAGCTGCTGGAGATAAGCAATGTCGGAACGGAAAGTTGTTCTTTTGTTTAATGACTGGTTTGCACCACATTTTCTGGCTACAAATTAATTGATTGTGGAGTAATTGTGTTTGTAGGTATCCAATTTACTTTTAGTATTCCTATAAATGTAAGCAAGGGAAGGGTGGTGGTGGAATTGGTCACGTCCCTAGAAAAATGACAGCAACAATGGGTTGGTTTCCCAGAGCATTGAATTCTCTATTGTCCCTTTGTCTTTTGTTAGAATGTTTTGGATTTTGTAAATAATGTATGAGGAATTGTCATCTGATGTTCAAATGTATTTCCTACTCTGAAGGTTATTGGACTGGATGCCAATCATGCTGAGCATTGCATTCTTATTAAATCACAGTCTTGGCTCCCCTTCCCCATTTTATTATGCAGAGCTGCTGTTTTCTTTGTAAACTGGCTTTTGACATACATCTGTGGGTGGGAGATGTGGATAACAGTATGATCTCAAAAAATACAGAACAATCAAACGTCTCGGTCTTAGGTGTGGAAAGTACTGAATATGTTTTCCTGGCAACTTGCTTACAATGCATATCCCAGGGAAGAGCTCCTCTATCAAGGTACAGAGTGCTTTCTTCAACATCAGTTTTGAGCTTCTAGGTACAGATAAGTCCTTGACTTGCAGCCATTTAACAACCATTCAAAGTGCAACGGCACTGAAAAAAGTGACTTATGGCTGGTCCTTGCACTTACAATCGTCGCAGCATCCACGCGGTTGCATGATCAAAATTTCGACGCTTGGCAACCAGCATGAATTTATGATGGTTGCAGTGTCCTGAGGTCATGTGATCACCATTTGTGATCTTCCTAGTCAAGTTCCAGCAAACAAAGTCAATGGAAAAAGTTGGATTCATTTAATGACCGCATAATTCCCTTAACTGAAGTGATTGCTTAACACTGGCACAAAACATTGTAAAATTAAGTACAATTCACTTAACAGCCTTGCTTAGCAACAGAAATTCTGCTCCCAGTTGTGGTTGTTGAGAACAACCTATACATCCATAAAAGTCATGGCATATGAAGTATCTCTCTCCATATCTCTTTACCAGCTCGACACCCATGCCTCGCAAAAAACTATGTGGTCGGGCTTAGTTTTTGGGGAAGAAAATAAGGGGGGGGGGATTCTGCCTCTGCCTACCAGTATCCATCGGTATTGATCTGGCTAGCATCCTGTCAGTGTGTGAAAGAGTTGAGGGCTGTTTGGAAACTGAAGCAGTATTTGCTGTGTGAGCAAGAAGGAGACAGCAAAGAGCATGGGTGTGGCTTAACTCAACTGTTCTGTACTAAAGCTGGTTGCTGCTGTGAAAGTAAAACTGAAACTCCTCTCCTCTGCTTGTGTTTTGCATTTGGAACAGATTTCTTTTCAGGTGGGGAGGGGAAATAGAAGTATTTAGCATCAGAGCATGTTAATAATAATATACGAAATAATAATATACAAAATATAATATACTTAATGGTCTGATGGTTATTTTGAAAAATCCTTTCTTAGTGAGCACCTAGAAGCCAAGAGGAACATACGTGCCAAATTTCAAGTTTGTAGATTTTACGGTTCTGGAGATTTTGTGATGATGCGTGAGTGGTATTTCGCTTTTGTATAGATTTCTTTTTGTAGTGACTTCAATAAACCAATCGACCTATGACCTTTTGGAAACCACCCTAAGGATCAGAAAGTGCCTGTTTGAAACAGAACAGGTTTTTGTACACATGCAGGAAGTGCTTTTTAAAAATTATATTTATTGGCATTTTGAAACGGCGTGACATGCCTCGTCTATGATCATAATAAAGATTGGCCTGATTTGATTAAATGGCATTAAGCTCCACTGCTGGTTATCATCATTTATTTGAGCTCTGCTGTGATTTTGTACCTAAAAAAGGTTCAAGGCAGTTGAGATTAGCACGCAGTCTCTTCCCTGCTACAGGTAGTCCTCAACTTACAACAGTTCATTTAGTGACTGTTCAAAGTTACAACAACACTGAATAAAGTGACTTTTGACCGTTTTTCACACTTACGACTGTTGCGGCATCCCCACTGTCACCTGATCCAAATTCAGATACTCAGCAACCGAGTCACATTTCTGACAGTTGGAGCGTCTCAGGGCCACACGATCCACCTTTTGCGACCTTTTGACAAAGCAAAGTTGAAACCGGATTCACTTAAAGCAGCAGCCGCGTCGCTCACTTAACCACTGCAGTGATTTCCCTTCACAACGGTGGCAAAAGAAAAGGTCCGCCCGAACGGGGCAGAACTCACCGAACAGCAGAAATGGGAGCCAGGGTGTGTTTCCAGTTGCGGTGGGTCGTAAGCTGGAGAACTAGCTGTATGGGACCAAACCCTGGAAAAAGCATAAAAAAGAGCCCGGTGCCTCAACTCCTTTCTTAGCATTCTTCCAACAAAAGGGTCAAGCATTTCTGGTCAGCTAGAAATGGACCCACCAGCTGTGGAAATTTGAAATCAAAACAAAACTAAACATCACCCGGGGAAAGAAGTGTAACATGCTGCTCACCACCTTCCTTTCCCCTCCCCTCCCCCCCCACCCCCACCCTCCTGCCCCGGAGTCTGTTTCACCCCCTTTTAAAGTCGGGGGTGGGGGGTGGGGTGGGGGGAGGCGCTGGGGGAGAGCGGGTTGCGCGCGCGCAGGGCTCTTCCGACGTCGTCGCCCCCCACCCTCTTCCCCTTCCCCTCCGAGGGCCGCGGGGTGGGGGTGGGGGGAGGAGTGGCAGGTGGGCGGGCCGCGGGGGGGGAAGCCGGCGAGCAGCCTCGCCTCCTTTCTTGCGGCGGCTGGTTCCCTCTCGCTCGCTGCCCGACCGGGTTATCGAGAGGACGGAGAGGCGAGAGGGGCGCGCGCGCACGCACCGTCGGGGCGGCGGCAACAGCCATGCAGGCGCGCCGGGCCAAGCTGAAGATTCCCTCGCTGACCTTGGTGGAGTAAGTGAGGGGGAGGAGGGGAGGGGGGGGGAAAATCTGAGGCGAAGGCAGCGGGGTTGGTGGTGGTGGTTGTTTTTTTTTTTTTTTTTTTTTTGGGGGGGGGGGGGGGGACCGAAGCACCCGGGACAGGTGAAGGGAGACAGGCGGGTGGGTGGGTGGAGGGCGAATGAGGGTGGGCGCTCCCCCCCCCTCCCCTTCCTCCAGGGATTCCTTTCTTCCCCGCGCGCTCCCTCCTTCGGTCCAGGGGTCTCCAATGACGCAGGTTTCGGTTGCCAGGGAACCAGGTTGGAAGGAAGGGGGCGGGTTGTTCCCAAAAACAAGCGAAGAAGAGGTTCACCTTCCTCCTCCATCCTCTCCGAAAACTGAGGTGCCCTCAGCCTCACTTCTCCCCAGCATCCCTCTTCACCCATCCTTTGCCTCCCTCGCCCCCAATAACACAGTAGTTTTAACAGCAGCTGCTTGAGAGTTAGAAATGAAGCAGGTGCGCACCTGCCAGATTCCTCTCCCTCCTGTCTCCATCCTGGGGTAGGAAGGAAAGACTCTTCCTGTCAGGCTTCCTCCGCTTTCTCGCTTGCTCGTCCACCTTTTGAAGTGTCCACCTGCCCAGTTGAGGAGCTGAAAGAGGAAGGGGAGGAAATGTTAAAATCTTGCAAGGTTAGGGCTTGGTAGGCTTTCCTAATTTAAACAGCGAGAGTAGCTATGTATCAGGAAGAAGGATTTTTATTTTTATTTTTTTTTAGCTGCCTCATCAATACCTGGGCTGTGACACCTTCTGTTGTGATCCTTCCCTCACAGATTTTACTTGATCACAAAGAGCCAGTGGCTTGTTGCTGTTGTGGTAATCTTTGGATTTCCATAGTTTCAGAATCACACATCTAGCTCTGGTCTTAAGGATCGCCCAGCTGAAAGGGACCTCTGAGATCATCTAGATTTTAGTCTAAACCTGCTCAGGGCAGAAATTCTGACATCATCCCTGAGAAATCACTCAAAAACCTCCAGTAATAGAGCCTCCACAACTCCAGAAGGCAGGATGATTCACCGCCCAGTAACTGTCATTCCTCCTTATTTCAAGTGGGCATCCACTTTGCTTCTGGCAAAGATTCTTATCCTGCCTTCAGGAGCTGTGGACACCTTCCCTTCACAGCCATATATTCATATATTTCATGTCTCCCCTTCTTGAGGCTAAACCCACCCTATGAATTCAACTTTCAAAGAATTAAGAGAGCTGAGTATGTTTAGCCTCAAATCTTTTTGTGATGGAATTTAATAAGAGGGGTGAAGGAATTCAACACAGCATCATTTCAGGCTAGATAAATAAAATTGAGAACAGGGTTTAGGGTTCAAACTGTGAAGCTTGACAAAGGGTAATCCAATTTCCCTGCCAGTTGGGAATGCACCAGCACCTTTCAAGGCAGATCCTTAAGAAAGAATATATGGCTGAATATAAAGAGCCAGTTTGGTGTAGTGGTTAAGGCATTGGGCCAGAAACTGGGTCACCATGACTCTCTAGTCATGATTCTTAGTCATCCAGGTCATGGTTGTCCCAAAGGTGCTTTTTTCAAGAGGCAACTAGACTTTCTGGTTTTTCTTGGAAGACGTTTTGCTTCTCATCCAAGAAGATTCTTCAGCTCTGAGCATCTTGGATGAGAAGCGAAACGTTTTCAAAGAAAAATCAGAAAGTCCAGTTGCCTTTTGAAAAAAAGCTCCTTTGGGACATGACCTGGATGACTGAAAATCTCCACAGACAGCCATAGTCTCCTAGTTTCTGGCCCGATGCCTTAACCATTACACCAAATTGTCTCTCTATGTTCAGCCTTATATTCTTTCTTAAGGATCTGCCTTGAAAGATGCTAATGCATTCCCAACTAGTAAGGAAATTGGGTTACCCTTTGCCAAGCTTTAAAAAAAAAAAGCATCTTTGGGAGACCATTAGTTCTAATCCCACCTTAGGCACAAACTCAGCTGAATGACCCTAGGCCAGTCATGTTCTCTCAACCCTAGGAAAGAGATAATAGCAAACTTCTGAAAAACATGCCAAGAAAAATACAGGGAAACTTATCCAGGTAATCTCCAAGAACTGGAGATGAATATGGTCAGCTACAGATCCTTTTCTGGCGAGTCTTACCCAGGCTAGTATAGCTTCTGAATGATGTCAGCTAGCCCAGAAAAAAGGTATGCTGATCTGCCAGGCCTCTTTCCTTGTGATCCTTAATGTAAAATATTATCTTCAAGAGTGGTAGAAAGATCATTAGAACTTGAAGGAAGGATGAAGCAGATGCTATAAGTGGATTATAGAAATGGGAGATGACACTACCTTGTCCACTGCTCAACCTGCTTGGGGCTAGCCTTGTTGCTTAGAGATTGAGAAGGAATTGGGGGGGGGGACACCAAAAGGGCCCTGCCCCTGTGAGAGGAGGGTCACTGCTAGGAGACCTCTTCACATTATTCACCCGCCCTTCCTTTGGTTGCCTCTCTTCCTTTGCAGCTTGTCACCCGGTAGCCAGAGCCCGACCCTTCTCAGCCCCTGCAGTCCTTGTAGTCCTTTGACTCTGCATCCTTGGAGGTAAGAGAGATGGTGCTTGTGGAGGTGGGGAGGGCCTCTAACCCTTTGGAGTCTCAGAAGAAACCTTCATTAGGAGAGGTAAATGGTGGAACCAGTTTCCCCCAAAGCCACCTGCATGTACATTGGGCTAGCCTGAGAGGCACATTCTGTTGCTGCTCTCACAATCATGGCCAAGTTCTCCTCTGGTTGCATTGCTAAAAAGATTAATGAATAACATTGCTGCATAGTATTATCTCTGACGTTT
Organism: Laticauda colubrina; assembly: GCA_015471245.1. Taxonomy (NCBI): domain Eukaryota; kingdom Metazoa; phylum Chordata; class Lepidosauria; order Squamata; family Elapidae; genus Laticauda; species Laticauda colubrina. The sequence continues at coordinate 17,456,331 of BLBF01000042.1, read as the reverse complement.
GAGGAGGGGGGTTGTTGGCAAGCAGCAGAAACAGCAGGGAAAGGTGATGGGGCAACAGCAGTGGGAGGGGAAAGAGAAACATTGTTTACTGAGCTGTTGGACTAGGATTGTTGTGTTAATTAAGCCATGATGTGATTCTGCCTGTTCAGCTGTTTTTATCTTTATGAACTTAAAAATGCATTCTGGATTGGGTTTGTTCCTTATTTCCTGCCTAAGAAATACATTTTTCCCCATCTTATTTTAATTAAGCAACAGGGTTATGCTTTGTATGATGGGTAGCAGGAAATGAGATTTCTCTTTGACAGCCTGAACTAAAAAGAAAGCAAACTCTTGCAAAAGGAAGGTCTTCATTGCGTTTTTTTGGTGTTCTCTGCAAACCTTACTTAGCCCATAACTGAAATGTCTTCAGGAAAATAACCAGGCTCAGAGCATAGGAAGAACCCAAAAGTTTAATCCATAGCTACATATATTTTCTGCAATTGGAAGTGTTCTACAAAAAGTAGCAGGGGCTATTCTGAATCTGTTATGGGCAGCCTGACCACTGTTCTCTTACAAGAGTGTTTAAGCTATTTCGCTTTTTCTGAGTACAGAGTTGGTTTTCTTTGGGGAGAAGGCAGCAGAATATTTTGAAATATATTTGCATGTATTTAGAAATATATAGATTAATCATAGGCATAGGTATACAGATAAAATACACAAATCCACATTAGATTTCCAGAGAGGCAAACAACCTCCCCAAATGCTTTTAATCTACTGAATTTTAAAAATGCTAGCTACATTTTATTGTTCTTTCTATACACAAAAATGTGCATTTTCTTCCTCTTAATGGTCTAGGTTGTAAGGGCTGGATTAATAGGGGAATTTACCAAATTTGCAGATGATACTAAGTTGGCAGGAATAGTTAACACCCAAGAAGATAGGCTCAAGATCCAGGTAAATCTTGACAGACTAGAACACTGGGCTGTATCTTAACAAAATGAAATTCAGTGTAGAGAAAAGTAAATTCCCATACTTAGGTGAGAAAAATCAAAAATACACATATAGACTGGGTGAAACCAGGCTCAATAGCAGTAACTGTGAGACGGATCTTGGAATCTTAGTGGACAATCAAATAAATATGAGCCAGCAGTGTGCAGCAGCAGCAGCCAAAAAAGCCAATGCAATCCTAAATTGTATGAACAGAGGGATACTGTTAAGATAAAGGGAGTTACTAATACCACCCTATAGAGCTTTAGTAAGACCACACCTACTGCATCCAGCTTTGGTCACCACATTATAAAAAAGAGGTTGAGACTCTAGAAAAAGTACAGAGAAGAGCAACCAGGATGATTAGGGGACTGGAGACTAAAACATATGAAGAACGGTTACAGGAACTGGGCTTGGCTAGTCTAGTGAAGAGAAGGACCAGGGGAGATATGATAGCAGTCTTCCAATATTTGAGGGGCTGCCACAGGGAGGAAGGGGTCAAGCTATTTTCTGAAGCACCTGAAGGCCAGGCAAGGAATAATGGATGGAAACTGAACAAGGAGAGATTTAACCGGGAAATAAGGGGAAACTTTCTGACAGTGAGAACAATCAACTAATGGAACAGCTGTCCTCAGAAATTGTGGGAGCATCATCACTTGAGACTTTGAAGAAGAGATTGGACTGACATTTGTCAGAAATGGTGTAGGGTCTCCTGCTTGGGCAGAGGGCTGGACTAGATAATCTACCAGGTCCCTTCCAACTCTGATTTTCTGTTATCTGTAATAGAGTGAATTTACTTTTGTTTACTCTCCAGACATATTAGTCATAACAGTTGTGGGTTATTTGGTCAAGTTAATGTGATCAATTATCTCTGTAATATTATGAATAATGATGGAGGCATTGCATTGGGGAATCATGAAATGTTTGCCAATGGGGATGGAAATCTGTTTTTTTCCTGTGACATTTTAGTGAGTTTTAACAGGAAGAGGAAGTATTTATCTTGTTATTTTTGTAGAAACAGCACAGTGCTATTGATAGGTTTACTAAAATCCTTTTATTTTGAATTTTGGGACTGAACTCCAGAAAGATTCATTTGAATGATTTCCTTGTCCCAAACATCCTGAGTGGTAGATGCGATGTGGACTCATGAGCTAGGGCAGGAGTCTCAAACTGGCAGCCCAAAGGCCAGGTGCTTCATGCCCACCCAGCTCCACGAAGGGAAAAAATGTTGCAGGATGTCACATGACAGCAATGGGATGTCACTAGTGAGTTAGGGGGTTATTTTGCAGTTTTGTCTGATGTGGATTCTTTTACACAGATTCCTGCACACACTTTTTTGCAGGATTTTAGGACAGACTGCTTAGACCTTGATCTTTTCCCAACAGTTGTCCCTGTGTGAACCTGCCTGCCTCATATTATTTAATGACCCCATAAAGTGTAGATCAAAATAAGGGAGTCCCATCTGATATCTAGGTTCTAGGAACCTAGGTGTGCTCCTGATCAGATCTGAGGAGGTATGGTTAGCTATGGTCAGAAATTCCAGGGCCCTTGTTATCTCTATGGAGCCCTTTCAAGTGAAAAGGAGATCTCTAAGGAAAGGTATTTTCAGAAAACTGAACATCCAGAACTGTGCTTCTGGCCACTGGACACCTACAAGAAATTCTAGGTTCTTCCATGTACATCTAAAATCAGTGTCATGCCTCTATAGCCCTACAATCTCAGAACTTGCATAAGACTTTTGGAAAATAGAGCTGACTCCTATCAATTCTTTTGGAGGAGAAAAAGCAAATATATTTTTGCACCACAGTGTTTCCTCTGAAGATTTGCAGCATCCCATTAGTATTTTCACTTCATCCTATATCCTGTCTGCCTCTCTCTGATAACCAAGGGAAGATGGCAACTTGCCACCATCGTGCCCCTCCCGCACCATTTTTTCAAATTGCCCTGAAGAACTGCCTTGTCCAACAGTACCTGATTGAACTTTCCCCTTTTTATTGTCTTTGCTGCAGAAAGAAAATGTGTAGGAGAAGAATAAAAGTGGGGGTGAAGTGCTGGCATTAATTTTTAGAATGGAACATTGGCTCATTCCATGAACATAATATTGGCAACACTAGCATGATGGTGTCAATCTACAGGTGAAACTCAAAAAATTAGAATATCGTGCAAAAGTTCATTTATTTCAGTAATGCAACTTAAAAGTTGAACCTAATACATGAGATAGACTCATTACATGCAAAGCAGGATAGTTCAAGCTGTGATATGTCATAATTGAGATGATTATGGTTTACAGCTCATGAAAACCCTAAATCCACAATCTCAGAAAATTAGAATATTGTGAAAAGATTCAATATTCTAGACTCAAAGTGTCCCACTGTAATCAGCTAATTAAGCCATAACACCTGCAAAGGGTTTCTGAGCCTTTAAATGGTCTCTCGGTCTGGTTCAGTAGGAATCACAATCGTGGGAAAGACTGCTGACCTGACAGTTGTGCAGAAATCCATCGACACCCTCCATAAGGAGGGAAAGCCTCAAAAGGTAATTGCAAAAGAAGTTGGATATTCCCAGAGTGCTGTATCTAAGCACATTAACAGAAAGTTATGTGGAAGGGAAAAGTGTGGAAGAAAAAGGTGCACAAGCAGCAGGGATGACTACACCCTGGAGAGGATTGTCAGGAAAAGGCCATTCAAAAGAGTTGGGGACTTTCACAGGGAGTGGACTGAGGCTGGAGTCAGTGCATCAAGAGCCACGACACACAGACTGATCCTGGACATGGGCTTCAAATGTCATATTCCTCTTGTCAAGCTGCTCCTGAACAACAAACAACGTCAGAAGCGTCTTACCTGGGCTAAAGAAAAACAGATCTGGTCTGTTGCTCAGTGGTCCAAAGTCCTCTTTTCTGATGAGAGCAACTTTTGCATCTCATTTGGAAAGCAATGACCCAGAGACTGGAGGAAGAATGGAGAGGCACACACTGCAAGGTGCTTGAAGTCCAGTGTGAAGTTTCCACAATCTGTGTTGATTTGGGGAGCCATGTCATCTGCTGGTGTTGGTCCACTGTGCTTCATTAAGTCCAGGATCAATGTAGCCATCTACCAGGAGATTTTGGAGCACTTCATGCTTCCTTCCACAGACGAGCTTTATGGGGATGCTGACTTCATTTTCCAGCAGGACTTGGCACCTGCCCACACTGCCAAAATCACCAAATCCTGGTTCAATGACCGTGGGATTACTGTGCTTGATTGGCCAGCAAACTTGTCTGACCTGAACCCCATAGAGAATCTGTGGGGCTTTGCCAAGAGAAAGATGAGAGAAATGAGACCGAACAATGCAGAAGAGCTGAAGGCCACGATTGAAGCATCCTGGTCTTCCATAACACCTCAGCAGTGCCACAGGCCGATAGCTTCCATGCCAGCCGCATTGAGGCAATAATTACTGCAAAAGGGGCCCAAACCAACTACTGAGTACATATGCATGCTTATACTTTTCAGAGGTCCGATGTACAATCCTTGTTTTATTGATTGCATGTAATATTCTAATTTTCTGAGATTGTGGATTTGGGGTTTTCATGAGCTGTAAGCCATAATCATCACAATTATGACAAATCATGGCTTGAACTATCCTGCTTTGCGCGTAATGAGTCTATCTCATATGTTAGTTTCACCTTTTAAGTTGCATTACTGAAATAAATGAACTTTTGCACGATATTCTAATTTTTTGAGTTTCACCTGTAAGTGTTGTTGGTGGCGCTGGGGAAATGCCTTCTCATCTATAGCAGAAAGGTAATTGCAGAGGGAGCTCTGCCATTCTGCAGGGAGGGAACAACTCTGATAAAAAGATCCCCCAAATTTCCACAACTTAAATTGAGCAAATAGAAAAATATGGGGTTGTTGATTTGTGAATTGTGATACAAATTGTCCCATGGGGTATACTTCTAGGTACTGAGAAAGAAAGCAGATTCTTAATCAACAGCAGGCAGATGCAGTATTTTTCAACCTCAATAACTTTAAGCTGCATGGACTTCCACTCCCAGAATTCCACAGCCAGTATGATCTAGTATAGGAGTCTCCAAACTTGGCAACTTTTAAGACTTGTGGACTGGCTGAGGAATTCTGGGAGTTGAAGGCCAAATTCTGGGAGTTGAAGGCCAAATTTGGCGACCCCTGATCTAGTGGTTTTTCACAATAGCATATTTCCATCCAAGCTTAGGTCCTGTACCTTAGAAGTTCAGATTTAGGAAGGCTGACTCATGGATCCCTCCCTTGCTAGAATGGAATGGAATAAAAACAATGTATTTGCATGAATATTAAAAGGGGGGGGGGGAATCAGATGGCAAGCTGTGATACATATAAAGCAGAAAGCAATACATCTTTTCAGATCTGCCTGCCTCTACTTGATCATGTTTGACCCCATCAACCATATATGGGAATTAGAATTCAACTAATCTTCCGTAATATTCAGGCTGTATGATATCTAGTCATAAATAGAAATGAGGTGCCATACTTCTGGAGGGTGCAGATTCAAAGTCTTTTCCTGATAATTTTTTCTAAAAAAAAGAAAGAAAAAAAAGCTAAAGGTTTCCCTGTCACCTGTGTCCAACTCTTAGGCAATGGGGTCATCTCTGTTTTTGACCGAGGGAGCCAACACTGTTCAAAGACATTTTCTTTGATCATGTGGCTGGCATAGCTATATACCAAAGGTGTATTGAACGTTGTTACCGTTCCACTGAAGTGGTATCTATTAATCTACTCCAGTGATGGGATTCAAATTTTTTTACTACCAGTTCTGTGGATGTGGCTTGGTGGGTGTGGCAGTGGAAGGATATTGTAAAATCCCCATTTCCACCCCACTCCTGGGGGAAGATTTCTGCAAAATCACCATTCCCTCCCCACCCACTAACCTGCTTTCCAGCTCCATTCTCCTGTGCAGGGCAACAAAAGAAGACCCAGCCGATCAGCTGGGACTGGGGAGGCAGAGAGTAGATGGAGGCAGGGTTAGTCAGTGGTGGTATTCTGAACTACTCCAAATTTCCACTATCGGTTCTCCAGAACTGGTCAGAACCTGCTGAATACCACCTCTGATCTACTTGCGTTTGCATGCTTTCAAACTGCTAGTTGGGCAGGAGTTGGGGCAAGTAATGGGAGCTCACTCCATTATGTGTATCTCGGGTTTTGAACCTGGACTGTCAGGTCTGACAAACTCAGGGTATTTAACTGCTGAACCATGGTGTCCCCTAAATGTTTTGTAGCTCTTGCTCATCACTATAAAGAGTGAAAACATTTCTTATGTAGGCAGTGTTTCAGTTTAATTGCTGAGAACCACAATTCACCCTCCTTCCTGTATCAAACAGTTCACTAGCTGCATTAGCTGACTTGCATTTCTGACATCTTCATGGATTTGTTTATAAAAGATTTGTGGATTCACCCTAATTTGATTTCGGAGAGTGCCTTAATCATGTAATGCCATAGAAGGTAGCAGGACCTATTTAATCTTTGCTGTTTCAGTCAAACTAAACAAAGTCTAGCCTGATTAATAACTGGATGAAAGATCACAAGAAAATCACAGAACTGTTGGGTCATCTAGGAAGATGAAAATATGTTCTGAAGAAAGAAATTTCAGACCACAGTTCTGTTGTTGCTAAGGAAGCTATAAAGCTATGTGCTTGTATGGTCAGAAGCTGTTAATGCTAGATATTTTTTTAACCTTTATTGTGAAAACAGTATGTAAAAAAAGCATGTAAAAACAGCAGTAAAGATCCAAAATAAACAAGTAAAATGTAGCCATCCAGAATCCAGCATATACTGTCATGTATTAAAAGATTAAAAGCATGCCTAATGTGTTTGAAAACTTTCTGTGCTGTCAGCCTTTTCTACTTCTTATTGTGGTGGTCCAAGCACTGTAGAGAAAGGATGAAGGAGAATATTTGGTTTAATAAGTAAGTAAGTGGATGGACAGACAGGTGGATGATGAATGGATGGATAGCAGAGATAATGATAATGATTATGATGTGAGAGAAAATGCCTGGGAAAATTTAGAAAGTCCTCTATCTGGAGCCAAAAGGGAAGGGAGTTCCATAGATAAGCTGGTGGAGCTGAAAATGTTTTCTCTCTGAATCAATATTTGTCAACTTTGGGAATTTTAATACGTGTGGCCTTCAATTCCCAGAATTCCCAGTCAGATTACCAATTCTGGGACTTTTGAAGTCCATGCATCTTAAAGTTGTCAAGTTGACAAACACTGCTCTGAATGGCTACTCATCTTATTTCTGATGAGGGAAGTTGGCTTCATTCTATTAACGTAAGACGTTCCCCATGGATCCAAGCAATTTTTTTCCCACTGTCCTGTTTTCCAAAAGGAGGCAATAAGCATAATAAAGATTGCAGGTAAGGAATCTAGGGGCTTTTTATATATTTCAACATGAATGCAATAAATCTCATTTGCATTGTTGTTCACCAGCAATTGAAGAATTTAGTTTTGTAAGATACTTTTTTGGGGGTGCTTTCCAGTTAGTATTGATCCCTGGTGACTGCCTGTATAAAACTTTGCAGCTTTCTTGGCAAGATTTTGGAAGTGATTTACTATTGCCTTGTTCTTAGTCTTAGAGAGAGTAACTAGCACAAGGACACCCAGCTGGTTTTGGGCCGAAGGTGGGACTAAAACTTACAGTCTCCTGGTTTCTAATCTGGTAACTCAACTGCCAGAGTCCAGACCAAACTGTTAGTGCAGCAGTCCCCAACTTTTTGGGTGCCAGGGACCAGTTCCATGAAGAGAGGTTTTTCCACTGACCGGAAGTGCATGGTTTCACATGCTGCCTGCATTCCATGTGTGTGCAGATGGAGACTCATTCTTTTGCATGGCCCAGTTTCTGGGGCACCTGGATAGTACTGGTCTGTGGCCCAGGGGTTGAGGACATTAGACAATTTGTAAAAGCAGGATTATCAACCACTGAGCTGCTTTGAAGTTTTGGTCCCAGTATTTTTTCAATATGGAAAAGTTGCTTGCTGAAATCTTAAACAGTGATGGCAGTTACATTGTGTTTCAATGGGCCAGGGATCTCAGTTGTTATAAGGCACCATGCAGTGTTCCAGTGGGGTGAAGCCCATCATCACATTCTAGGCTTATGAACTCAGTATAAGCTCTGTGTTCATCAGCAATCTACCTCCGAATATCAGTTCAAGACAAGAGACTTTCAAAACCTGCTTGTTGCCTTCTTGGAAGTACCTACTAGGGAACTAAATGCTGAACTACATAGATCTATATGACAGAATAGCAGAATAACAGAGTTGGAAAGGACCTTGGAGGTCTTCTAGTCCAACCCCCTGGTCAGGCAGGAAACCCTATATTATTTCAGACAAATGGTTATCCAATCTCTTCTTTAAAAACTTTAATGTTTTTGAAGGCAAAATTCTATTGAGTCTGATCCAGTTGTTTTTTTTTATTCATCCTTGTTTTCTTCTCTATTGAGAAGCACATTGAATATTTGGAGGTAGAGACAAACTATAAGGCAGCTGTGCATTACTTATGCCCTATTTCCTCATATCATCAAAGCCTTGGCTGTCCATTGCAGGAAACTTTTCAAGGGGATGAATCCACCTTGATCTAATCCAGTGGCACCTCCTTTTTTTGTATATGAGGTGGAAAGTGATAGAATGTTAAACCTTTCCATTCCCTCTACCTTTTAGCCAGCTTGATAAAGAGCTAAGTTATTTTTAAAAGTGCTAGTAAAATGCCATGGAATGGGAGGCCCTAAGATCATCTGCAGTATGTTGCCATATCCTAGTAATATACACAGTACAATCGATGAGCAACAAAATTTCTCTGAGTGTGTGAATAAGCCTATTTTACCTTTTATTTCTCCGAGATGGAAAATAGTGTGCACTTTGTAAAAAAACTGGGATTTTTTCAGTATAGCTGTTAAGAGAAAATCATGTTGATACTCCTGTAAATCATATTACCAAATTGTGAAGTCAGTGAAAGAATTAACAAGATAACAATCCTTATCTTTTCCCAACCTCTCGGTTATTTGTCTGTCTGTCCATCCATCCATCCATCTATCTATCCATCCATGGAATACAACAATTGAATAAAACAACAAACATAAAATCCATATTAAAAGATACATATTATAAAAATCAATATACAAGCTTTCGGCAGTTGGTTGTGGCAGTGCAAACTGACTGTCCTGTAGTGCTTTGAAATAATTCTGAAAAAGTACTTTGAAGTAGCTGAAGTGCAACTGTAGCCTTTGTCTCTTAACTCTTTAAAGCAGCTGCCTCCTTTCCTAGAATTGCTTGTCCATCTGTGCAATTGCCATGTGTTCTTAGGAAAAGAAATGTCAGCTTTACAATCCCAGACAGGTATTGTGCTTGTGCTCCAAAATACCTTTTTGAAATTAAATCTAGACATTATATAACCCTAAAATACAGCGCTTAGAGAAGAGTGATTGCCAGATCTTTTTGCAAAAAGCAATTTGGTTGAGTGCTGGCACACATACTTCTGAGAGAAAGCATCAAAAGACAAAATGCCTGAGACAACTATCTTGCTGTTTTTAATCAGGAAATCAGAGCAAACCATTCCCACTTGTGTATGTTTGTCTTCCTTGAAATAATGGTGATGCCAAACTTCTCAAATAAAGCCAAATCACGTTGTATCCAAGTTCAAACCAGAAGAAGGAAATGACAGCAAATGCATTACATTCCAAGTGGGTTTACATATCATCCTGCCAAGTCATAATTTGGTTTATTTGCTTCTGGCTTAATGCATTGTGTGAACCCAGCTGTTGTGGTTTACAAACGCCTCAGACCCTCTTTTCCAATTCCTTATTTGTACTCTGTTGACTGCAGTTGCCAAAAAACAGCAGCGTGGTTTCCCAACCATTTTCAGGCTGGAAAATATATCAAAATTGTACTCTAACCCTGCAAGTTTGTTTAACATACTTAAATCAACAATGAAAAAATTCTTGCCCCCTCCAGAGGGGAATAAACTGGAAAGATTGGCTCCATCCCTGTGTGGAAATTTTTAATCTATCTACTTGGCTTCAATATTCAACATTTATAGTTCTCGCATTCAAATGATCTACAGATACTCCTCAACCTACGTCTGTAATTGGGACCAGAACTTCTGTTGCTAAGCAAGGCAGTGGTTAAATGAGCCATGAGCAATTTTATGACCTTTTTTTGCCATGATTCAAGCGAGTCAACGCAGTTGTTAATTGAATCATACATTCATTAAGTGAATCTCATTTTCCCCATTGACTTTGCTTATTGGAAGTCAGCTGGGTATGTCACAAATGACGATCATATGACTCAGGGACATGTGTTGGTGTTGTAAATACATACTGGTTGCCTGAATTTTGACCAAATTGACCAGATGTGACCAAAAGGTTTCTGCAATAGTCGTAAATCACGGTTTTTTTAGTGACATTGTAATTTCAAATGATTATTAAATGAATGATTGTTAAGTTGAGGACTATCTGCATTAAGAATAGTCCTTGGCCCCAGGAAGGTTGCAGGCTCCATTTCATGTTCAATGAACCTAGTCAATTGTCATACGATTTAAAAAAAACATGGCTTAGCACTATGTATAATCTTTCAACTTTCATCCCCATCCCCCCAAAAGAAGGAAAACTAAACCAGGTGTGGGAGATGACAAGGCTAAACCCGAGGGAGGGGTCAAACATGTCATCAGTCACAAGTCCCTTCGCACCCACAAGAGATTTAAATGCAGTCCACCCACAAGAGATCTAAGTCCCGTCTACCCTGAATTCCTTTGATTCATCTACCACCAATTTGCTTGGACCTATTTAGTAGCTCAGATTCTTTTAGAGAGCTTAAACTTGCAATAAGTCTTCATACCCATTTGAATTGCCTGGATCTTCTGATTTCCCTGGAGCTTAACACCAGCTTTGTGATCCTCACAAAATGTAAAGCAGCTGATCTAAGGTTCAAGTCATGCTCAGATCAGCTATTATACATACATAAAATCAAATATATATATAACTTGCCCAACTCACTGAAGATGTGGTGTGATGGCTCGCTGAAGGGGTAGTGTGGTGTACAACAAACAGTAAAACCACATATAAAACCATATAAAAATCACATTAACTGTCAGTATTATATAAATAGAGTTAGATCCAAAAAGGAAGACAGGAAAAAATGATTTATATTGGTAGTTTAAGAGATTATGGAAGCCAACTATCTTTGATTTCTTCTTTGGCTTGTGTCAGTGTGGAGTGTTGACGTTTTCATACAAAAAATTGAATAAAAAGCCAGCTTGTTCTTAGCCACCAAATCCACCAACTAGTAGCTAAGGAAAGAAATCCAACTGGAAGCTGCTTGCTGAAGACCCTCCCAAGACTGCTGTGGAGGTGTCATCAGCCTTGGCCAGGAAATGAAGACTGACATTTTACAAAAGTAAAGAGATGATTCAATTCCAGTTTGGTAGTGTATCGTTTTTCTCAAACCAACCTGATCTATTATGCAGCAGCTATGAAGAGGATAGCAACTGCTTGGGCTGCAGACTGTGTAATGCTGTTGTTCTAAAGCAGGGGTTTCCAAACTTGGCAACTTTAAGACCTTTGGACTTTGCTGGCTGAGGAATTCTGGGAGTTGACAAGTCTTTTTCCACAAGTCTTAAAAATTGCCATGGTTAGAGACCTCTGTTTTAAAGGCAACCTCATTGCTGTGAACAAGAGAGAGAGCAAGAGGAAGTCCACTGGGTGACACATGATTTCCTGCAGGGAGGATATTGGTCCGTGTGTGCTGTGCATTGTCGTCCCCAGCCCAGGCAGACAGCCACTGCTCTGGAGAGACAGCCTTCACTCACTTCTGGCTGACTGTTTGCTATCTCTTTTGGCCCTCTGCCACTGTGTGTGTTGCCCTTGGCTGCTGACCCTCAAGCTGAGGGGGTTAAAGCTTCGCCTGTTTGGTGGCTGTTGCACACAGAGATGGAGGCAGGATATTTGGGAGGAGAAGCTGGCCTGGATTCAGATTGGATCGATTGGATCCATCCAAGCTGAAATTCCATTCCCCTATTCTATGGTATAAGTTTCTAGAGCACATTAGTCTCTTAAATTTTAGCAGATGCCATTGGCACACTGAAGTTTAAAGCTAACTTTTTTTCTTCTCTCTTCAAGGCCCTGGAAGTCTAAATTTTCCCATCTTAACAAAACCAGAATGGCTATGGGTTTGTCTTCTGTTTTTGTTGATGTAGTTTCTTGCAGGAAGTCATTGACTTAAGACTCTCATGGAGCCTGGAATTTCCAGGACAGTCACAAATTGAGACACTCATGTGATCAGATCCAGTTTTACCCCCTTTTTTTGCAGTTGCCCTTAAGCAAACACCAGTTGTTAAGTGAATGCAGTGGTTGTTAAGTGAATGTCATAGTCATGAAGTAAATCAATATATTTCAAGCGAAAAAGACAGAAATTGGCAAAAAAAATGTCGTGTATCACAGTTACTTGACTGTAAAATGCTACAACTGGCCATAAAGGTGTAAGCCAGTTGCCAAGTCCCCAAAATGTGGTCATGTGACTACAGGGGTGTGTGCAGCTGTCAGAACTCTGGAACTGAGTTGCAAGTAGCTTGGGGGGAGGTCCATTGCAACACTGAATGGTCCTTAAGTGACCAGTCATAAGTTGAGGAAAACCAGCTTACTGTCGGTATTTGGTTTTTCAGTGTCTTTATTAGTCAATTCTAGCCTTGAATTGGATTGACAGCGGAACGAGGTCAGACACAACGTAACTGCACACAATTTGCAATTACAAGCACATGATGCAATCACGGTGTTGGCTTAAATAGCTTTAAAAGGAATTGGATCAATAATCAAGAAAGGAGATATCTATTGTGGCTGTTAGCAATGTTGAATAATTGGAATATCCTAGTTCAAAGCATGTCTGTCTGACAAATAATAAAGGAAGGCTTTTGGGCTTTTAAAAACCTCCATCTATTCAGTGCAATGAAAATAATTTTGGATTAGCATATCTGATGGGTTTATGCAAGAAAGTGCTCTGTGTCAATAGCCTGTTTTGTCAGATGCTAAGGTTGGTATGGAATTTAGGAACCAAGCGCATTTCAAAATGTTTTCAGCCAGCTGTAAATAAACACCTCTTTGATAAATCTGATACTACCACCACTTAATCTAATCATGTCTACTTCTGCAAGAATATTGAGGTGGAACCTACCTTTTACCGTATTGAGGATCTTCATTGTTGGGTCAAATTTCTTCAGGACTGTCTTAAATAGGAGGTGATGATTCAAGATACTAAAGCTTGCAGCACTGATGAGATGATCAGACATGTTCAAACCTGTTCAAAATGAGCAAAGGGCTACACCAACTCTTAAGGTATATATATATATATATATATATATATATAACGGTTGCAATGGTTCTAGTTTGGATCTTACATAACAGAAGATAGAGATTACATAACACATGGTCTGGAATATGGGATTAATTAAACATTTTTTGCCTAGATTTTGTAATATGAAGGTCATCCACTAAATTGATAGATTTGGGACTCATAAAAGGATCTATTTCTTCGCACAAAATAGAATTAAGCTATAGAAACCTCTGCCATACTGCCAAAGGGTATCAATTTAAATGACTAGACAAATTAATCCAGCAGGGTGGTCTGTATGGCCATTAGTTTTGATAGCTGCTTCTTGGCAAGCTGCATTCTTTGAATACCAACTGTCAGGGAGCAACAGTGGGAGAGAGGCTGTTACAGCTGGCTGGCCTTTAGGTGACCCCAAATGCTGGAGGTCTCAGGCTCATCACAGGACATTTTGTGTTGTTTCAGTGCCCAGGAACCCTTGAATTTAAACTTTAGTTTAGCTGCAAAGCATGCTACGGGAGTTCAGGCCATTGCGTCCTGAGCTCCTCGGTTAATGGCATAATAATTAAATTCTCAATGGAAATTACAAGTTTCTAGTTTTCATAAATGAGAAGGAGACTATAGTACCAAAAGGAAACCGTGAAGGGGCCACCTTTCCTCCTCCCAAGGAGCCCCGTGCCTTTTCCATGATATGCGAGTCCAAGTTAACCCTTCTTTCAAATTGCCCGTTTTGGAAAGCGTCACCGCGCATTCTCCCCGCTGCTGGGAGAGAGGGGCCACACGAAAGAAAAAGGAGCTTTGCAAAGATCGGAAGGGGGCGCTGCAGAGTCCCTCCCGGCTGTAAGACGGGCGGACCTCGAAGACGGCGCTGACGGCGAAGAGAGACCGGGGGAGGGGGGGGCGCTGGCCGGTCATTTCCCATTGACTGGGAGTGAGTTGGCCGGGGCGCGATGTCCGATCTGAGTTGCTGGGAAACTTTGGCGGGCACCCTCTTCCGGCGCTCCAGGAGGTAGGGAGAGGGAGGGAGGGAGGGAGAGAAGCGGGCGTAACAATAGCCTCGGTATCCCCTGCACCCCCCCCCCCTCCCCGCGCCGCAGCACAACAACCTCCCCGGCAAAGCTTTTGCTTTCCGTGCGTAATTACGCATCGAGCGGGATTGTCTCGGAGAGGGAAGTAACCAGACTTCGAAGGACGGGCGTTTGCGGAGCGGGGAGTTTGGTTTCGAGGAGGGGGAGGGGGGGGAGCAGCAAATGAAGCCTCGCTGGTTCTTTTTTGGGAAGGCTCCCGTATCTTTCGGATCCGCGCCGCTCTTTTGAGAGTTGCCAGGGCCGCCGTGGCTGCGCCCGCGCCACTTTTCCGTTTCACGGGAGGAGAGGAACTTCTCTTTCTCCCCTCCCCCGCCCCGCATCTTTTGTTGCTGCTGCTGCTGCTGCTGCCGCCGGGGGATATCCAGATTAGGACATGAGCTGCTGCCCATATTCAGCGGCTGTGATGCAGGCGTGCCTCGGCTTGAATAGTTGGTCCCAGGCCGGGCCATTTGAGGTCACTTGATCTCATTCGGATATGAGGCGGTGAAAGGAGCCAAGAGATTGAGGATAAAAATCCGGCAATCTGCCTTGTTCCCAGTCCTGACTGACTGCTCCGCCCCTCCTGGATCTTTGGTACCATCCCCCAGGGTATCTTATCCTTTTGGGCTAGTTCTGAGGATTGGGGAGCATTGTGTTGCATTGGTTCTCCTCCTTCCTCCATGGCAGTCGTTGCAGGCTAAGTTATGGGGAGAGGAGGAGAAGTCTGCGCAGTGTTGGGTGCCTCAGGCTCCCATCTCTTGCTGCTGCTCTTTAACATCTAGGTGAAACTTCTGGGCGAGGCCATTTAACAATACAGGGTGTGGTATCATCAGTATGCTCTTGATAAGGAGGTTGCCTCCAACCTTGACCAAGCAGGTGATGCTGTTGTGATACCAACCCAATGCCGAGAGGTTGTGAGGGTCTGGATGGAAAGGAAGCAGTCTGACTCAACCCCTTGGGTTTTTTGTCCTTTCTCAAGATCTAGTGATGTGTTATCTCTGACTAGCTGGTGCATAGTCTGAGACCTCTCCTGGTCTTGCAGCTTCTGCTCAAGGAGCAGGAGACAACCCTCGTTGGGGAGAGGGCTTTGTATCTGTCTTGCATGCCAGTTATACTTTTTCCTGGACCAAGAGGCCTTGTTCATGAGCAATCATGCCTTGCTCACTTCCTGCCTAGACTACCACAGCAAACCTTAGATACGGCTGCTCTTGAAATAACTAGTCTAGAATATGGCAGTGGCCCTTGCTTCATCCATATTACACTGCTGTTTGTGAACTACATTGGCTCCCAGTTGCAATTCAGAGTTATCCCCTTTAAATCCTGACATGACATGGGATAAGATCATCTTTGAAGCTGCCGTTCCCTCTCTGCCTATCAAACCAGGTTGAAAATTATGGGTGCATTCCTGGTTTTCTTCTTCTTAAATGTTGCCATCTAGCAGAATCTAAGATGCCTGCCTCTTCCATAGCAGTTCTTGCCCTTGGAGTGCCCTTCCTTTACGATTCAACAGCCCCCCATCCCACCCCTTTTAACCTTCTGAAAGGACCTAAAGAGCTGACTCTTTCCAAGCATTGGGATAGAATGAGGTTGCAGCCTGATGATAGTTTTGTTGGAAGCATTAGAGAAGGGTAGGTGAGGTGCCAGGTTTTGCTTTTATTTTATTTTTTTTACTTTTTTTTTGTTTTATTGCTGTTATGAACAGCTGGAATGGGTGCCAGCTGTATAAGTCTATTAAATAAACACATCTAAGTTTTGAGGTTGGGCTCTGTGTGCACAAGATACGACTATTTCCAACACGGTCAACCTGCCAGATCCCTCTGGGTGCCTCCCAAGAGAGGCCTTGTAGCAAGATCTACTTAGAGCACTGATTTTAGTAGTTCTTCTGAACTATGAAGTACTTTCATAGCTTTCAGGACCAAAATGTATATGAATATCATTTGTCGGAGTTTTTGGAAGAATTTTAAGACCTGTATGGGTTCGAGCTTTAAAAGATTCTGTTTTTCTCAATGTTCTTCTTATATACCTCTTAGAACAGTCTCAAAAAATGGACAAAAAGGAACCAGGTCTTCTACAGTACCATCTAAGTTGCTAAAACTCAGGGATAGAGTGCTTTTAAATGATATGGAGGTTCTGTGGTTTAATCTACCCTTTCAAAGCTATCTATAGAGTAACTGCTTTTCATGGCAGTAAATTCCATGAACGAATGATGTGCTGTTGATTCTGAATTGCTTGTTCGTCAGTCTTAAAAGTATTACTCAGGTAGTCCTTGACTTACATATGATTGGTTGCTTAGCAACCATCAGAAGTTACAGCATACCTGAAAAAAAAAGGAGTTATAATCCAATTCTGAAGTTTCAACAGTCGGTGATGTGACCACATTATGGGCATTCAGCAACAGGGCCACATTTACGGCTGTTTGCAGCTTCACGTGGTCATAGGACTGAATTATATGATGGTTTTGCTGAAAATTGGAAGTTAGTTTGATACAATGGGTTTATTTAGCAACTGCTGCATTTGTCTTATAACCATTGGGTTCACTTAACGACCACTGCAAAAAAGGTCATAAAATTGAGTGGGTTATATGACCATTTTGTTCTACTGCAATGGGCAGATGCCAGGGACTATATGGCAAATGGAAATAAAGTCAGGAATGACTTTATTCATTCCATGTATTACTGACTAGTCATCAGATGTCTTTTGCCAAACAAAAAAGGTGCAAACGCTTTTATATTTCTTCAAGGGGATTTCACAAAGATGGTACCTTTATTTACTTAATTGCTTCAGCATTTT
Organism: Laticauda colubrina; assembly: GCA_015471245.1. Taxonomy (NCBI): domain Eukaryota; kingdom Metazoa; phylum Chordata; class Lepidosauria; order Squamata; family Elapidae; genus Laticauda; species Laticauda colubrina. The sequence goes on along the minus strand of BLBF01000042.1, from coordinate 17,439,176 downwards.
TTATTTCCGCACCCCCATTGTTCATATCCTTTTCAATCTCCTTTCTTCTTCTGCCTGCCATCCCTGTGGAAGAAGAATTCATGAAATCCCTTTTTGCCTGTAGCATCTTTAAAAACCATCATGCTTGGAATGATGTCTTTGTGATTAAAATGATTGTAACATGCAAGGGGAAAGTCACCACTTCCTGTTGTTGAAATGTGCTTTTGGGCAGAAAAGTTCAGTTTTGTGGAGGGGAGGCAGCTAAGCAGTCCTTTATAAAGCAACCTCAAATTCTGCTTGATCTTCCTTCTCAGCTTCACTTTCTCTATCTGAGAACATTCTTCCCATCTAAAATGTCATCTTCATATCTGTAATTGTATTTGCAAGATCTGCCTATTCCTGTTATGTAATTGGTTTAGTTGTATCTACATTTCACAGGGGCAGAGTTTGAATGTGGGCATTTTCTAATGCCCATTGTCAATTTTGCAGTGTTGTTTGATTCAGTCCCGAGTTGTGGAGCGATTCCTTTAAGGTTTGCTGTGTACTTTTCTCTGGACTGACTTTTAGTGAGCCCAAGTCAGGGTGTGACATAGAAATGATAGACTTTTACTCCCTAAAATTGCTTTGCAGCTGTGGAATGCAGCTGTTCATAGTCCTCAGCATTTAAAGTCACCCTTAAGAGAGCTAATGAAAGGGGTTTGTGCAGAAAAAGCCCACCTCTGACAAATTGGTGGAGGGATCACAGATGCCGTGTGGAGTGCAGGCAGGCCGGAAGCTGCCTTGGTGCGCGTAGACCAGTATAATCTGGTCTGATTAGCAACAGCTCTAGCAATTCAGGCAGAAAGATGCTTTTGCCAGCGAGGCTGGCTTTTAAACATGGAAAATAATGAGAATTAAAGACAACCAAGCTCAGAGAGCTCCAAGAACTGCACAGCTCAACCCTGAGATACAAATAAATAAAAAAATACAAAATAAAAAAAAAATTCTACTGATGAGAATTAAACTCACAGTTTTTAAAACCCAGATCATTTTCTAGCATGTGTTGTATTTTCAATTATAAGTCCCATTATCCTGCATGTCTCTGATAACAGAATGTGGCTGCAAACACAAACTTGGGCGCCCAGAGAACTGTGCATTTCATAACTTTGCTGCATGAGCTGCATTGGGTGTCAGCTTGTTTCTGGGTTTAGTTCAAGCTATTGATTATAATCTTTAAAGTTGTACATGGATGGGGCCAGTCTACCTTTGATACTGTTTTTGTCTCATTACATCGATCCATCCCACCTGGTCAGGCAGGGATGCTAAGTCCAGAACTTGGACTGGTGGGATCAAGGAAGAAGGTCTTCTTTGCTATTGCCTCTGTTTGGTGGAACATGCTCCCCTCAGAGGTGATGCAGGCTCCTACTCTCCTGGCCTTCTGGAAGGGGGTGAAAACATACATGGCTTTGTGGGGTTTTTGGGAAGCACAGAAGAACATGCAGTCGTGAGACTGCTTAGCACCCTGAACTTCACCTTTTAATGAATTTTAAACATTTACTATTATAACACTTGCCTTTTTTTTAATTTTAAGTTTTATATACTGTTTTTATGTTTTCATATTTTATTGAACACTATACAGGGTCCCTCTGTGAGGGTAATAGACTGTTTCAAACTCTGATAAATAAATACATAAAATGTAGTCTGATAGGACAGGAGATTGAGCAAGGCTGAGAGAGTGTTTCCTCTTATATATAGCTATGTCTAACCTGCTCCTGGGGAAATCTTATCTTCCCATGGCATCACTCTGTCACACTTTTACTGTTAATCATTAATCAAAAATGGGAAGCTGATTTCAAAAACACAGAGGCGAGTAAGGATGAGCAGTATTGTGTGTAGTATATGTATGTGAAGGACCTAAACATGGCTAAATGACATAGTGTACTTGGGTCAATATAGTTTAAATATTGGTTCTCTGCTAAAGAAATGGGCCAGAAACAAATGAGACTTTATTTAAGAATAATCCAATTAGCTAGCAATCATGGGATTGTCCCCTGTGTGATTAAAATCCTTATTATAACAATAATATGGTTCCTCTCCATGTATTTTTCTCTTATCAATATATTTACTTCATAGCTGATTTTTTTTTGGAGAAAAATGGTTTTACAATTATTTAAAATAAAAATAGCTAAACCAGTGTTTCCCCAACCTGGCAACTTTTAAGATGCATGGACTTCAGTGGTATCTTAGGATAAAAAAAAAAAAAAAAAAGTCAAGATGGTGGCCACAACTGCACAATTAAAAATCTCTCCCTTTTTTTACTTTTACTTGTGCATGGTTTGATTGCCTCACCTCTGCTTTAAAAAAAAAAATTCCCATGATGCCTCTGTTTCCTTTTTTCTTCTGGCTATTATGTATGCTGCTGGATGGGGGATATATTCCATGTCCAGCTATGACAGCCTTTATTTACACCTCTCCTGATGGCCAGCCAATGTCCAGTTCCTGATCCAGGTCAACAAATCGGCTCTGCCTTGTTGTGCCGTCTGTTTCCTCCTGGCTGGACGCTCCCACTTTATTCATTCCCTGATCTTGCCAAGCAGCCATGAAAAGGGATCCCAGGTCATTGTGAATTGTCTTAGGGCAACAATAAATCACTTCCTTTCTCAAGTTCACTGGCTGATGCTTCTGACTGTGACTTTCCATTCCATTCCTGGGGGGAATCTTTTGGTTGATATTGAAGTCCTGGAAGCAGATGTGCTGTCTACCACTGGTTCCAGGCAATGAATGGCCTGTGTCTTCACGCTTCCTATTTAATTTTTTTTCAACAAATGGAACAGAACTGACTTTCTCCACCCTAGTGCCAGGATTATAACTTTTTATTGAATTGACTGAAAAACCGGCTGTTGCATCGAAATGTTTCATTAATTTGCTTACCGTCATGACCATGGTCTTTAGATCATTGCTTCTCAACCTCAGCAACTTTAAGATGTTGGACTTCAACTCCCAAAATTCCCCAGCCAGTATCCTTTTAAATATTCATTCCATTTTACATTAGCCTTGGGAGTTGAGAATATATCATTAACGCCCATAATATTCTGAATTTTTCCCACCTCAGAGTTCTGGGTGATACTTGCTGCCATGAAACCTTGTCCATGGCATGATATCATTTGTTCTGCTTTTGCAGCTGTCGAAGCAACAGGAAGAGCCTAGTGGTTGGAACTCCTTCACCTACCCTCTCACGTCCTTTGTCACCCCTTTCTGTGCCAACAGGTAAAGTATGCCTAATTATGAAAGCTTCTTTGTTGGTGGAACAGAGGACAGATATCCCTACCAAGACATGAAAAGTGTCAGGCTGGACTCAGGTCTCTGGTGAAGGATATCTTGATACTGCATTCTAAGTTGTGGGGAGAGAGTCCTAATTAAATAATCTCTTGTATTATTTTCAATATGATGGCCAACATCATATAGCCTGGGTCAAGTTATTTGAAGGAACATCTTTATATCTTTCCAACCACCAGAGTGGGGAGGAGGGTATGTTATAGATCCCCTCTCTTAAGAAGGTCCATCTTGTGAGACCAAAAAGAAGGGCCTTCTCTGTGGTGGCTCTCTCCCCCTGTGGAACATCATCCTTGTGGAAATAAGATTGGAAAACGCCCCCCATCACCTTTTGATTCTGTTTTGAAAGGTCCTTATTTTGCCAGGGGGCCTGGAGATCTCAGGATGATATGGAGCCCATCAAGTGATTGATTTGCTTGTTGTTACCAGGGGTGAGGAATGGTGGGTAGTGGGTATTTGTTGAGTTTTGCATTGGGGTTTTATTTCTGGAAGCCACCTGGAGTCACTATGAATGGGTTAGGCTGACATAAATTTTCTTTTCCATGAGATGCTTGATTCCTCTGCTCTGATGGATATTTTATTGAGTGAGAAAATTAGTGTGTGTGTGTGTGTGTATCCAATAAAATCAGAGACTGACCACTTTTTAAAATATTTATTTATTCACTTACTAGCAGTTTTATGCTACTCAACTCCCAATGTTTCATAGTGGCACATATGGAAAAAGGACCCTAGAAGATTAACATAGCTAAAGACTATTTAATATTATAATAGCACTGAGTAACATTGGTAGATACCAACATCTAATATTCCCCCTAAGGCTTTTTTCTAGAGCCATGTTTTTTGTGGACTAATTAGGGAGTGTCTATAACAAAATGTTCTTTATCAGGGAAGATAAAGGGCAAACTGTTCCACCACAGGAGTGGCCACAGTGAGAAAATCCTGAGACCAGCTCTCTGTAGGTAGAAAACTGATGGGATGGGACCTTTACATTACTTCTCTGCAAGATCTAAATGGTTGGCAGATTCACATTGGAGTTGGTAGTCTCAGAGATAATCAGGTCTTGAGCCATGTAGGACTTTCAAGGAGTAATCAGCACTTAAATTGCTCAGAGAAGCTGACCAGTAGTCAGTGTGATTTCAAGAGCTGATGAGAAGAGAAAAATCTTCAAAGAAAAACCAGAAAGTCCAGTTGTCTCTTGAAAAAAACATCTTTGGACAACCATGGATGACTGAGAATCTCCATAGATTCCTAGAATAGAGGCATTTGATGAATAGATCTTGAAGCACCCATTCCTACTTTCTTCTATACCCTTTGATTCTTTAATAAAAGTCCATTGTTTTGTTTTGTCCTGCCCCTATCCAATCTCCCCCTCTCCTCTGCAGCCAGTAGCAGTCCAGTTGATAGTCCTCGCAACTTCTCCACAGGTGCCTCTGCCAGCTTTCCATTTGCTCGCAGGTAAGAGATCACAACTTCTTAGGTGGCCACATCTGGTGGAAAGAATCAAGGGAGTCTGCTGTAAGGGACCACAGAAGCTTCTTGGGACCAGGGAAAAAGAAAGATGGAAGGAAGTGAATCTAGGCTAAAAGAAAAAGAGTTCCACTTCAATGTTTGGCAAAGTGGGGAGAAAGCAATAGAGATCCTACCAATAAAATACTAGGTCTTCACAATTTGAAAAAGTGAGTTATTTTATTTACTCACTCTTGACTTTTATGTTATATAAATGCTCTGAAAATCCCCATTTTTGCCTAGAAGTGGAAATCTATCTCTCCCTTCTTTTTCCATCGTAGAATTCAAAGCAGCTATTTGTGCAGGATAATCTCTCCAGAATTAAATCCAGTTTTGCTAAGTGTCAGCAAGTTTTTGTTCCTTGAAGGCATATAATGAATTTTAAGAAAAAGTGTGTTTTGAAGATGGTTCCCAGGTAATAAAGTTATGTTTATCAAACATATTAAACCAAAACATAATAGCAGAATGAGTAAAGAAGCTCAGAGAGGAAAAACTGGCAACCCTTTCTAGTTTGTCAACTACAGGTTTTCTTCTTTGCCAAGCATCATTAACTTGTGACTGTCGGGAGGAAAAGATCTCCCATGATAAAGAGTTTGGTTTGAATCAAAATAAAAGTAGAAGAAGAGCAAGCAGAGCTGGGGGAGTGGAGTTAAGTGCATTATCCGCTTAGAGCGTTTGCGTTCCCATGAGCACTCCAAGTCTAATCTCTCCTGAATTCTATTGACCCTTACCTGGTGCCAGTTTAGTGTTGAACTTTGGTTGACCAGATTCTTGCACATAGGTTTGAACATGCCACAACCTTACAAGTGGTCCTGATACTTTGTGCCTGACATATTATATGCAGAATAGATTTCTCTGCATAGAAATTATCATAGCTGACTTCTACACACTTAGTAACACCACTTAATAATACTCTGCTCTTTTTAAGCCTACTTTCAACAGGAATTTTTATCCCTTCTCAAGTTCATTTCTGAACTGGAAATCTAAAAAAAATCAGACAGTTGTATGAATTAAATTATTTTTCCTCAAGAGCAATGACAGCAAGCTGTTAGGCCTTTCATTCTTTTGCTTGCCAATCAATTTTTACATTAAAAATCAAATTAAAGTATATGCTGTATAACTTTTTCTAATTTCAGGTTTTTTTGAGGGGGGGGGGTTAGAAAAATGCCCTCAGACCCAGGGAAGGCATTTTCTTGTGATTCCTAATTGTATATCCTTCCCCACCCTTTTCTTTCCCTGTTTCCTTTTGCTTTTCTACTTCTCCTGTTTGCTCAATGATGCCTTGGAAAAAGCCATGTTCCTCGAACTGACAGGTAACTTTAGCAACGGGAAGAAATCATGTAGGATTGATTCTTAAATCTGTTGAGCCATTCTGTTTTGTTAGGGACTGTGCTAAGTACTTTGTTATAGAGTAGCCCTGTAAACAAAGCTGGTAATGAAAAATAAAAGATGACCACTACTTTTTTTGTGGGCAAAAATTTCACACTGAATCATGACCCATAAGAAAACCATCACCCAGAACAGACAGTCTGGATCTCCATTAACCGCCTTGATTTTTGGGGAGGAGAACAGATGGTATATTTAAATATACCATCCATTTAAATCCATTGCCCCAAGTTAAAAGAACAACAACTTTTCAGATTTGGAGATTGCAGATAAAAGCTTTGGCTGCTGGGTCGGAAGTAAATAAAAAGAAAATAAAACTTCATTGGTTTCCCTAATTTCTGAACAAAATTAAGCTTTAATTTTGATTTTCTTGATTGCAATATGTTGCTACTGTTGGGAGTTCTGTTGAGGATAGACATTCTGCAGTTATCAAAAAAACAATTCATCCTTCAGAACTGGACATTACTGATTGAAACCCTGAGAAGCAGTCCAATCTTTAAGGATTAATTGAAGGAGAAAATCCTAACAATTCTCGAGCCCTGGCAACCATCTGTAGTTCCCTCAGGACATCTGCCTGATGTGTAGGGCCACACAGCCTGAAATATGCTGGATTGCCTTGTTTTTATAAATCTTTTAAAGAAGCTACCAAGAAGGCAAAACAGGGAACTGGAAGGCAAGGAGGTGTGTGTTACTTGAAGATGGTTCCTCTTATTCCAGCATTGTTACTTTGGCAGTTTGGGGAGAAGAGGCGAGCTTGTAGTTAGGAACACTACATTCACCTAAAGGGTTTTGGAAAAGTCATCCAGAAAAATCTCTGCTTGATCTCGAATATACGGTGTATTTTGACTGGGTTTGAAAGAGAGAAGATATGGGGATATTGAGGGACCTTGATGTATATAAGGAAAAAGTCCCTTCTTTCTCCCACATCAGTGGTTCCCAAATTTTTTTTGGCACTAGGAATCAGTTTTGTGGGAGATAATTTTTCAATAGACCGGGGGGGGGGGGGGAGAATGCAACCTAGATCCTTCAAATGTGCAGTTTTACAGTAGGTACTCCTGTGAGAATCTAATGCCTGATGATCTGAGGTAGAGCTGAGGTGGTGTTGCTAGCACTGGAGGGCGGCTACAAATACATATTGCTTGCCCACCCCTCACCTCCAGCTGTGCATCCCAGTTCCTAACAAGACACGGATTGATACCAGTCTATAGCCCAGGTATTGGGGAACCTCTGTTGTAGATTATATTTGAGCAGTCAGGTTAGTCCTTCCCAATTGTTTTCATCATCTTAACAGCACACTTATTGGATTTAAATAGCAATCCTTTGTTCTCCAAGACTTGATGTCATAATTTCTACCTCTGTTTCTGCAGAGCTGATGGCCGAAGGTGGTCACTCGCGTCATTGCCCTCATCCGGCTATGGGACCAACACCCCCAGCTCTACTGTTTCAGTAAGTAGCGTGGAATAAATCTGGCATCTTATTATGGATAGATTCTGTGCTAAAGTGAGACAGATTCATATTTTCTAGCCTAGGAAATCTTAAGAATTATCATTGTAGTTCATATAGAAAGCATGAGATTAAAAAAGAGTGTGCTACATGAAGTCCATTAAGTTAGACCCTTCTTTGGAGTTGGGGTGAATGGCACCTAGCAATAACCTATTTTCCATTAAGTGATGTACTAATACCACTCCATAAAGCCTTAGTAAGATCACACCTAGAATACTGCATCTAGTTTTGGTCACCACCACTATAAAAAAGATGTTGAGATTCTAGAAAGAGTACAGAGAAGAGCAACCAGGATGATTAGGGGACTGGAGACTAAAACATATGAAGAACGGTTGCAGGAACTGGGCTTGGTTAGTCTAGTGAAGAGAAGGACCAGGGGAGACATGATAGCAGTCTTCCAATATTTGAGGGGCTACCACAGAGAGGAGGGGATCAAGCTATTTTCCAAGGTATCTGAAGCTCAGACAAGGAATAATGGATGAAAACTGAACAAGGAGAAATTCAACCAAGAAATAAGGAGAAATTTTCTGACGGTGAGAACAATCAACCCATGGAACAGAAGTTGCCTTCAGAAATTGTGGGAGCTTCATCACTGGAGGCCTTCAAGAAGAGACTGGACTGCCATATATCAAAAATGGTGTAAGGTCTGCTTTGGTGGAAGTGGTGGACAAGATGACCTACAAGGTCCCTTCTAAGTCTGTTGATCTGTAATCTTGTTTTCCTGGAAATATTCATTTCTTACCTATTTTCCTAAGGTGGTAATTAACCTCGTGTGCTAGAACTTTTTAAGTTGGTGCTTTTGAACTTTTTTTATTTCTGGTTTCACTGGCTGGCTCAAGTATTTGCTAGAAACATATCAACTTATCAGCATCAAAGTATGGCTAAACATGTAATTCCAAAGAAAACTTGGTTCTGTGTCTTGGTCACTGTTGGAAAATTTACTATGAACTCAATCTTGGAATTTAACATCTCAGTGCCTTTTTAAACAAACAAAAAAAGCCACTGCCAAGCTAAGAGGATATTGAGAGAGGCCTAGAAGTTGCTTGCAGAAGTGCTGGTGGTCGAGATAAAGAGGCCCCGCAGAAACCAAGGTTTAAACGTATGTAAACTTTGCAGTAGCCAGAGTTAACATAGGAAGAGCTTATCTTCCTATGAAAGGAAGTGGCTTTTTTTGCTTTATTTCTTAAATACCACATTTCCCCCTCCCTCAGTTTTTCCAGCTGCCTGTTTATTCTGAGGCAACTGGTTCCTCTGCAGATATTAAAATATTCCATGATGGTGTGTCAGAACAAGAGTTACTCACCTTCCTTCTCATGTTGGTCTCTCATCTTTTTTCTCCTTCTCTTGTCCAGTCATCATCTTCCTCCTCTCAGGAGCGTCTCCACCAACTGCCCTACCAACCTACTCCTGATGAACTGCACTTCCTTTCAAAGCACTTCCGTAGCACTGAAAGCGTTCCAGGAGAAGACGGACGCCACTCGCCATATTTTCGTCCTCGGTCCCGCAGCTTGAGGTATTCTTGGCTTTGGACGGGTGTCTCTTCTTTAGATGGTTCAGAATGACACCTCTAATGAAATTAGGAGAAGGTTCTACAGGGGGTCCTTAATGTCTGGTCACTTAGCAACTTACAATGGACAAGTACGAAAGGTACTTAGGACTTGGTCCCAGAGTTCCAGTGGCAGCACATACACACCCCCTGCCAGAGTCACATGTCTGCATTTGCCAACTAGTGCACCTTTTCTACTTAGCTGTTGCATCCCATAGTCATGTGACATGATTCGTGGTGGTTTTTAGAGCCAAAAAAGCCAGTAGGTATGCATTGTCTCTTTTCACGAACATTTAGCGTTTGCTTAACAGCTGCCGCTTTTGCTTTCTGGCCACTGTGTTGATTTTTACAACTGCAGGAAAAAAAAGGTAATCAAATTGGGCCATGGATGCCTCAGCTTATGACCATCATAACTTACAATGGAAGTTCTGGGCTCCGTTGCAGATGTAAGTCAAGGACTACCTGTGTTAAGTGGATTGCACCAGAAGGAATTTATGCAGGAATAACATAGCCATCCTTAACAAACATCTTAAAGGTTCACACATTTTACCCCCTACAAGGCATCCATTTTGCACCTGAACTTTCTAACCCCATATTTTTTTTAAAAAGGTGAACCTACCTTGAAGTGCAGTTTTTTCTTCCCTGCTCCAGTGTTCATCACATGCTTCTTAAGATGTTTTAACTTTGAGGCACTTGTCTGTTACATTTCCTCACCTAGATTGAGCAATAAATCACCGATTTATTATAATGCATGTAATTCATGACATAACTTGACTCCTCTGCTTGACTTGGCTGAAAACTGTCAGATGGGGCTGCACTAGACTAGAATCCCTTAAATAAGAATACAGTAAAGCCTGACCTAGAGTGAGTGGCCCCCTGCTCGTGCAAAGATAGAGAAGGCTCAGTTCCAATGTTTAAACTGGAGACTGTCTTCCTCTCAATAGCAACAGCACTTACATACTGGTTCACAGTGCTTTACAGCCCTCTCTAAGTGGTTTACAGAGTCAGTGTATTGCCCCCAACAGTTTTTTGTTTTTTTATTTTACTGACCTTGGAAGGATAGAAGGCTGAGTCAACCTTGAGCCTGGTGAGATTCCAGCTGCCAAATTGCAGGCAGCCAGCAGGCAGCAGAAGTAGCCTGCAGTACTGGACTCTAACCACTGTGTCATGGTAGCTCATCAAAATAACAGATAAGTGGAAACTGTTGTCCAAAGAGAGGAGGCACAAGCATATGAATCTGGATTTCAATATTGCGACAGCTTGCATTTGATACCCAGTAACTTCTGGGATTCTTACATAATGTCATAGTGTTCAGTTGCCTTGAAGCTGAGTGCTACTTTTATATGATGGGCATCTCTGCCCTGACCACCACTGGTTCTCGCTTGCCTGCCTTTGTTTTACCAGAGATTGAACCAGGGATGTTTGTCATGCAGAACAAATATTCTAGTAGCTCCCTTGTGCTTCTTACAATCCACAACTGATTTATTTAATTAAGAGCAACTCTGCTGTTTGAACAACCCATAAATCATATCCATTTGAAAAAATCATCCTTGGATTCCTTTTTAGTCATGGCTTGGCCAGAGTCCAACGCTGAGCCATTAGGGTGCATTTTAGGGAAGGAGGAAGCAAAATCAGACAATGCTCTTTTCTCTCCTTCTGATTTCAGTGGTTTAAGCTAGTCACCACATAAAGGTTCTCTGACTTAGATTATTTTCAATCTGCAGTCCTGACACATTCAAAAATGGGAACCCTGGCTAAGAACCCTGGGGGATCTTGAGCATTACTAAAGCTCTCTTCTACTTCCTGATTCCTGCCTTGCTTGAGCACTTAGGATATGTCCTCAGCAGTTGCCTCTTCTTTTCGCAGCCCTGGACGGACAAGTGGGACCTTTGACAATGAAGTGGTAATGATGAATCATGTATACAAGGAGAGATTCCCAAAGGTAAGGCTGTGTTAAGAACTTTTATCTCTTGGAATTAATGAACCATAGGCCCATCGGTTTAGCTTAGAATAATCTGTAGGCCTTGCTAAAATCTAGATCCCGCATTGTGGCTCCACATCCCATGGCACTGAAAGGAAATAAATTATATTTAATTGTATTTTAAAAAGCATTGGGTACCACAGTCAGACTATTGTGCTTCTATGGCTTTCATTTCTTTTCCAGTTGTTGGAGTTTTGTAGAAATTTAAGAACCATAACCTTGTTGAACTAAAGCATGTTTTAATGAGAGAAAGATGAATGAAAACCATCCAAGGGAAAGATATTTCACTGTTTTGGTGCCTCGGGCAACACATTTCAGAAGGAACTGTTTGGCCCTTCATTCCCAGTTCACGTTTATTTTTACAAGTAGCTTGCGTGAATGTTGGAAGGGCGCAAGAGAAACAAAAGATGGAACAGAGATTTGATCCTGAGCTTTTTAGTTCTTCTGAGGCGGGGTCATCTTAACACTGAAAATTGTATGTGGATCCCAACTGAAGCGTCTGGATTGCACAATCAACCTCTCCTTTTCTCCTTCTTTCCTCTCTCTTCAAAGGCCACTGCCCAGATGGAAGAGCGCCTGGCAGAGACAATTGCTGCTTTCTCGCCCAGCAGCATCCTGCCTTTGGCTGATGGTGTACTGGGATTCATCCACCACCAGATCATTGAACTGGCCCGTGACTGTCTCAACAAGTCCCAAGGGGCCCTCATTACCTCCCGCTATTTCATTGAACTGCAGGAGAAGCTGGAGAAAATGCTAAGAGATGTGAGTTTCTCTTGTTTCCCCACCGATCCAAACTTCTCTAGGGAGTTTTTTTCTCAGTCATGCTCATGAGTTCTTCATCACGCTCTCTGCCAGGCTCAGGAGCGCTCTGAGAGTGAGGAACTGCACTTCATTGAACAGTTGGTCCGTAAACTACTGATCATCATTTCCCGGCCAGCTCGGCTGCTGGAGTGCTTGGTAAGCATGAAGCTGACTTATCTGCTATACTCAGCCTAAGCTGGGTGGGAAGGGACAAAAGGTTACAGGATCGCCATCATCCTCTCGAGCATGGGTATCAAACTCATGGCGTCACGTTGCCATTTTTTTTCCCCTTCGCGGAGCTGGGGTGGGTCTGTGTGTGACTCATCTGGCCTACGGGCCACCAGTTTGACACCCGTACTCTTCTCGAAGAGATTGGACTGACATTTGTCACAAATGGTATAGGGTCTTCCGCTTGGGTGGGGGGTTAGACTAGATGACCTATAAGGTCCCTTCCAACTCTGATTATCTGTTATATGTTCTCTTCTCTAGTCTAGAGCAAGTGCAAGCCCTGAGAGATCATTTTTCTGCTGAAGCTCTCATGTAGACCCCAAAGCTCTGTGTGGAACAGTAGAGATGGCTGCCTGAGTAGCTTGAGCTGTAAACCAAAGGCTAAGGGTGAATGTAAATTGAACCTTCCTCTTGATCCTTGTGGGTCAGATTGAAAATCTATGATGTAATTGATCATTTAACAATGGCCAGCCAGATCCCCCCAGAATAAGGGTCTCCAAAGTTGGTAACTTCTAAGACTTGTGGATTTCAACTCCCCGAATTCCTCAGCCAGCCATGCTTGCTAGGGAATTGAAGTCCACAAGTCTTAAAAGTTGCAAAGTTTGCAGAACCTCCACCCTGGAACGTTACAAGCAAGTCAAAAAGGTAACAACCTTGCTTTTCTTCTCTTACTGCAACCATGATTTCTTACTATGAAGTTGGAAGGTCCATGTAGACTTCGTGGCGATTTGATAGATCTATTCTGCAATTTGAGAATGCACTCTGCAAGTCCCTAAAACAGTTCCTGGAGCTTTTTGAAACTGAGCTAAAATTAAACATGCATGGTTCCAGTAATTTTTATAAAATTTAAATTTTGAGCATTCCTTAATTAGCCTTACTGAATTTAAAATACTCTGGCTAACTCTTCTTAAAAAACAGTGCTAAATATACAGTAGATGCATTATCTTAGTTTGCTGCAGCCTACACTTGTGTTTTAGCTTCTTTTAGTAAAAAGGATGAAACATATACACAGAATTGGAGAGGCTATCACTGTCTATTAACAATTAATAGCTAACGAAGCCCTCATTTCTACTTCTGGATGCTTGTTGCTGCTGGCAATGTTTGCAAGACAATGTGTGCAAGATGGATCCTTGGTGAGAATTCATTGGGGCCAGCACATAATTACAAACAGGCTGAAGTATGGGAATGGAAGCTTTCTTGGAAATGAAAATGCCTCTGTTTCTCGTGATGGCACCATGGGACGATAGCTTGAGTTTTCCAGATGGCTCAGAGTTGAGATGAGTGATGGTTCTAGGCAGGATTTATACAACAGAGACAGGGAAACTGTAATCTTTGGTATTTATAGATAAGCTTTTGTCTTCTGATTTCTGAGTCAAGGAAGCTATTGCTTCCTGTACCATGGCGTTGTTCCTGCTGAGGCTCTGCATCTTAGAATTGAGTGCAAGAGAAAAAAATATTTGGTCTTCTCAGAGTGCATGATATTATTACAGATTAGATTTCACCGTTTATTGGCTTTCATGAAAGGGGACCATCCTGGATTGTTAACAGTAACAGGCTCTAAATGTGAGAGGTCCAGGCAGAGAAGAAGAGCTCTTGTGACTTATTTTAGACCTGCTCATTTCCATAGCCTTTGGTTTGTGGTGGAGGAAGAAGACTTTTGTTGAATTTCATTCATTTTTAATACTAAACCTTATTATGAAAAGGCTCATTGTTTTTTATTTTCTCCGCTCTTTCTTCCTTCTCCGGTTTCCAGGAGTTTGACCCGGAAGAATTTTATCACCTCCTGGAGGCAGCCGAAGGTCATGCGAAAATGGGACAAGGCATCAAAACAGACATTCCACGTTACATTATCAGTCAACTGGGACTTGCCAAAGACCCTCTGGAAGGTGAGGAAAAAAAGAGCTTTTATCGTTTGAACCTGGCAATACAGCGTTTTTATGTAAATCACTTGGAATTAGTTTTTGGAGCACAGCAGTATATAAAAATTGGATGAAATAAATAGTCCAGTGACATCTGCTTTGTATGCATCACTTGGTCTTTGCTGCAGGCAGCATCTCTAATTTAATTTAATCTAAATACTAGACCAACATTCAAGCAATAAACAATTCCCCAATTCCCCACTATCAACTCAGACAAACAAACAATCAATGTAAACAACATCCTAATCAAAGAACCACTAAGACCATTCCTACCAACGCTGATAGGGCAAGCCACTTGTACATAAACTGAGACCAAACTCCACTCCCTTCTAGCACTGATGATGTTGCTTAGTTTGATAATGAAATGTCTGCAAGAAAATAGCCAAGCTCGGAGCCCATGCCAAGGACCTCACAGTTGATTTAAATCATAGATAATGGAAAGAATTCTGTCAATCAGAAAAGGCAAGATTGTTGTGGCCATCAAAAAGCAGGGAAGGCAGATGGGAAACAGGTCAATGTCCTGTTCGTCATTGCTTTCAGTTGTGCTTCTCTTTCTTCCCCAGAAATTGTGCAGTTTGATCAAGTTGACTGCCCTTCCGCAGCAGGCCCAGAGCAGCAAGATGAACCTCCTGAGGTAAAACTCAAACTGTGTTTGCCTTCCCTTTCTAGTCTGTTGTGAGGCATTTCTCTAAAACTGTATGTTGCTCAATCTGGGCAGCTTTAAGATGTGTAGACATTAGTTCCCAGAATTCTCCAGCCACCTCAGTGGGGAATCCTGGGAGTTAAAAAGTTCCCAAGGTTGAGGAAAACATTACTCTAGACCAGGGGTGTCAAACTCTATTTCATTGAGGGCTGCATCAGGGTTATGTCTGACCTTGGGGGAATGGGATGGGCATGGCCAGCTGGACGTCACTTGTGTCGGGGCTCCTGCTGTGGCCTGAGTGCTCTGCAAGCAAAAATGGGCTCCCAAGCTCCATTTTCGGCTGTGATGGCCTCCTGCAACCCTCTGCCAGTGAAAAGGGAGCTCAGGAGGCCCTCTCAAGCTCTTTTTTTGCTGGCAGAGTCCTTTGCTGTTTTCAGGTCAGCCCTGTGGACCACATCTAAGCACCCTGCGGGCTGATCCGGCCCACAGGCCTTGAGTTTGACACCCCTGCTCTAGACTGAAATTCTTAAAGGGCCAGATGTAATCAAGATTGATATTTTATTTCATTTACTGTTAATTTACTATTTTTCTTTTCTCATTAAAAAAAATCCTTAACATTAAGGACTCACATTGTCATAAGCAAACATCATGATACTGGCTCTATCTGCTAACAAAATGAGACAGAGAAGCAATTTACCCAACAAAGTGGGTTTGCTAGTTAGCCACTCTACCTAGTTGTATAATGAAACATAAAGAAAAGTTCAACCCTGAGTACACAAATTCTCTTCCTGAGTGGCTTCTACTCCATTATATTATGTGGGTGGGGAAAAAGAGCACAGGAGTTTGAACTTTGATTTCAGTATAAAAAGGATTGGTGTTTGATGTGTATTAGTCACTGGAATACTTTCATGGCACTTCTTCAGCTTTCCTACAATAAATCTACTTACCATTCGGGTATCCTTGAAGGCCTGTTTATCAATACAGGTATTAGCATTAGCAATAGCACTTAGACTTATATACCACTTTATAGTGCTTTTACAGCCCTCTCAAAGCAGTTTACAGAGTCAGCCTATTGCCCCCAACAATCTGGGTCCTCATTTTACCAACCTTGGAAGGATGGAAGGCTGAGTCAACCTTTAGCCTGGTGGGATTCAATCTGCCAAATTGCAGTAGGAGTAGCTTGCAATACTGCACTCTAACCACTGCACCACCAAGGTTCTCTTTTCTTCTTTCTATTCCTCAATTTATGACCACAATTGAGCCCAAAATTTTTGTTAAGTGAGTTTTGCCTCATTTTATGGCCTTTGTTGCCACAGTCATTAAGCGAATTGATGCAGCTGATAGGTTAGTAACACAACTGTTAAGTGAATCTGGCTTCCCCATCAATTTTGCTTCTCAAATGGTTGCAAAAGGTGATTACATGCCTTGGGACATAGCAATGATCATGAGATTGAACCAGCTGCCAAGCTTCTGAATTCTGATCACATGAGGTTACAAAGGTCGTAAATATGAAAAATGGCATAAGTCACTTTTTTCAGCGTTGTTGTAACTTTGAACAGTCACTAAATGAACTGTTGTAAGTTGAGGATTATCAGTATCCAGCTCAGTTTGCCATCATCATTTAAAATAGTTCACTAATCATTCATTGAAATATTAATAATAAGGTCTTCTTTGAGATCATACTGCTTCTTTCAGGCACAAAAATTGCAGCATAGAAAATTTATTCAGGCCTATAACCAAGCATCCAGTCAACTAAGATTCAGTGCTGAATTGGTACCAGATAAGGGTCAGTGGTATTCAGAACAGCTGAATTTGGAGTCCTTGTGGGAACGCAAGACCTCTGAACTAATGGTACATTTAACTCTGCCCCCCTCATCTCTGTCTTTCCTTCTTATACTTCTGACTAGGGCTGATGGGGAGCTGGGTTTGGTCCCCAGAATGGTTCTAATCCCCCCTAGGATATAGGATTTTGAGCTCTTTGATATTAACTCTTTTGTTCTTCCATCATATTGGGATAAATGAGGGTTTCCACCCCCCCCCCCCATATTCTTGTATGCTACTTATTTCAGAAAGGTAAAAAGGTTCCCCTCACACATACATGCTAGTTGTTTCTGGCTCTAGGGGGTGTTGCTCATCTCCGTTACAAAGCCGAAGAGCCAGCGCTGTCCAAAGATATTTCCATGGTCATGTGGCCGGCATGACTAAATGCCGAAGGCTCATGGAACACTGTTGCCTTCCCACCAAAGTGGTCCTTATTTTCTACTTGCATTTTTTACATGCTTTCGAACTGCTAGGTTGGCAGAAGCTGGGACAAGTAACAGGAGCTCACTCTGTTATGCTAGGTGCTAGGAATTCAATCCACCAAACTGTCAACCTTTCTGTTCTACAAGCTCAGTGTCTTAGCCACTGAGCCACCACATCCCTTATTATTTCAGAAATGCAAGCCACAAATCTTGTTAATAGGTCAATAGATATTATTCTTTAAATAGACTGCAAGTAATATGTGTTCCCCTTCACTTTCCCTGTCTCTTGTAGAATCAGTCTTCTACCCCCATTCCACGGAGGAAGCCCTGTGAAAGCGATTTTGAAACTATCAAGTTGATCAGCAATGGGGCTTACGGGTGAGTAGGCTCAGCAAGTCACTGCGGTTGTTAAGCAGCTCAAATGGCCGTTCAATGAATCCATCTTCCCCATTCACTTTGCTTGTCAGAAGACAGCTGGGAAGGTCACAAATGGCTATCACATGACCCCAGGATACTACAACTGGTACAAATTTTAATAATGTAACTGTGAGGATTCTATAATGGTTGTTAAATTGTTGAGCCGTGGCTGCGCAATGGTTAGAATGCAATATTGCAGACTAATTCTGTCGACTGCCAACTGCCAACAGTTCGATCCTTGGGACTGTTTCACTGCTTACAGCAATCTTCTACAACTTGGTGCTAGAGATCAATCTAGAGATTGATGTTCCCATACTAAATAGCATAACTACAGGTTTACCGGTCGGTCAGCTAGGTGGAGGATTGTTAAATTCTGCTGACTGCCAGCAGTTCGATTCTCACCAGCTCAAGGTTGACTCATCCTTTCATCCATCTGAGGATGTTAAACTGAGGACCCAGATTGTTGAGGGCAAGATGCTGACTCTGTAAACTGTTTAGAGGGCTGTAAAGCACTGTGCAAGCGTAAAGCAAGCGTATACAGGTCGTCTTTGATTTACAACAGTTCAACTGTTCAAAGTTACAATGGCTCTGAAAAAATTGACTTATGACCATTTTTTTCAAAGTACCAACCTTTGCTGCATCCCACAATCATGTGATTAAAATTCAGATGCTTGGCAACAGGTTCATATTTATGACTATTGAACGGTCCCGGGGTCATGTGATTACTTTTTACAACCTTCTGACAAGCAAAGTCCATGGGAGACAGATTCACTTGGGTTAGTAACTTATCAACTCCAGTGATTTATTTAATGACTGTGGCAAGAAAGGTCATAAAGTGGGGCAAAACTCACTTAACAAATGTCTCAAGAACTGCAATTTTGGGCTCACTTGTGATCGTAAGTCGAGGGCTGCCTGTGTAAGTCTAAGTACTATTGCGATTAAGTGTGAGGACCTCTCCTAAGTCATCTTTTTCAATACTGTTCTAACTTCAAGCAATTGCTAAAAGAATCGTTGTAAGTCGAGGACTACCTGTACTCGAATTAATCCTCATTATGGCCATGGTGAACTGAGACAGTCACTATCTATCAGCCTCATCTACATCAACACATTGCCAAGAGGACCAAACAATGGGGTAGAAAAAACATCACAATGTTCCCGTCTTCCCAAGTTGCCCAGTAGTTCTCCATGTTCCTTTAGGGCTGTGTATCTGGTGCGGCACAAGGAGACTCGCCAGCGGTTTGCCATCAAGAAGATTAACAAGCAGAACCTGGTGTTGCGGAACCAGATCCAGCAAGTCTTTGTGGAACGTGACATCCTGACCTTTGCGGAGAACCCTTTTGTGGTCAGCATGTTCTGCTCCTTCGAAACCAGGTGTCATCTGTGCATGGTCATGGAGTATGTGGAAGGTGAGGGTTGCAGAAGGACATATCTTGATGGGCATGGGTGGAGATAGAAAAACCTGGCAACAAGATCTTCAGGAAAGAGCAGCTGCTCTGCGTGGAAGAAATCCTGGGTCTGTTTTAAGGCAAGAGCTCTAGTCAAGGGATCATGGGTGACAAAACTTGGAAGAGGCTTTTTTCCATGATTGTTGATGTTAGTTAGTGGAGGTGATAATGGGGTAGATATATCAGTGGTTTGAGTCAGTATAGGTCAGTTTCTAGTATCCTTTGCTCCAAAGAGAAAGAACTTCATCTTGGCAAAATCTGGCTTTGGCTTGAATTTAATATCCATTTCTAAAAGAGCATGGAGCATTCCACAGTTCTGCGGTTTCAGATTGTATGTGTTGAATTCCTAAAAGGCTACAGAGTTTTGGAATCCAGAGATTGGCAAACTTTGAAAAGCAACATTTATATCCCTGTCGAACAGCTGCCAAAGGAAGTCTGCAAAATATGTTGTACGAAGCCTGCCAAAGTCTCAAAAGCATCATTGGTGTTTTGGACTTTGCATTGGAAGTGCAGTGTTGAAGTGGTTGACATTTTCGTCCCCCTTCCCCAAACCCTCCTCAGTTTGCCTAAAATCTGTTTCTTGATCTTAAAAAGTTTTCCTAGTGGTCTCTGCCAAAGAAATCTCAGTCAAAGACTTTAAAAACCTCATTTTGGAAAACTAAATAAAAGAACGAGGTATTGCCAAATATATTTATTTGGCACGATGAGATGTGCTTTTGGCTTTTCTAAGTGTGCGAAGGGGGAGGAGAGAGAAAGATTTTCCCTTTGATTTCTGCAGGATACTTTTAAAAAGCATATGTAAAATGTTTTCCATTTTAAAAAATTTACAAAGCGCTGGAATCTTTTAAAGAACATTAAAGGATCGCCATCTTAGACAATAGAAGTACTGCCATTAAAACAAGCATTTTGGGAAAGAGATTAAAAAAACAACATAAAAGACAAAATTAAATAAAATCTGCTTACTTGATGCCTAAAAGACAGCCCGAAAAGCTGAAAAAAAGATTTAGATCAGGGAAGTTTAACCTGAGCAACCTTATGATTCGTGGACTTCAACTTTCAGAATTCTGGGAGTTGAAGTCCACAGGTCTTAAAAGTTGCCAAGGTTGGACAACCCTGGTTTAGATGTCAAATAATCAAAGCTGGGTTTGTCAAATGTCCCTGATGTTTTACATGTAGTGGACTCTCTGACATTCTGTCTCCTTTAGGTGGGGACTGTGCCACACTGCTGAAGAACATGGGACCTTTGCCTGTGGACATGGCCCGGATGTATTTTGCTGAGACAGTCCTGGCTCTTGAATACCTCCACAATTACGGCATTGTTCACCGGGATCTCAAACCAGACAAGTGAGAGTGGGGTACAAGTTAGATTGTGAAATGCAGGGAGGCTGGTGGGATGTATTTATTTCAACAATTCTTGTTGGGGAGTTTTCTTCTAATACGTTTGTCTGCTATAGCCTAGAATGCTGACTGGCTGCATGGATAGCCTGCGCAGTAACACCTATGCATTTGTGACAAACAGCTAAATCCACTCACATTGTATTCTACTTTTAGAATTAGAGGCCAGTATCCCAAATGGCTAAAAAGTTTGCTAGTTTTTAAATTTATTTATCTAATTTATATAGCTGTCAATCTCGTAAGTGAGTGACTCTGAGCAGCATACAACAAAAAATTTACAAGTTTTGAACTATTTGGTTGATTCCTTTCATCATTCAAACTTCCTTCCTTTTTCTCTCCTTCCTTTTTTCCATCCCTCCCTCACCTTCTCTTTTGTTTCTTTCTCTCTCTCTCCCTCTCCCTTTCCCCCCCCTCTCTCTTTCTTTTTCTTTCTTTCTTCCAGCTTGCTCATCACATCCATGGGCCACATCAAGCTGACCGACTTTGGCCTGTCCAAGATTGGCTTGATGAACATGACAACCAATCTCTATGAGGGCCACATTGAGAAGGACACCCGAGAGTTTGTAGATAAACAGGTATGATGTTTATGGCAAGGAACATGCGTGTCTTCTAATGAGACCTACTAGGTTGTTTCACTGGATACAAAGGAAAAGGCCTCCAAACACTAGAAGCCATGAACCCATCTGAAGGAGTCCTCACTCTCTTGATTCTGCCCTTTCTGGGTTTGAGGGGGAGACAGGGATCCCATCCCGTCCCTAAGAAGAAACCTCCTTGTTCACAGAAACAGGTGGAATGCTGTTTTCTGTCCCTTTGCAGGTCTGTGGTACTCCTGAGTATATTGCTCCAGAAGTGATCCTGATCCAAGGCTACGGCAAGCCAGTGGACTGGTGGGCCATGGGCATAATACTCTATGAGTTCCTGGTCGGCTGCGTCCCATTCTTCGGTGACACTCCAGAGGAACTCTTTGGGCAAGTGATAAGTGGTAAGTTTGCTTTTTCTTAATGAAGGGAGATGAATTACGAGGCTAGAGAAATTCAGTGACGAATCAGGAAGGGCCCCATTTATTACAGAAGTCAAGACAGTGCCAGTCCCAGATGGCTGGCAGAACAAAAGAACCTTTGAGAAATCCGCTAGATAAACTCAGTGAACTGGAGAAGACAACAGTGACCTTCGCTCAGCATGTCATGTGTCCCTGGAGATGACAGAAGGAGGGCGCGGGGGCAGGGTTGCCTTCCCACTTCACAGGGCCCTTTTTTCAGGGCTGAGTTGAAGTGCTCCCTGCTTGTCCTTGAACAGAAAGAATATTATCCCAGTGTAAAATTTGCTGCTTTGATGACTTTTCCCCTTCCATCTTGCTCTCTTCTGATACACTGCTGAATAGCAATGTCTTGGTTAGGCACCTTCAGAATATGTGAATATCCTGGGCATCACCACCGTTTGGGAAATTCCCATCATTCAAAGTAGTGATGAGGGAAGAGGGGTGAGGCTGATAACGGCGTCGAGCTTTTCTGCCATTTGCATTGATGAAGGTGAAACTCTGGGACTTGAGAAGTGGGATGAAGGAGTTGCCTTTCTCTTACCAACAGTATTTCCCCAAACATGCCAAGGGTGCAATAAAGCAGGAAGTGAGAACTCTGGTGATCTTAACACAACTATGCAAATAGCACCCCTGTATCAGTTTTTCACAAGGCCTTGTGAAAGGCCTTGTTGGACTTGGTGCCAGAGAATTTCTATAAGCCTGGATCTTTTGACAAATTTGCCATCAACAGACACATAGATGTAAATAGTATCTACATACTGTGCAAAAGAGACAATCAGCAAGCCAAAAAAGACTAAAATGCCTCCCCACCAGCAATCAACACCCAGGTGAGCATAGATTAACTCCAAGATTAATATCAGACCAACAATCAAGAAATAAAC
The DNA here is from genome assembly GCA_015471245.1 of Laticauda colubrina. Classification (NCBI taxonomy): domain Eukaryota; kingdom Metazoa; phylum Chordata; class Lepidosauria; order Squamata; family Elapidae; genus Laticauda; species Laticauda colubrina. Next base: position 17,416,952 of record BLBF01000042.1, on the reverse strand, counting down.
AATACTTCAATCAGAGAACTACCGAACAATCTAACAATAAACAGCCCAACCAAACAACTACCAAGACCAGTCCCATCAACATTGACAGGGCAAGCCACTAGAATATAAACTGAGAGCAAACTACTTGTTATACTAAATGATGTTAACCTAGTTTGGGAAATGAAACATCTGCAAAAGAAAAAAAAAACCCAACAATTCACAGAGCACTAATTTCAACCCTTCAACCCTCATTTCAACCCTGAGTTAGATACAAAAATCTTTTGTCTGATATTTTCAAAGTCAAACCTTAAGGAGATCTATTCAGGAATCTCCTGAATTTCTGGCTAGCATGATTGATCTCAAGGAAAAAGTAAGAACGAAGTTTACTTTGTATTTCATTATTCATAAGATGGACTTCACTAAAGATGTTCTATATTTTAAGGTAGGCTAAGAATTAAGAGTGGAACTTTATGTATCTGTGAGTTAAGAAGAGCATCCTTATGTTCTTCCAACTTTACATCTAGAGCACCGCTTTCCCCCCTCACACACCCCAAAATAATCTAAATTCTGAGAAGAGAAAAATTTACTTTACTTCCTTAATTTCAGATGAAATCATTTGGCCTGAGGGGGATGAAGCTCTTCCTGCTGATGCCCAAGATTTGATCACACAACTCCTGCGTCACTGCCCTCTGGAGCGCCTGGGCACAGGTATCACAACAGCATTGGTACAAGTGGTCCTAACCGGTAGTCATAGACTCAAATGATGCGAATTATTTAGCAACCGCTTGAATTCAGAATGGCACTGAACAGTCCTCATACTTACAACCATTGCAGCATTCCTACAGTCAGGTGATCAAAATTTGGGCGCATTATAAACAAATTCTTATGATGGATGTAGGGTATCGTGATCCCTATTTGCAACCTTTCCAGTTTTGCTTCCAACAAGCAAAGTCAATGAAGGAAACCGGATTCACTTAACAACGGCATGATTCATTTAGCACAGGGGTGTCAAACTCAAGGCCCAGGGGCCAGACTCGGCCTGTGGGGTGCTTAGATCTGGCCCGCGGGGCTGCCCTGAAAATACCAAAGGACTGGCCTGCAGTGCCTCCACCAGCAGGAGGCTGTCCCAGCCAAAAACTGAGCTCACAAAGGCCACACATGGCCCTCCCAAGCTCCGTTTTCGCTGGCAGAGGGTTGCAGGAGGCTGTCTCAGCTGAAAAAGGAGCTCAGGAGCTCGTGTTTGCTGGCAGAGCGCTCAGGCTACCACAGATGCTGTCCAACACAAGTGTTGTCATGTTGGCCACACCCACTCTGGCCACACTCCTCAAAAAAGATCAAATACAAACATGATGTGGTCCTCAATGACATCGACTGTGATACCCCTGATTTAACATTGCAGTAATTCACTTAGCAACCATGACAAAAAAGTTGGGCACGACTCACTGAACAACCATCTTTCTTAGCAATAAAAATTCTGGTCCCAATTGTGGTGGTTAAGTCAAGGACTAACTGTACTTAAAGCTATGGCACAAGTTGAGACGTTATGGCTCCCCTGCCCCAGTGACCAGCTCTCCGTGACTTGGATTCCTTCTTTCCCATCTCTAGGAGGAGCTCATGAGGTGAAGTACCATCCCTTCTTCCACCATTTGGATTGGAATGGGCTGCTGAGGCAGAAAGCTGAGTTTATCCCCCAGCTGGAGGCTGAAGATGACACCAGTTACTTTGACAGTAAGGCATCCCAGATGAAGAGAGAAAGGATGGGGAGGGCTGTACTGGTTGGATGGCCGAGTTACAACCCTGAATCCCAGAAGAGGCTCTTAAGGTATCCTGAAAGATTGGGATGGGGGCTGCCCTTGGGACTGTTGCACTGCTTATAGCAGTCTTGGTACTCTCTAGATTGACATTCTCATAATTTTACAAATAGCATAACCAGAGGTTTGCTGGCTGATTAACTAGCTGGAGAATTCTGGGTAGAGCCCCAAAGCCTCTAGAGACTATGAAGAAGGCCACCGTTATACCTCTAGCAGCTCCTAAACAGGGCAGATTTGGTGAAGTCTGAGTTCCTTTTCTTCAACTTTCTCTTTCTTCCAGCTCGCTCAGAGCGCTACCGGCATTTGGGCTCTGATGATGAGAAAACCCAGGATGAGGAATCCTGTGGAGAGATTCGCCAGTTTTCTTCCTGCTCCCAACGTTTCAGCAAGGTTGGGAAGGGGCTTCTTTGGGGAAGTTTGCCAGAAAATTTCTGGCTTCATTGCTGATAAACATGGGGGACACTTGAACTGCACAGAGGAGGAGGAGGTTTGGGGTGATATTCTCATGGATTGTAAAACTATTCTTTTTTTGTTTAAGTGTTATAGTTTTTTTAAGACAAATTTAAACAAACACAACATAAAAACATCAAACCATCTTCCATATATGTGCATACAGTGTGTCGGTTGGTTTACAAATTGTTTTGTGCTTCCACTTTGTAGTCTTCAATTATAATTACATTGTATATGTTCTTAATAATGTCAATCAAATATTACTAAATACATTAATATTATTAATCAATCATTTGACTATACTAATTATTCATTCATGTTTTACAAGATAATCCATATTTTGCTGAATTTGTTTTATGACAGTTCATATTATCATCTCAAATCTATAATCATTTTGTAGATATAATTAAAAAATACATCTTTATATATTCATTATGTTCTAAAAATCTACATATTTCATTACCATGTTTTATTAATTTCTTTTAATTCTATTAATTAATTTATTAACCTTTGATAGAATTGATCCCAAATTTTTTAAAAAAATTTATCTTCTTGTTCTCTGATTTCAAATGTCAATCTACTCATTTCAGCATATATAGCGTATAGACTTGAAACCATATATATTTTTATTGGGAATTTTACCTGAAATATATAATAAAGAATTGAAATATTTGATTGTAAATGTATTAACAGTGGCTAGAATTTTATTTGCTGAAAATTGGAAAAATGAGAAAATAACAACACAGGAGGAAGTTATTAAGAAAATAATGGAATATGATTGCAAAACTATTCTTTAGCAAAGAATAACAGAGTTGGAAGGGACCTTAGATGTTTTCTAGTCCAACCCCCTGCTCAAGCAGGAAACCTTATACCAGTGGTGGCTAACATTTTTGGGCTCCTATGCCAAAAATTGTGTGCATGCTTACATGCTCGCACTTGCGTGTCAGCACCCAGAAAGCAATGCGCGCATACCCCCATGTCCCCTACGTATGCACATGCAATCCCCACTCTTGCCGCCCCCTTATGCGCACTGCACCTCACAGCTGATTTTCGGCTGGTTTGAGGCCTTTTTTGGCCTCCCAAAGGCTTGAGGAAGGCTTCTGCAGGCTTCTACAAGCTTTGTAGGATGATATCTAGCCCCATTTCATCACTTCCTGTTTTTCCTGTTTTTCTGAAAAAGGCCACAAATCGGCCTCAAATCAGCTGTGAGGCATGCACATGCGCAGTGAGGTAAATTTGTCTGCAGCTCGTGTGCCAGCACAAATGGCTCTGTGTGCCACCTGTGGCACGCATGCTATAGGTTCGCCATCACGGCCTTATACCATTGGAGACAAATGATTGTCCAATCTCTTCTTGAAAACCTGTAGTATTGGAGCACCCACTACTTTGGGAGGCAAGTCGTTCCACTGATTAATTGTTCTAACTTATGAAATTTCTCCTTATTTCTAAATTGGATCTCTCCTTGATTAGTTTCCACCTATTGCTTCTTGTCCTGCCTTCAGGTGCTTTGGAGAATAAGTTGACCCATTCTTTTTGTGGAAGCCCCTGAGATATTAGAAGACGGCTACCATGTCACCCCAGTTGTTCTTTTCATTAAACTAGATATACCCAATTCCTGCAACCATTCTGCATATGTTTTAGCCTCCAGTTGCTGGCTATGGAACAAGAATAAGTATGTTCTGTATCCGACTGATCTTTCCTCTTCCTCTCTTCCTCACTTCCAGGTTTACAGCAGTTGTGAATATCTGGCTAACTCCTCCACCCTCAATTTCACGTCTTCTGAGCAGGGCCATGGTGAAGACAAAGAAGACAGAACCGAGAGGGCAGATCACAGCTCTGGAGATGAGGAGAAGAGCCGGATACCTAAGACTGAGACCAGGTGAGCAGAGAGGATCACACCTGCCCTTTTCAAAATGGAGTAGTGGAAGGACTTCGCACAACTTAGGGAGCTTCCTGAGTTTCTTTCATTTCCTTAAAATTCCAAAGGGCAAGCTCAGTTTTGGCACCAGAAGAGGCAAAGGAGAAAAGTGTGTCCTGACCTTGTTACTCTGTTCATGGTTCATCTTGCAGTGTTTGCAGACTTCCACGAGTGCTGCATGCTGTAGTAGCTAGAATGCAGGACTGAGAAGAGATATATTCAAGTCTTCCAAGCTCGCTGAATTGTTTTGAATGAGTTAGCGCCACATAATGGAGTGAGCTCCCGTTACTTGTCCCCGCTTCTGCCAACCTAGCAGTTCGAAGCACGTACAAAATGCAAGTAGAAAAATAGGGACCACTTTGGTGGGAAGGTAACAGAGTTCTGTGCGCCTTCAGCATTTAGTCATGCAGGCCACATGACCATAGAGATGTCTTCGGACAGCGCTGGCTCTTTGGCTTTGTAATGGAGATAAGCACCGTCCCCTAGAGCCAGAAATGATTAACATGCATATGTGAGGGGAATCTTTACCTTTACCTTACTATCTCAGATAGAAAGGAATAGTTCGATAATATAAGTTTGATTAATACATAAACAAACTGGAAAAGAAAGTAGTGGACCGTCTCTATAGAGGGAATATGTTTGCTTTGCAAGGAAGTCTTCCATAGTTCTCTCCCTGCAGATGTCCTCCATTATTTTTTTTTTTTGGTGCTCATTCAGGCTTCGTGCCTGGACCTCCTGTGGCTCCACTGTCCATTCCTTCCGTCAAGAATTCAGCCGCAATCCTGCCATCCTGAGCAGCACCTGCAGCCTAGAAGCGATGCCCAGATTTGCCTTGTCTTCTGAGGATGAGAGCCCTTGCCGGGGAACAACCAAAAAGGAGCGCCCTAAGTTTGTTGTTGGGGATTCTGAGATGGCAGCACCAAGGACACCCAGTAAAGGCTCAGCACTGGCAGGTGAGAGCAAGATATCTCTGGATACCATCCTGGATGAAGCCAACAATGGCAGCAACATTTGCCAAGTTTAGTCCAATCTCCTGCATTTGGTGACTGCTAATAATGTCGCAAGCAGGTCTGTCTTATTTATTTGATTGGGGTTTTTTAATAAATTTATTTATTCAATGTTTTAACATATAAAAACAAATTTCTGCACTTTACAATGTTACTATAGCAGCGTTTACATTGTAAATATCTTCTATTAACATATTATACATCTCTGGATTTGATTCATCATTATTCTAGGCATTTTTACATATATATATATATATACATATATATATGCACATATACACATATACATATACATACATACACACACACACACGTGTGTGTGTGTGTGTGTGTGTGTGTGTGTGTGTGTGTGTGTTTAAGTTTTCACGGGTACTTACATGTATACTGTTTAGCTTCCTTCGGGTATTATCCCACATCATTGTAATTGTGCTTTTAAAGTTGAAGCAACATTTCGGCAGAATCTCATCTGCCATCATCAGGCTTCTGTATTGAGTTCGTCTGTGGGACAGGCTATCACAGCGTTAGTTTTAAATTTGAGGCTAGCCTGCTGTTGTCCCAGGATGGTATTTTCTACATCCTGATTGGTTGGGAGTCTTGGTCTGCGTTTATTGGTCTTGGAGTTTGTTTGATTGGTGTTTCTGGTTTCTTCTGTCTGTTTTATGGCTTTGATTGGCTGGCAACACTGTGTTCCTGGGTTGGAGGCTTTCAGTGCAGCTTGGCTTCGCGTAAAAGGACGGTTATCATCTATTAGGAAGCTAGGTTTCATCTGGGTGCCTGGTTGGGGTGTGTTTGAGCTGGAGGTATCAGGGGGAGTCTGTTTGTGCCCAGGTGTTTTCTAGAAACACCTGACAGACAGAAACAGACATATATATATGTATATATATGTACATATGTTTTTTTAAGTTTTCACGGGTACTTACATGTGTGCTGTTCAGCTTCCTTCGGGTATTATCCCACGTCATTGTAGTGCTTTTAAAGTTAACATTTCAGCAGAATCACATCTGCCATCATCAGGCTTCTCTATTGAGTTCATATGTGGGTCAGGCTATACAGCCATTGGTTTTCAATTTGAGACAGCTAGACTGCTGTCCCCTGTATATACGAAGTTCCCTGTGCATCATGCCCTGCCACATACATTGGGCAGACCAATAGAAAAATAAGTACCCGCCTGGATGAACACAAAAGTGCAGTAAAAAAGCTGGAACACACTTCCTCACTAGTCCAACACATGAAAACCACAGGTCACAACATCAACTTCAATGGCACGAAAACCCTAGCCACTATAGAAAACCCCAGCCACAGAATCATCAGAGAAGCCATAGAGATTGAAAAAAGACCTGAAAGCATGAATAGAAGAGATGATTCCACCAGACTGTCAATCATTTGGAAGCCTGCACTCTCAAATAGAAAGATCTCCACACCACAAGCCAGGCAAACACCTGGGCACAAAGAGACTTCCTCTGATACCTCCAGCTCAAACACACCCCAACCAGGCACCCAGATGAAACCTCGCTTCCTAATAGATAATAGCCGTCCTTTCACGCGAAGCCAAGCTGCACTGAAAGCCTCCAATACAGGAACACAGTGTTGCCAGCCAGTCAAAGCCACAAAACAGACAGAAGAAACAAGAAACATCAATCAAACAAACTCCAAGTCCAATAAACACAGACCAAGACTCCCAACCAATCAGGATGTCAAAAAAACCATCCTGGGACAGCAATAGGCTCACCTCAAATTTAAAACTAACGGCTGTGATAGCCTGACCCACATACAAACTCAATACAGAAGCCTGATGATGGCAGTGAGATTCTGCTGAAACGTTGCTCCAACTTTAAAAGCACTACAATGATGTGGGATAATATCCGAAGGAAGCTGAACAGCACATATGTATATATGTATGTATATATATATATATGTATATATGGTATTCAGCTTTGGTATTTGTTATGGTATTCAAAGCTGAATACCATACATGTAAGTACCCGCAAAAATTTAAGAATTAATATTTTATATATATATATATATATATATTATTTTATTATATATTGATTTTTGGTTATTCAGGTTTTCTCCCGTGTAAAATTGGAAGTATTTCGGCGACGTTTTGACGAAATCTCATTCGTCATCTTCAGGCTTGTGTCTTCGGCTTTGTGCTTCTCAGAGTAATGTGAGCTTGCAGCTGTTTTTTCCTTTTAACTGCCAGTTGGGGTGTGACTAGACTGGGTGGGGGCTTGGCTGTGTTCTGATTGGCTGGGGGTGTGTTCTCATTGGTTGGGAGCCTGGCTTTGATCTGATTGGTTGGGGGGTTGGCTGTGTTCCCATTGGCCAAAACCAACTGACCAAAATCAACCCTGATGATGCTAACAGAATCAGACTCGAAATCACCAACATCCTCTGCACTAGCAAACCACCCAAAAGCAACTTATCCAAAGAAGAACAAACTGCACTACTTAACCTGAAAGAAGACACCAGCATAATAATCCTACCAGCAGACAAAGGCAATGCAACAGTGTTATGAACTCATCTGACTACCAAACCAAGTTAACCAACCTACTCCAAGACCCCACATACATACCTCTAAACACAAACCCCACCACCTACCTAGAAAAAAACCACCAGATCCAAAATAAAAGCCTTCCCCATCAGCGAAGAAATCCAGCAAAGAATCATACCCAGCGAAAAATTATCCAGATGCCCTAAGCTTTATGGTCTCCCCAAGATACACAAAGAAGGAACCCCACTACGACCAATAGTCAGCTCCATAGGCTCACCTCTACAAAACCTAGCCAAATTTCTCACCAAACAACTACAGCCCTATGCACAATCCATCAACTCACACGTAAGAAACTCATTCCAGTTCATTGAGATCATAAAGAAACAAAACTTACAGCCCAGCGACCTACTAGTGAGCTTTGATGTCATATCCCTCTTCACCCAAGTGCCTATAAAAGAAGCCTTGACAGCCATCCAAAACAAATACAACCCCCCCAAGCACACCCTAGATCTGACCAACCACTGCCTATCCAATACATACTTCACCTACAATGGACAAAAATAAAAACAAATAGAAGGAGCACCCATGGGATCACCCCTCTCACCTGTCATTGCAAACCTCTACATGGAACACTTTGAAACACAAGCTCTAGAAAAATATGACCACAAACCCAAACTCTGGCTCAGATACGTAGATGACACCTTCATAATCTGGCCACATGGGAAAGAAAAACTGAACAACTTCCTCACACACCTCAACAGCCTACATCGCAAAATACAATTCACCATGGAAACAGAAACTAACATTCAACTTACCTTCCTAGATGTCTTAGTATACAAAAAATCCAGTGGCTCCCTAGGATACACCATCTACCAGAAGAAAACGCATACAAACCGCTATCTACACACACTCTCACACCACCACCCAGCACAGATCAATTCCATAGCTGAGACACTCATCTCCAGAACAAAATGCTTAGCTGACGAACAACACCTAAAAACCGAACTGCATACTCTCACTAATGTACTAACAGCCAATGGATTCCAAAGAAAGAAGATTACCCACCTAATCCAAAAACAAACCCTAACCAAAATCCAAGATAGAGAACAAGAGAACGGCAAAGCCCTCCTCCCATATATAAAAGGCACTACAGACAAAATCAGCAAGATCCTCCAAAAACACAACATTAAGACAGCATTCTGCACAAACAGAAAAATATCCACCATCCTAAGAAACCCTAAAGACAGAATCGAGTGAGAAAACCAAGGAGTATACGAAATCCCTTGCAACGCCTGCAACGCCACATACATCAGGCAAACCAACAGAAGAATAAGTGCATGCATTGAAGAACACAAGAATTCAATCAAAAAAGAAGAACTGACCTCTTCCCTGGTCCAACACCTCAAAACCACAGGACATGAGATTGACTTTAAAAATACCAGAACTATCGCCAAAACCGAACACTTCAACAACAGAATAATCAGAGAAGCCATAGAGATAGAAAAATGCCCACACAGCATGAATAAAAGAGATGATACCTCCCGCCTACCAGCCATTTGGAAACCCGCCCTCATTAACAAACGAATACCTAACATGAAGAATGACACCAGACCCACACCCACGAGTGCCACACAAGATGCTACCACCACAGCCAAGCCCCCACCTGAACAGAACACACCCCCAGCCAATCGGAACACAGCCAACCCCCCAACCAATCAGATCAAAGCCAGGCCCCCAACCAATGAGAACACACCCCCAGCCAATCAGAACACAGCCAAGTCCCCACCCAGTCAAGTCACACCCCCACTGGCAGTTAAAAGGAAAAAACAGCTGCAAGGTCACATTACTCTGAGAAGCACAAAGCCGAAGACACAAGCCTGAAGATGACGAATGAGATTTCGTCGAAACGTCGCCAAAATACTTCCAATTTTACGCGGGTACGTTTCGGCTTTAAAACTTTTAAATTTTAAAAGCACCTCTACAATGACGTGGGATAATACCCAAAGGAAGCTGAACAGCATACATGTAAGTACCTTACATAGATACTTCCAGTTTTACTCAGGAGAAAACCCGAATAACCAAAGATCCACATACAAGTACTCACAAAAACCTCAGAATATGTATGTATATGTGTGTGTGTGTGTGTGTGTGTGTTGTGTATACGTCTATATGTATATGTTTTTTTAAGTTTTCGCGGGTACTTATATGTGTGCTGTTCAGCTTCCTTCGGGTATTATCCCACGTCATTGTAGTTGAGCATTTAAAGTTGTAGCAACGTTTCGGCAGAATCTCATCTGCCATCATCAGACTTCTGTATTGTGTTTGTCCCAGATGAACACAATGCAGAAGCCTGATGATGGCAGATGAGATTCTGCCAAAACACTGCTACAACTTTAAAAGCACAACTACAATGATGTGAAAAAATACCCGAACAAAGCTGAACAGCATACATACATACATACATACATACATACATACATACATACATACATACATTTACATTTATTTATACAAAAACCTTATTGTTTAGTTTTATAGTATTACATAGATAATTTGACGCCTTTGCGTCTTATTATTATCCATTTGTATCAAACATCCCATAATTTATAATATTCTTCTTTATCCTTCAATAATTTTGTTAATCTGTCCATTTCTGCGCATTGATATATCTTATTAATAATTGTGGTGTTTGTGGGGGTATTATTATTCATTTGATTGTTTATATCTGTATCCTACATTTATTATTTTTACAAATACTCCAAATGGCAAACACATCCAATGCAGTTCCTTCCTTCTATAAAAACTATGCTGGCTGGAGAATTCTGGGAGTTGAAATCCACAAGTCTTAAAGTTGCCAAGTTTGGAGACCTCTGCACTAGATGAAACTGGTTCCATGAACTATCTTCAAACTTCACCTTCCACAGCTCGTATGTGTGGAGATAAACTGTTTCTGAACATGAGCTTTCTACTTGGTGACTCGATTTAGCTTTTAAATTGATTTAATTTCAGAATAGTGACCTTTTGCAAAGAATGAGAGAATTTTTCTGAGCGCCAGAGATCAATGAAAATAAGAGTGGAAGAAGAGGGCCAGGATAAATGTGGGGAAATGCAGGATTCTGCTTTATACCAAAAGGGTTCCCATAGCCTATTAAACCATCAACCTGAATTAACCAAATTTAATTTCCATTCTCACATAAGTTTCTTAACCTAGATAAATAAACAGCAACCCCGCCATTCTGATGGCTTAGTACAATGCCCTGATGTGATGGCCTGGTTCTCACAACATGCTGAATCCCAAGCAACCCAACTTTCTCGAATACTAAACTGGCATTGGTGGAAAGAATCAAGCCATTGCATATGTATTTCTTGGTTTGAGAATGGAATGTGATGTGAACACAGGAATTGTGTTGGATGAATTTGGGGTTAGGATTTAGCATGTTCAGTTAATCCAGATACAAATTCAGATCTTTGTTCCATCAAACGTGCAATTGTCTACAGCAGTGTTTCTCAGTCTTGGCAGTTTTAGGAGGCATTGGACTTCAACTCCCAGAATTCTCCAGCAAGCATGCTGGCTAGGGAATTCTGAGTGCTGAAGTCCATGCCCCTTAAAGTTGCCAAGATTGAGAAACATTGGTTTACAGTGACCAGTAGTGGCTCTGCAGCATTTCAGACAGATCTTCTCCTTCCCCACATGGAAATGAGAGCAAGGGTCGTGGGACCTTCCGAATCCAAATATCCTATCCCAAAGCTACAGGATGCTAAAGGTCCCTTTCTTTTCTTTCTAGCTGACCTGGCCAACTTGAACCGTGTCCGTCTCAGGAGCAACAGCACAGGTACTAAGAGCTCTATCTCAAGATGTTTGGACCGTGAGGGCAGTTATCGGCCCCACAAAGATTCCACAGGGAAGCAGCCAGCATCTTCCAGTGGCAGAGTGCCAAAGTCAGCTTCAGTTTCTGCATTATCGCTTATCATCAATTCAGGTCAGTGGGACAAATAATTCCTGGTCTATTCCCAGCACAAGTGGTTCTAGCAGTGCAGAAGCAGATAAAACAGGGCTAAACACACCACTGTGGCCGCACTGAGTTCGAGATATCTTAGAAGTATTTTAAGAGCCTTAATGGGAGCTTGTAAATGCAACCAAGGAATGGCTAGAGAGTGACTGGAGATCCTTTTGTGTAGCTTCCTTTTATTAAAAAAAAAGTCTGATTCTTAAAAAGTTCCATTAGAAAGATTGCATAGATGGGGAGGAATCATAATCATTTATCTTCTCATCACACCTTATCACCCAATCCGCTCCCGCTTGTGACTGTATGACTGTAACTTTGTCGCTTGTATCCTTACGATTTATATTGACTGTTTCCTAGTATGATTTGATTGCTTATTGTACCCTATGACTATCAAGTGTTGTACCTTATGATTCTTGACAAATGTCTCTTTTCTTTTATGTACACTGAGAGCATTTGCATCAAGACAAATTCCTTGTGTGTCCAATCACTCTTGGCCAATAAAGAATTCTATTCTATTCTGTTCTATTATTGTAGTTCAGTGACCATTCAAAGTTACAATGACACTGTAATAAGTGGCGTATGACCATTTTTCACATTTATGATTGCTGCAGCATCCCTATGGTCACCTGATCAAAATTTGGATGCTTGGCAACTGGCATTTATTTATGACGGTTGTAATGTCCCAGGATCATGAGATCTGCGACCCTCTGACAAGGAAAGTCAATGGGCAAGACAGGTTCACCTAATAACCCTGTTACTAACTTAATAACTACAGTGATTCACTTAACAACAGTGGCAAGAAAAGTTGTAAAATGGGGCAAAATTGTCTTAACAGCTGTCTTGCTTAACAATGGAACTTTTGGGCTCAATTGTGGTCATAAGTCAAGGACTGTAAGTAAAGGCTTGTTTTTGGATTTTTGAGTTGTTGAGGGGTTTGGTTTTTTTCTTTTCTTTTCCTTTTTTTTTTTTTCTTTTTGGATGTTTTGGAAATGTTGGTGATACAGAAATGCAGTGAGGAAGAGAAAAAGAGAAAGTTTTCCATTATCTGCTTGCTTATTTTCCTTTGGAGATTGGTTATACTGTAATTTAGTTATCTCACCCTTATCGTTGTGCCTCCCTCTTCCTTTTTTTTTAAACAGATGACTTTAGTGGGGCTGTTCTCAGGAGCCCCATCTCACCCCGTTCCCTCTCTTCCAATCCTTCATCCCGTGACTCTTCCCCAAGTCGGGACTCCATGCTTGGTGGCTCCAGTCTGCGGCCTCCCATCGTCATATACAGCTCGGGGAAGAAATATGGCTTTTCACTGAGGGCCATCCGTGTCTACATGGGCGACAGTGATGTTTACACTGTGCACCACATGGTTTGGGTAAGCCAAGACCACACACTTTTCTCTCAGATTGATTGAAGATGATGGAAAAAGAATTTTGGGACATAGGAAAGCTAATTAGGATTACCTAGTTCAGGGCTGTTTAAAATCATAATCATGTTACTAAGATTCAGGGTAGGAATTTGGTAATGCCACATCCTAGCCTAGTTTTATATGTGGATTAGGTCCCTAAAATTTGTTTCATCAGAGTTACAGAAATAATGGTTAATAATGTGGGAGAAAACAATCATAACTTAAGCCATAAAGTGTTGTGCTTGAATGGGGAGTGAAAATAGCTGTTTGGCTTACATTAAGGCATGAATCCAGCCATTGAGGTTTTATTAACCTAAAAAGAAAATTACTTTGTATGATTTGTTAAGAACCATAGAATTAAAGGGGGGCTTGTTGACCAGATAATTCAGCTTCCAGTTTAGAGTTTTACTGTAACTGATCTTAGAGCTTCAAATAGAAAATGTCATTCCCCATCTTTGGGACTGAAATCCTTTAATTCAACAGCATGCAAAATGAGATTGTCACTTTGGCAGATCTGTGGATGATTTGCAGTGCTCCTAATAATCACAGGAAGCATTTTTTGCTCCCTAAATCCCTTTGCTAAAAAAGAACATGTTGGAGGAGAATCAGGAATGTGGGGTTTTGGTTTTTTTTGAAGGACATTTGGTGGTTTTTCTAGTGATAAATTCCTAGCCAGGTAATTGTTTGCAAAAGGATAACTGAAAACAGAAATGCAGAGTTACTTAACTCCTAATGTGGTTCAGCCTTTCCAAAAACAAGGCCAGGCATTCTACCAAGTGGATATGAAGAATAGGTTGAAAGGGAAAGATTCCAGTTCAATCCCAATAGAAAAACAGAAACAAAATACTTACAAATCACCAGGGCCTTATGGATTCCATCTTAGGGTACTTCTACTTGTGCTGAACCTCTTTTAGTTCACTTTCTCTTTGATGATCTAAAGAAGTATAGTATGTGTTACAACTCAGGCTTCTGGTAAAAGTTAAGGTCTCAATATGCTTATGAACCTGATTTTATTTGCAAAATACAACCACAGCAGAACTTTTGATCCTGGGCTAATAATCTCACCCATAATAGACATGCATTTTTTAAAAATTCAAATCTCCCCACTCCATGAAATTTCCAAAGTGATTTACCAAAGAATAATTAAAAGTTCAAGGACAATCAAAGACATCAAAGCAGTAGCTGAACAGTAAATGGGTTGTGCACCAAGTCAGAATCCCAAATTCACTTTATTTCCAAGCTGGAATTCTGAAACATGGTTTTTACTGGGAGCTCATCTTTTCTACTTGGATTGGGAGCAAATGAAGTGACTGGAGAGATCTATGAAAGAGAAAGCGGCTTGCATATTTAATTCTTCACCTTCCTGTTCAAGCAAATATTTTCAGACATCAGTGGATTTGCACACACAAAAATTCATGGATGATGATCTATCTGTTTATTTCTGTCATAGAATGTAGAAGATGGGAGCCCAGCTCATGATGCAGGACTCAGAGCTGGAGATCTCATTACTCATGTAAACGGGGAGTCGGTCCTGGGTTTGGTTCACATGGATGTCGTAGAACTGTTGCTGAAGGTATGTATCTTCATCCAGAAAGAAGACCACAAGTCAATATTGTGATAAAGAAAGAAGGTTTATTATACATGCAACAGGATAATCATAAAATAGCAAATAATGCCTGTTACAGGAAGTACAAATGTTGAAAAACTGTGAGATACCAGCTGATGGAACACCTTTCAAAAGATATCTATGAAAAATTCAAAACAAAATGGGTTTCAGAAATAATTTCCAAGTACTGTTATTCTGCTTGGTCCAAAACAGGTAGTCCTCAACTTACAACTACAATTGGGACTAGAATTTGCTAAGCAAAGCCGTTATGAAGTTGCACCTGATTTTATGACATTGTTTGCGACAATTGTTAAGGGAATCGCTGCAGTTAAGTGAATCATATGGTCATTAAGCAAGTCTGGCCATTGATTTTGCTTGTCGGACGTTGGCTGGGAAAGTTGCAAATGGCAGTCAGAAGACCCTAGGACACTGCAGCCATCATAAATACATGCTGATTGCCAAGTGTCTGAATTTTTATCATGTGTCTGGAGACATGCTGCAATGATCATAAGTGCAAGGACCCATTGTAAAAGTCACTTTTTTTCAGGGCTGTTGTAATTAAGACAGTTGCTAAACAAATAGTTGTAACTCGAGGATTACCTGTAATGTGAATGTGTTCTATCCATAGCATTTCTGTGAGTGGTGGGGGCTTATCCTTTCAAGGATGGCCTTTTGGGAGAGTCCAACAACTCTCCATTGTGTCCCTCTTGCAGAGTGGAAATAAGGTGTCACTGAGGACAACTGCCCTGGAGAACACTAGCATCAGAGAGGGCCCCGCTCGCAAGAATAGTTCCAAGACACGGATGGCCCGCCGGTGTAAGAAGAATCGCAAACGGGACAGCCAAGACAAGTAGGTGGCTGGGATCAAGCAAGGTCCTTAATAGTTAATTGGTGTTGAATTGAGGGAGGTAACTCAGACGAGCTTGGTATTTGGGTGAGGCCCGGTGCTTTGGATGAGTGGGACAACTTGCCTTCAAAAGTTGTGAATGCTCCAACACTGGAAGTTTTAAGAAGAGATTGGATAATCATTTGTGTGAAATGGTATAGGGTTTCCTGCCAAAGCAAGGGGTTGGATTAGGAGACCTCCAAGGTCCCTTCCAACTCTTGTTATTCTATTCCTATTCTATTCTATTCTAATTCTATTCTATTGTGCTTGCCTACCTACCTACCTACCTACATACATACCTACCTATACATCTATCTATACATCTGTCTGTTGTTGGAACAGAACCTGGTCATCATCTTAAGGCCCTGTCACACTGCCCAACAGATGCAAAACGTTTGTAAAAAAGACACAGCGGATGAGAAAAATGTTCCATCCGTTGTTATCCGCTCTCAAAAGGGGCAAAAATTTGCGTAAGCAGAGCGGATAACACAGAAAGGAACGGACGGGGGGAGGACGCAGAGCGGATGGAAAGCGGATGCGGAACAGAAGCCTAGCGGATGGAAGCAGATGGAAGCGGATGCAGAGCGGATGCGTAGAGGATGCAGAGCGGATGCGTAGAGGATGCAGAGCAGATGCAGAGCGGATGCGTAGCAGATGACGCGGATGCGTAGCTGCATCCGCTTTCATCCTTTCTCTGTCCATACTACTAACGCTGCGGGTCCGTTCCGCTTCCTCCCTGCGTCCGTTTACCGCTGGAACGGATTTGAGTTGCGCGGATGCGCAGCGGATGCCTAGCGGATATAGCGGATGCAGAACGGATGTCCCCCGTATGCCTAGAGGATGCAGAATGGACGAATTGGATACATTTTCTGCGCAAAAGTTTTGAGCAGCTCAAAACTTTCTGAGCGGATGAAATGTCAATAAACGGATGCTGGACGGATAGAGAGGAAGCAAAACGGAGGCAGTGAGTACAGAACGGAAGCATCGCGTTAACCAACGGATGGCAAGTGTTTTTCTCCGTTTTACATCCTCTTTCCATCCGTTGGTGCAGTGTGACAGGGGCTTTAATCCAGTAAGGAAGGTCTCTCATGGTTTGTGAGTTGACCCAACTCTTGTTCTACCTGTACTTGTTCTTGGCAAGCTACAAGCTACCTGAGCATCCTTGTCCCACTTTTTCTGGGAGCCCCCTAAAGTCTTCTACATTTCTCCTTAAACTTGGCAGCAAAATGCTGATTTTTGCAGATTTTCAGCATTATTCCTAAATATTCTGAAAATAAATACAGTAGTACCCTGGTACTTGTTGTTAATTGATTCTAGGAGATTCCAAAAAAGACTACCAAACAATTTTTTTTCTGATAAGAAATAATGTAGTGAGTACAAGGCAACTGACAGTGACAGGTTCTAGCTTGTGCATTGACTACCAAACAAACAATGAGCACCAAGGCAAAATTTTCATGCCAAAACACATTGAGTGCCAAATTCAAGGAGTTTCAAAACAGTTGAGTTCCCAGGTACCACTGTATGTAAAATCTCATGAGACTCTTATCCATTGAGTCAGCTGCAGTGATTCAGCCACACCCCTGTAACCCCCAGAGCTCCAATCTTGTAAATAGAATAAAAATACATCCCCTCACCACAAGAAATTCTTCCTCCCCTTGTGTTCTTGCTTCAGTGATGTTTTATCTGTTGATGCTAAAACTGGCTGAGTAGGACAGGACAATCATTTGAAGTCTATATCAAGCTACAGCTGATAAATCAAACCTCAAATCAACTGTCATTCTGGTAAGTCTCAGCCTACTTCTTGAGATGTTGGAACCCTTAGCAAGTGTCCTTCTCCCCTCTTCCTTCCCCCGCTCCTTCCTAGACGGAAATCCCTATTCAAGAAGATCTCAAAGCAAACTTCTGTTCTGCATACCAGCCGCAGCTTTTCCTCCGGGCTCCATCATTCTCTCTCATCCAGTGAGAGCCTTCCTGGATCCCCAACGCACAGCTCATCCCCTGGATCTACTGTTTCTTGCCGCAGCCCTGTCCCGGATTTTGTGCCAGGTAGGATCTTATGAATCTTCCACAAAGTCCTTTTCCCCCTAGACTTCTTCATCAGCCACATCTGCTGTGATGAATAAAAGTTGTAAGAGCCATGGTGGCACAGTGGTTAGAATGCAGTATTGCAGGCTAACTCTGCCAATTACCAGCAGTTTGATTCTCACTGGCTCAAGGTTGACTCATCCTTCCATCCTTCCGAGGTCAGTAAAATGAGGACCCAGATTGTTGGGGGCAACAAGTTGACATTTGTAAATCACTTAGGGCTGTAAAGCACAATGAAGTAGTGTATAAGTCTCAAGTGCTATTATTTTTTCCTCTAAAATTATAAGTTCTATTATGCAGACCACCTGGTTTATTTTCATTTCCACCCAAACTGAACACATTATCCTTTACGTAAAAAATCCACACAGGTAATCCTTGATTTAACACTACTGTTGAGTCGATTTCTAATGCTAAGTGAGGCATTTGTTAAATAAATTTTGCCCTGTTTTATGAACTTTCCTGCCACGGTTGTTAAGTTAGTCACACAGTTGTTACTTGAATCTGGCTTCCCCACTGACTTTGCTTGTCAGAAGGTCACAAAAGGGAATCACATGAGCCCAGGACACCGCAACTGTCATTAATGTGAGTCAGTTGCCAAGCATCTGAATTTTGACCAAGGAGATGCCACAACAGTGGTAAGTGTGAAAAACAGTCATAAGTCACTTTTTTTAGTGCCTTTGTAACTTTGGCCACTAAACAAACTTGTCTTTTAGTAACTGTTGGGAAGCTTTTTGGAAGTAACTCCTATTAAGAACTTTAGCATTTATGTTTATCCAACTATTACACTCCAGTTGCTCCAGATTTTATCAGCACATCCTATTGCTTTGTGGGACTCTCTTCTCAAACTGCAGGTTAAATGATTACTTTCATTAATGAGAAAAGCTGCAGACTTTGTTTCCTGCTGTAACTATGAATTAATTACTGAAAAGAAAAGTTAGACTCCTTAGATTTCTTCTTTACTTTGACCAAAAGGTTAATCTTAACGTCTATTATTAACAGATTTATCTTCTTTATCAAAGTGGAGAAGTCTTAGCAAGCAAAACCCAGCTTGAAAAAAGAAACCATACAGGTTCCTTAATTTATTTTTAAAAAGTTCATAAAAACACACCCTGTTGTGAAGTAACAGTATATGCATAATAATAACAAGATTCCATGCCACTCTACTACAAAGTGACTTTAAGAAAAGACAATGCATTAAAAACAATGCAGATGCAAAAACAAAAAAACAAGTGACAGGAACAAATCAAGAAAAAGGATAAGGGGTGCCACCACTGAGAAGGCCCAGTCATGGGGTTTTATAGATAAAATTCCCTCAGTGATGGAACTCTTAATGAGGTTTCTTTCCATAATCCAACTGAACAGGTACATTCATTTCAGAGTAGCGGACTTAGGATCTAGGCCTGAAGCCAGGCATCTTCAAACTTGATAGCTTTAAGACTTGTGGACTTCAACTCCCAGAATTCCTCCTCTAATCATGTTAGCTCAGGAATTCTGGGAGTTGAAGTCCACAAGTCTTAAACTTGCCAGGTTTGAACACCCTTGCCCTATATATATATATAGCCATATAGGATGATAATTATTTTATGGATATTTTTTAATCAAAATGTTTTTGATTTGTTGAAACTTTAAGCATGAGGATTAGTACCATATTAATTTGATAATGTATTAACGCATCAGGCTTTTAAAGGCTTCTTAACTTTGAACTAATTCTAGGCTAACTATTTGAAATACATACCTAGTATGTTTGTACTTTTTAATCTAAAGGAAGCCAATGGTGGTTTAAGTATCTCCTACCACCAGATATATAATTGCTTCTATTTTTGTCAGATTCTGTCTCATCCCAGAGTCCCTCTCCATCCTCCAGCACCCCGACTTCTCCAGCAGGACAGATCCGACCAAGTTCCCTACACGGCTTGGGACCAAAAGTCAACAGTCATCGCTACAAGGTTGGGCGCCGCAAGTCAACCAGCAGCATCCCGCCTTCCCCATTGGCCTGCACTCCTTCCTCCATCCCCCAACCACCTTCCCCCCAAAGATCCCCTTCCCCGCTTCCGTTGTTTACAAAAAACGTCCAGACGTTCCAAGGCAAGACTTTGTCTCCGCCTACCATGGTCCGTCAAGTGTCCCGGCCTCGCAGTGCAGACAGCTCCCGTTCCCCACTTCTCAAACGAGTCCAGTCAACAGAGAAAATCCCTACTTCCCTTGCTGAAAAAGTGGTTGGCAACCGAAAGCTCGCCCTGGAGATGCCCAGCTTGGGAAATGGAGGTGCCAGGGAGAGCGGCATGGTCACCCTGGGAGACGCTGGTATTTCTCGACTTCGGGACTGGTCTGAGGAACGTCATGATCGAGACCAAGAAGTGGTGGTGATGCGACGGCTGAATTTATCTGAGCGCCGGGACTCTTTCAAGAAGCAGGAAGCCGTTCAGGAGGTGAGCTTCGATGAGCCAGAACTTACATCCAGTGTTGAGGCCCAAGCAGATAGTAAACCTGGGGACTGGCAGTGTGGATCTCATGCAGCTTCCTGGGTAGAGGATAGGCCTTGCTGCTCATCTGCCCAGATGCCCCTCGTACCCGACATTGCAGTGCAAGGGGATGAGCCAGCAGGAATCACAACCACCTGGGAATGCCAAGGATCGTATCCTGTCCAGCTGGAGGCCCGGGTCTACACTGAGCAAGATGATGGGACAATGGCCGTTGAGTACAAAAGTGTCTCCTCCCAGCACTGGGGAAGTTGGGAACAGAGGGAGTCTTCACCCACTGTTGCAGTCACACACAGGACAACCCATGGGGAGAAGTCAGTGAACTCACCTTCACCCTCCCTGAAGTGGCAATTGCCGGAGAACTTGGAAAAATGACTGGAAGACCTGTTAAAACCACTTGTCCCTATCAGACCAAAGGGGGTGCTTCAAAGAAAGTAAGCTAATGCCAAGGACTGAGAACATTGGGGTCCCATTTTCATTCTGCTGGTGGGGTCTTTTCCAGCTATTTACCACTTCCTCCTCCTTCCTGGGCAGCACTCTTGTGTTCCTCCTCACAGGGCAGATGGTCACAGGTGGTGATTCAGGCTGGAGATAAAGGCAACACTGCTTTTCTACTACTTAGAAAACATTCCCATTTCATTCAGATTTGGGGTTAACAGATTTGGTTCTATTTGGTGCCCTAAAACCAAGCATTAAACTTTCCTGTCCATGGCCTGGGTATCTTCTGGAGTGTGAATACTCTCCACAATTAATCATTTTCTCCACTGTCCCCTTGGCTACTGCTGAATGTGAGAAAAGGTAATAAATGAAATAGTAAAGGATACAAAATATCTTTTCTGCCTTGTGTAAGAAGCTATGGGCACAATCTGTTCATTCTAGGGAGTCTTGCATTGAAACTGGTCAAAGGAGGAATTGTAGCAATGGTTGGAGAACTCCAAATCCCAATCCTGTGACATCTGTAAATGTTGCAGTGCCTATGTTTGCCATTGATATCCTAACCCACAGGTCTCCAAACTTGGCAACTTGAAGACTTGTGGACTTCAACTCCCAGAAAATTCTGGGAGTTGAAGTCCACAAAAGTCTTAAAATTGCCAAGTTTGGGGACCCCTGCCCTAACCTAATGCCAGCTCTTGCAAATGTTTGATCGAAATTTCAGGAGAAAAGCCAAGAGGGTAAACAAGAAAATCAACGTGGTCCTAGTCAGTTTATATCCAGAAACTTTCATCATAGAAATTAAAAAACCTTCGACTCCATTGCATTATCTTTTCTAACTATGACCTTAAGATTTTCTTTTGGGGGACTGTTGTGGAGGGGTTCCCATTTGGTTGTATCATAATTACTGTGGAAGAATAAAGGGGTGGGTTCTTCATCCTGCACCATTTCTATATCTACTGCAAAATCCACCACCACCACCACCCAAAAAATGGGGGAATGAGATTTGGAAAGTATCTTCCCCCTCTTTAGATCTTCTCTGCAGAAAATGGAAACTTCTTGGGGGCAGAGGAGAAGGCCTCAAAAAGGTTTTGAAGGAGTCTCTGTCTTTGAATATGAGTCAGGCACATCAATACACCTTCCAAGTGATGCACTCATTCTCAGGAGGTCAGTGCATACAGGTTCAAATTCAGAAAAGTACAGGAAGTTCCCAACTTGGGACCGGTTGTTTAACAATAGTTCAAAGTTATGATGGACTCTAAAAAGCTACCAGTTGTCTTCAAAATTATGACTGCCACACTGCCCCTGCAGTCATGCAAGTGCAATTTGGGTGCTTGGCAGCTGGCTCCCATTTACAACCAGTTGTGGTGTCCTGTGGTCACGTGATCACATTTTATGACATTTTTTGGCATTTTCTGGCTAGATTTGGATTTATGATTGCATGATTCTCTTCATGACCATGGTAATTCACTTAACAGCCATCATAAAAATGGTTGTAAAATCAAGTCGGGTGACTTATGACCGCAGCAACTTATAACCAGAATCCCAGGCTGAATGGTGGTCATAAATTGAGGATTAGTCAGTTTTTATTGGCATTTCCAATAAAGGATCTTAAGTATCAGGGTAAGAAATACCTTTCTCTCTACATGAGACTTTGCCAGCATTGACAGTTTCAGTATAGATGGTTAATATAAAGTTTATAGTATAAAGGTTTCATGTAATAGATAACAGATAATCAGAGTTGGAAGGGACATTATAGATCATCTAATCCAACCTCCACCCAAGCAGGAGACCCTACACCATTTCTGACAAATGGCAGTGCAGTCTCTTCTTAAAAGTCTCAAATGATGATTGATGCTCCCACAACTTCCATGGACAAGCTGTTCCATTGGTTGATTATTCTCATTGTCAGAAAGTTTCTCCTTATTTAGTATATCTTGTATAAAACAACACTAATTTGCCATTCCATGTCCTATTTTTTCCTGGTTGCTTCTCTTAAGGTTCCCAATAGTATCTGGGAAGTTGCAGTTGCAACTCATCCACAAATTGCCAAGTTGGAGCAGTCTGTCCCAATTTTCTCAGAGACAGTTATCCAGGATTATTTTTAAAGCTTAATTTGGATATAAGGATGGGTCCCTACAGATGAATGTGGCTTGATGGGCAGTTAGATGAGAGTCAGAAGCAAGATGTTTCTGAAAGTGCATATCAAGCTCTGCATTCTCTTTCTAAGGTTCATTGAATACTTAAAATGAACACAGGTCATCCTTGACTTGTGGCCACTATTGGACTGGAATTTCCATCATTAATCATTGTGGTCATAAGTGGAGGGAAACCCAGTTTTATGATATTTTTTCTGGCGATCATGTATGAATTAGGCAATCGTTAAACAAATCCAGTTCCCCAATGGGCGCTTTTTGCTGGAAAACGGTAAAAAAGGGGTTGCAAATCACAATCACTTGTCCATAGGCCATTGCAACCAGTTGTAAATGTGAGTCAGCTCTTCAATTGTGAGTCCCAAGCCCTTCAGTTGAGATCCTGTGGCTGCCGGGTTGATGAGACAGTTACAAGTGTGAGTGCACATCATTAAGTTGCTTTTTCCAACATCATAACTTTGAACCATTGTTAAATGAACAATTAAAAGTTGAGGTCTGCTTACAATCAGTTACATCTTTCCCTGATATCCCCCGATAATATTCTTTTCCTCAAATGCTATTCTTGGTTCCTTATCCTTTTACAAAACCACAAGATCAAGGCCCGATGTTGTCACGGTGGTTGAACTGCAGTTATTTCGTAATATTCAGATGTCTTCTAATCACCAATTTGTGACCCTGTCAATAACTTTTTACCCAAAGCGCATTTATGGCAGCAGTAGACACTTTACATTTTGTTTCACTGGGGAAAGCTCTGCTTCCCCTCGTTGGTTTTTTTTTTTCTTTGCTAATTTTTGAGCTCTTATTTGAGCAGCTGCCCAGCACTTGAAGGAAAACTGGCTTCTTCTTCACGGAAGAAGAGAACTAAGCTTGGTGGCTCCTAAGTAAAAACTCACAGAAAACTGTCACTGACACATGATAAATGCTTTCCCAGAGAGGAAGAAGAGGAGGAGGGGAAGAACTCTTAATTCCTTTCTCCTAAATCCTTTCCCCAAAAATATCATCATACTTGGAAAACAGGCAATAGTGAATTCTCAGTTTCGTCACTGGATTACTTCTCAATTATGCCGGTGCCTACAGGAATTGGCTCCACAGAATTCCTCTTTGAAATGATGATTGTGGGAATGAGCAACGTACAGATAGTCTGCACTTACAACCACAATTGAGTCCTGTTGTTAAGCAGGACAATTGGTAAATGAGTCTTGCCCCATCAGAGCCATGGTGGCACAGTTGTAACAGCCATGGTGGCACAGATATTAAAGTGCAGAATTGCAGGCAAATTCTTCTAACTGCCAGCAGTTCGATTCTCACTGGTTCAAGGATGACTCAGCCTTCCATCCTTCTGAGGTCAATAAAATGAGGACCCAGATTGTTGGGGGGCAATATGCTGACTTTGTAAACTGCTTAGAGAGGGCTGTGAAGCACTGTGAAGCGGCATATAAGTCTAAGTGCTATTATTTTGCTACTTTTGCCACAGCTGTTAAACAAATCACTGTGGTGGTTAAGTGAGTCATGTGGTCATTAAGTGAATCTGGCTTTCCCTCATTGACTTTGCTTGCTGGAAGCCGGCTGGGAAGGTTACAAATGGTGACCACACAATCTGAGGTTAGTGTCATAAATACATGCCAGTTGCCAAGTGCCTGAACTTTGATCATGTGACCATGAGAATGCTGTGGTAGTTATAAGTGTGAAAACCAGTCATAAGTCACTTTTTTCAGTGTTTTTGTAACTTTGGTCACTAAACAAATGGTTGTAAGCCAAGGACTACCTGAAATGTGTGCCAATAATTACTTATTTTTGGCCAATGACAAACTCAAGAAGGTTGGTTCCTTCTGACAGTTTAAAGTTTGATCTAGACATGGAAGAACAAAAGGCCAATTATACTCCTGACTCAGCTAAGATGGGGAGGTGCTGATCCACCAGTCCCAGCTCTCATGTCTTCCTTTTCCATCTTTCATACAAAATAATTCCCTTCAGTGCTAACGACATAAGGTGACACCACTTCAGGCTCTCCTTTCCCTCCAAGCCACTGTACTGGTTGGTCTGGGGTTTTTTCTGTGAAAATATTTTAGCTGTAAGCCATGGAAATAGTTTGCAGGATTAGATTGGTCCTTTTGCTGGGTGGTAGAGACCAAATTTTGTCTGGTGCTGGAAATCCTGTGCCGAGAGGCTCACATTCATTGTCGCCCAGCCCAGGAATGCTTAATGGCTCCGAAGGGCAAAGTGTAAGGATTTCCTTGAGTCATGCTCAGTTTCATCGGACTTTACAAATATGTCCCTCTAGTTTTCTTGGTGACAGTAAGATGTGGATCATCATTTCTTTTTTTTCTTTTTTTTTTGGGGGGGGGGGGTTTTAAAATTTTCAGTTGACCACCCAACTAGGGACTTGACAGTGACCTATCATCCAAGCATGAACCTGGAAACTTAGCTTCTCAAGATCAGCAAAAAAAACATGTTTCTTACAGATGCTACTTGGCTTGCAGGAGACAGACTGCTTTTCAAATCAGTCTCCCATATTTGCTTTCTGTGGGCCTTCTGTGCTTTCCCAAATGGATTTGGGTGTCCCAGATTCCTTACCTGTAAAGGCTGAGGAGGTTTACGCTGAGGAACGACAGCAGATTTTGATCTCTTTGGATGTCCTTTTTCCCTCAAAGCTCAACAAGATACATCCAAAATAGGTGTTCTTCGAAAGAAACTGCACTGATCAGTTAATACCCCCACACTTTTGCAATTGCACTACACAAAATGGTATCATGACTCCCACTAGAAACCTGATTGAAATGGGAATTATAAAACAAATTGACCCAGGCCTATATATATATGTGTGTGTGTGTGTGTGTTATGTTTCCGCGTGTATTTATATGTATGGTATTCAGCTTTGTTCAGGTATTTTCCCACATCATTATAGCTGTGCTTTTAAAGTTGTAGCAACGTTTTGGCAGAATCTCATCTGCCATCATCATACAGAAACCTGATGATGGCAGATGAGATTCTGCCGAAACGTTGCTACAACTTTAAAAGCACTGCTATAATGACGTGGAAAAATACCCAAACAAACAGCTGGGCCAGGGGAAGACAAATCTCAAAGTATATGCAAGGTTCTCCAACCTTGGCACCTTTTAAGACTTATGGACTTCAACTCCCAGAATTCTTCAACCAACAGGAGGAATTCTGGGAGTTGAAGTCCACAAGTCTTAAAGTTGTCAAAGTTGGAGACTTCTGGAAGATCCCAGTGTCCCTTTCTTCTTGATTGCCAAGATAAAGACTGGATTTTGAAAGGAACTCTATATATTAGACCAGCCCTCTGATGCCCTTCAGAGGAACTGGAAATACAGTTCTCAGAATTAGCATACTGGCTGGGGAATTTCAGGTGCCAAAACACATCTGGAAGGCATTGAGTTGGAAAAGAAGAGTTTAGGCATATTTGGTCTGCGTGTCACAGCTCCTGGAAATAGTAATATTTCTGTCCTGTAGTTGGGAAAAGAAGTTGTTCATTGGGCGTGGTGGAAAGAAAAGTTTTGACAGAAGTTTCCATACTTTTTATTCATTGCATCTCTGTAATATTTCCATTCTGGGACTTGAGCTGCACAATGAATAGTGCAAGCAGACCGTCAGTTAAGATTAACATCCAAAGAACTCCAAAATAAAAAGCACATGGTAAGACTTTAGAATGACGTCTGTGCCTGTTATTTCAAGAATTTCTGAGTAACGTCCAGATCTAAGTTAATCAAATCAAAAATGAATGGGTGAAGTGAGTCATTATGACAAATTTCCTTATAAGTTTCAGTGTGTGTAACTTAAATTTATTTACTATCCCTTTACAAGCAGTAGGTCTGAAAATGTATTAAAATAGAGGAACTAAATTTCCCAAAATAAGACATGTTGCACATCAGATATATCTGAAATGTTTTTATGGGAGAAAATTGCATTCCTTTACTTGATAATTACATTACATTTTATTTCTAAATGAAAATAGAAGCCTGCTGCTATCTTTACATATTTCAGAAATCTCAATCCCACTTTAGGTCCAGAATGTTGTTGTCTGGGTTATGGTTGTACTAAGGGTGCTTTTTCAAGAGGACTTTCTTGGTTTTTCTTTGAAGATGTTTACTCCAGGAGTATGGAATGGCATATGTAGCAGATCCATCCATATATTTTTTTTCAATGAATCCATGAGACATGCTGAGCAAAGGATAACCAACAAACTTCCCTATAAGACACAGTTTATTGATCTTTTCATTCTCTCTTGCTTATTTACTCATTTTTAAACCTCATAAAAGCTCTAGACAGATTGGAGATGAGGATATTTGTTCCAATCACAGAGCATGTTCTGTAATATACCATGCATTACAGAAAAAGTAGAAACAATTATAGTCTTAAACCTAACCATGGTGTGATGAGAAAAAGTGATTTCTGAACATTAACAGACTGTACAGAAAAACATCTCACAGATTACCTGGGCTTCATGTAAATCAGGTATGTCCAAACTTGATAACTTTTAAGACTTTTAACTCCCAGAATTCTACAAGTCTTAAAACTGTCAAGGTTGGAGACCCTGATTTAGATAAATGAGCTTGAACTGGCTTAGAAAAGTCATACAGTAATCAGTACAGATCATCCACAATTTGCAACCATTCTTTCAGTGACTTTTCAAAGTGACAATGGCAATGAGAAAAGAGATTTAGAATTTATCCTCACACTTAGGTTACAACATCCCAGAGGTGGTATTCAGCAGGTTCTGACCAGTTCTGGAGAACCAGTAGCAGAAATTTTGAGTAGTTTTGAGAACCAGCAAATATCTGCTCTGACTGGCCCTGCCCCCATCTATTCTCTGCCTCCCATTGAGTCCCAGCTGATTGGCTGGGTCTTCTTTGGTTGCCCTGCACAGGAGAACGGAGCTGGAAAGCAGGTTAGTGGGGTGGGGAGGGAATGGGGATTTTGCAGGATTCTTCACCTGCCACACCCACCACGCCACACCCACCAAGCCATGCCACACTCACAGAACTGGTAGTAAAAAAATTTGAATCCCACCACTGCAGCATCCCCATGGTCACATAATGAAAATTTGGGTGCTTGACAATCCGTGCATATTTATAATAGTTGCAGCATCCCAAGGTTATGTGAGCACTATTTGTAACCTTTCAAGCCTGCTTCTGACAAGCAACAGGGGAAATTGGATTTGCACCATTTATCTAACAACTGCAGTGATTTGCTGTAAAATTGGGTGCCACTCACTTAAAAATGCCTTGTGGAAATTCTGATCCCAATTACTGTCATAAATCGAGGACTATGCATAAAGCTTATCCTGTAGGCTTTTTAAAGCAAGTACTAATTTTGGCTGAGCTTGGACTATAAGCAGGTGCAACCACAATTCCCTTCGAAGTTGAAAAGTCTCAGAAGGCGGCAGTGTGAAAACTTCTTCCACACGGTTGGCAAGACACATGGATGTGTCTATTTTTAATATACGGTATTCAAATGTAAGTTCAACAGCCCTGGAGATAACCACAAAAATGCAGCTTCAACTTGCTCAATTTCCCAGTTTAACCCAGGAGGGAACTAATTGTTTTATGACTCAGGCTGAGGCAAAGATATTCAGCATGTGTCACAGAGCTTCTCTCAAGTCACAATTACTCCAAAGGTACTGAAAACTTGGTTGATGAACTTTGCTTCTCACATGGAGGGCCTTCGCCCAATCCACGATGCATGTTTCCAATGCTTGTTAGTTGAAGTAACCATCTTCTCATAAAACCATGTCAGCATGCTGGCTGAGGAATTTTGAGAGTGGAAGACCCTATATCGTAACATTGCCAAGTTTGAAAAACACTAATTTAAATCATCTTAGTTTTTAAAAGTTCACAAGATATTCTAGTCTAAAATATATTTGGGGAGGTCCCCAAGGTGCTTTTTCAGGAGGCAGTTGGACTTTCTTGTTGTTGTTTTTTTCTTCTGAAGACGTTTTGCTTCTCAACCAAGACTCTTCTTCAGCTCTGACAGGATATGTGTGGAATGGAATCCTGTCAGAGCTGAAGAAGCTTCTTGGATGAGAAGCAAAACGTCTTCAGAAGAAAAAAACAACAACAACAACAACAAGAAAATCCAACTGCCTCCTGAAAAAGCATCTTTGGGACAACCATGGTCTGGAATGCCTGAGAACCTCTACAGACATATTCGGGGAGGGCCCTCGGAGGCCTTTCTTTGCTGCCGTCTAGCGATCGCTCAGATTTTCATAGCCCCGACCCGGGTCGTCCTGCTTTATTATATACATCGACACGATGCGAATAGTTGCTGCCGTTTCGCAGATGATAGATAAGCAAAATAGCTTCGCAAAGGTTAAAAGCCGCTTCCACAAATTATTCTGTCTCCTCCCCCGCCTCCGTCAGGGCATCTCAATGACTTTAGATGACGTCATAGCAAGCCGAGCAATTCCGCCTCTCCATGAGCTTGAAGTTTCGCCCATTTCCGCCTCCCGTCGATTATGGTTCGTGTCCCTTTCGGTGAACGCCAGCAACTCCGAATCGGGTGTTTTCGGCTTTCTCCGGAATTTACGCAAATCGCCTCGGTCCTGTTAGGGGGAACTGTCGTTTTAGCTTTCACCGTAGGGGTAGAAAAATAAATAAATAATGACAAATCAATTATTATTTTTTATTTCCGGTAGATAATGGGTCCCCCCCCCCCCTGCATGTTGGAAGTGGCAAAATCTTGCCACGGGTTACTTCTTTCTATACCAAGCAAATGTTGGCATTGCATATTTTACAAAAGAAAAGGCAGGATTTACTACTAGGATATATTGATCTGTTGTCTTAAGTGCCAGGTTTCCACGCATCTTCCACCCACGGCTGGACGCCAGACACAAGGTGCAAATTTTCTGATTGCTTTTTATTGGAGCACTCCAGGAAAAGGGCTCCTGGCCTAAATTCCAAGAACCAAGAATCAAGTAAGCTTTATTTATACATTTTCACAAAAGGAGAAGGCAGGATAAGGCAAGACAATAAGAAATACCATCTGATAAACATTTTAGTAATAATTCTACAATTTGTTCGATTGGTCTCTAGCTGTCCCTATTCCTAAGCTTTGGCTAATGAATGCCTCAGGAGTTATCTAATACACATTTTATTTGCTGCAGGCCATCTTTATTCCTAACTTTTAGCTGAGGTCTGCAAGTCGCCAAACTCTTGTTACTTTTTATCAGCTTTCTAACTACCCAGAATTGTTACAAGCTTTACAAGTATTTTCTGTGGATAAGCATTCTTTGTTCTTGCCAGGCAGACTCCATAATTAGTCTTCCTGATTTACTTTCAAGTGTGTGCCATGACCTGGCTTTATTTTAGGAGACAGACCATCATTCCCCCCCCCTTTTGAATCTGAAAATGATTTGATTTTCCAAGATGCACCCAACATCAATATCCATGTACTAGGAGACTCCCATAGCTTGCTTACAGGTAGAAAGGCAAAGAGGGCTGTGAAAATATTAACAGACCCCTCACATCCTGGACATAAACTGTTTCAACTCCTACCCTCAAAACGACATTATAAGCACTGCACACCGAACAATTAGACACAAGAACAGTTTTTTCCCAGAATGCCATCACTCTGCTAAACAAATAATTTCCTCAATACTGTCCAACTATTTACTAAGGCTGCATTACTAATCAGCTAGTGGTAATAACTGAATAACTCCAGGGGTGGGATTCCACCGGTATAAACCGGTTTGGTGATCGCACGCTTTGTATCTTTTCTTTTATGTACACTGAAAGCATTTGCACCAAGACAAATTCCTTGTATGTCCAATCACACTTGGCCAATAAAGAATTCTATTTTGTTCTATTCTTTGCTAATTTTGAGATATTAGGAGGATTAGACATAGGGATCAAAGTCAGCCCTTTCTCATTATTGTCTGGCCTCAAATTCCCTTGAACAATAGAGGTGATTTTTGGCTGTTTCAGGGACCTCATAATATGGGACTTATTGAGCAACTAAAAGCAATATTGGAGAGCAAAAGACAGACAGAGATACAATATTTTGGTTTATTTGTGAAACTTGTTAATAATCCACTTCTGTAAGAGGAGTGCAGAAATATATATGTGTATCTTTATTTCCAAGACTTGGGAGAAGAGCAAGACCCTCTCATAACAATGAACAAAAAGGCATTACTATTATTATTGTTATCATTATAATTATTATTATTATTATAATTATTACTATAAAAGGATTTGGAAAAATGGAGCTCATTGGCTTGTGAAAGCTCCCTAAAATAATGATAATAATGATTGGTTTACCTGGAGAAAGTATGAAAAGAGATATTTGTATGTGGATTTCTTTTATGTGAGCAGTTTGAATGGAGGATAAATGTTTAAGTATGCTGATGTATAAATGTCTATGTGTGTTGACTCCCTATTCCTAAACTGTGAAAGGGGTTAATTATTTTGATTCCCTTTGTTATAAAGAAACCCAGTGCTCCTTTGGTTATACTGGAGGACTGAGACTGGTCTGTCACCCCCTACTCATGGAATGGGGCGGCCCAGACAAGGAGATCCTAGAGAAGTGGGGAGGCTGAAGAATAATGTAATCAAACAGTAAATGACTCTTGTGACATCCATTCAGTTCAAAACTGAAACCGGAGATGCAGACTCCACTTTGAGAAAATACAGTGGTAGGAGGAGGAAAAAGATTCAGTTGAGTGCTAATTTACGCACCATTTTCTATTCAGACCTTTATAACTGGAAGTAATAAAATCCCAGTTGTAGGGAAGACCCAGAGAAAATGCATTCTCTGTTCTTATCTATTATAAGGATACATAACCCCACTTGGGCAGAGTTTTAGACATTGATGGATGTCCTTTTAACCCCAGACCAGAGGAACAGAGACTGGTGAGGGGAAGCAATGGAGTGGCAGTTAAAAAAAAAAAAAGCATGAGAATGACAACTGCTGGAAATGCCCCCTCACGGAGCCAGAATGGGATCTGGATGATCTTGGGGACAACACGAGGCAGCAGAATTCTCAATCTTTAGTCTTCTATGGAATCCAAAATGGAGAGAATCTTGCAAAAGTATATGAAATAAGGCAAAAGAAAGATGAAAATGAACAGAACAAACTATCAGTAGACAAAAAGAAAGCTTGGTATCGCTGAGAGTGTTATTTATTAATTTACTGCGGGAGGGAAAGGAAGCCTACAATCCAACTTTTGCAGACAAAAGGACGAATTTGCCTTTCCTCGACCCTTCGGACGCGCTCGGGCAGAGACTCGTTTCTTTCCGGCAATAGCGTTCGGGTCGTGTTTTGTGTGTTTTTTTTTTTCTCTCTCTCTCTTCGAAGCAGAGACTTCGGTTATTCTCGGGCTTGGTCGTCAACTCTCGGCCCTTCCCGGTTTTCCCTCTTTCCCTGGGTTGCAGCTGCGTTCCCAGCGCCAAGAGCTGGCTGGAGCGAGGAGGGGGAGCTTGAGGAGGAACGGGAGCGCTTCGTGGGCAGAAGGTAAGTTTAGGGGTGCGGGGGGAGGGAGTTTAACTTAATCGTTCCACATAAGGGAAACCTCCCCCCCCCCCCTTTTTTTTTTTTTTTTTTAAATGCAGGGAGAATTGACGGCCAGTCTTTTCCCAGCTCCTCGGTGCATTGCAAAAACCCTTCCTGGGGGTGTGTGCGAAATTTGTGCCATGCAAATCCACCATTTCCAGTCGTTGCCGGGGGAGGGGGGGGCAGATTCGATGTTGCGGAGGGGAGAGAAAAAAGAAGGGGCGATTCTCTGTGCTGTATTGCAGCCGTCGACTCTGGGTGCCCGGGGGGGTGGAAATAAGCCTCTGCCTCGGCTTTGGAAACAAAATTAAAATAAGGTTTATTTGGGGGAAAGGGGCGCTAGGAAGAAAGAGGGGGAGGGGGAACTCTGCGATAAGGAGTGGAGGGGGGATTTCTGCTCAAATTATGATTTTTTTTCTGTGCTACTTCCTTCCCGCTCCCCATCTGTGGAAAAAAAAAAAAGGAGGGGGGACTTGTGCATTCCTGTCCCTTTTAATGTACTGCGCTGGTACTGTAATGCCCTCGCCAGCCCAGAAGGTACAACACATTTTAAAAACATTTTTACAAGAGGAAATCGCTTGCAGGAGGGGGAAACCTGACAGTTTGAAGTGAAGTTGGGGAGGGGGGAGACCAAGACCTTGCTTTGGGTACTCTCCTCTGTGGCTTTTGTGGTGGGAAGAGCAGGAAGCAGCTAAGTGGGGTTCTGATGATCTCTAGAATTTGAATCTGGTTCTTGAACCCAAGACTGATGGAGCAGGAGCAGCTGCCTCTCAGGATTTCCAAGTTTAAAGGATTTCCAAGTTTACATTAAAAAAAAAAGGGGGGGGTGATATTCCTCCCTTGTGAATAATGTATTGCTTTTCTTTATAAAAAAAACAAAAAAAAAACCAACAACCCAGAACTTATCTCTTTATGAAGTTGAAGAGAGGCATCATCTTTTGAGTTTCCTTTTTGGTGGTCTTCCATGGTTCAAGAAAAAAAAAGGGGGGGGGCCAAGCAAATATTTCCAGGCTTTGCAGGCACAAGCCATTATTTTGAGTGATCCTGGTTTCTGAAACGTTTTGGGGCCTAGCAGGTGGCTTTTGCCTTACTGTGTGGAAATTGTGGTGGTGTGCATAGAAATTGTGGTGTGCAGGATCTTTGATTTCAGGATCCAATCTGATTTCAGCTCTTTTGGCCATGCCGGTGTGCATTGTTGCAACCTTTGCCCCCAAGTTGGTTGCCGCCTCTTTTGGACCAGCCTTCTTAAACTTGCTGCTATTGCTGAGATTGCAATTGTCAATCTTCTCATGAGAGATGCCAGGGTCAAGAGGGTTATCTGTTGTATTTGTCATTTCTACTTGATTTTCAAAGTCAGTCTAATCTTATTTTCCATCCTTCCCCCTGGAGCTACAATGGGATTTCCTTATCCAGCGTTCATACAGTGTCCACATCAAGAATCTAGTCCCTTAGTTTTAAAAGTGTATTCCTTTTTAATCCCTGATTAGGGCTCCTCCTTTTCCTGCTTCTTCTGCCTCTTCCTGCTCCCTGTATTTTCATAAGCTCACCTGCCAACAAAGCTCTTCTCCGCTCCTCAGGCAACTCCATTTTCCTCAGGATCCTTCCTTAAAGCTCCTAGGGCCACCTTCCCTATTCCCACAGACTCTACCCATCCAACATGCATCTGACTCTGGTAAAATTAAGCCCTCTGGGAAAGAGACTGTACCCCTTTTGTGTCTTGCATGCACCTGGTACTTCCTTCAGCACAAATCCTGGATGAGCTGCCACATCTGTCGTAAAAAGTTGGGCTGGAGAAGGAGCTGCCTCCCAGAGCAGGCTTATTCTGAACAGCAGCAGCTGCTGCCCACATTCCAGGCTGCATCTGGCACAGCCAAAATGTCGCTCAAGTGAGCTATTCCCCCAGGAGTTTCAGTTGCTTTTCTCCTGTTTGCATCCTGCAAAGACGGACATCTGAACCATGTTCCTTCTCTGTTTTAGAAGGGGCCTGTGTAAAAAAAACCAGCACTCTTTTCTCTTTTCAGTGTACCCTGAAAGTTATTTACAATACAGGTAGTCCTTGATTTACAACCTTTCATTTAGTGACTGTTTGAACTTACGATGGCACTGAAAAATGTGACTTAGGACCATTTTTCATACTCTGCATCCCTGAAGAAAATTCAGATGCCTGGTGACTGGTCCATATTTATGATGGATGCAGCCTCCCAGGGTCACATGATCACTTTTTGCAGCCTTCTGACAAGTAAAGTCAGTGGGGAAGCCAGATTTACTTAAAAGTTGTGTTACTAACATAACAATTGCACTGATTCACTTAACAACTGTGGCAAGCAAGGTCATAAAATGCGGCAAAACTCAGTTAACAACTGTTGCGCTTAGCAACAGAAATTTTGGGCTTAATTTCTGGTCATAAATTGAGGACTACCAGTATTCCATCCATGGCAAGTTAAAATAAGTGACTCTTAGGACATAGTTGAAGAGGATTGTGAGCAGAAATGAAGCCGTTGGACAGAAGGTCAAAAAACCTGGTGCCCTTAGTTGATTTGAGCTTCAGTTGTCTTCAGTGCCAACCAACATGGTTTCAAGGCAAGAGCATTTGTGCATTGAAGAAACCGAATCCACAGGGCTCTCTGGGTTACCCATCTGCATTCTAGAATGTCTAACGAGAGCATAAAATTTGGAATCACCCCAAGTTTATTTTAGGGAGTGAGGGATGTCAGGTTTCAGTGATTATTCTGCACTAAATTAGAAACTGTGAACAAAGAGCCAATTTCAGATGCAAACCATATGGATTTAATTAAAGTAGAACTATTAAATATGCTGAGGAGAGTGAGGCCCACTTCATGAGCTCTGGAAGGGTCAGAGGAGGATACTGTAAAGCCACAG
The DNA here is from genome assembly GCA_015471245.1 of Laticauda colubrina. Lineage (NCBI taxonomy): Eukaryota > Metazoa > Chordata > Lepidosauria > Squamata > Elapidae > Laticauda > Laticauda colubrina. Next base: position 17,381,861 of record BLBF01000042.1, on the reverse strand, counting down.
GATAGTCAAAGATTTGACTATATTTGGATAGTCAAAGATATTGTAGGAAAAAAGCATGTTCATCCGTAATATCAAAAAATCAGAAGGAATCTGAGAGCACCTTTTCAGACTTACAGACTTGATTAAAAGGCGTAAGTTGAAGGTGAATCTGATAGTGGCCTACGGCTCACTGAAACCTATGAGTTTTTATTAGACATGTTCATCTGAAAAGATGCCTTTAGATTCCTTTTCATTTTGGAATATTAACATTTGAAGAAACAGTCCCCTGGACACATTTGAGATCTATAACAGAGGGGTTCATCTTTGGCAACTTTAAAACTTGTGGCTGGCTGGGAATTCTGGGAATTGAAGTCCACAAGTCTTAAAGTTGCCAAGGTTGGACATCCCTGGCCTAGTAATTCCTGGTTTACTTTCTCAGCTCAGCAGCCAAGAAAAGAGCTGTCAGTATAACTAGCCATCATTTTCATGAAGGTTGGTGACAGAGAAGAGGGGCATAGAGAGGATCCATCTTTGGTCTTCTGGATTATAAAATGGATGCCAAAAGCAAGTTTAAAATAGCTCCTGAATGGGGTTCTCACATTCCTACAGTTTCTCCTTCCAAGTGGATGAACTGGGTTACTTAATGGACATCTATGGGACGACATTTTGCCATTTTAAAAGTCTCTTTGAGAGTAGCCATGGATTTATATTATATTCTGTAAAGCCAAAGATGTGAATCGTCCAGATATTTGGTATTTAACTTTGATTTACATAATTCTTAGCAGTGTCGGAGTTTGAAATCAGTAGGGGAGATACCCAGATGGGCAAAGGATAAATTCGGAAAGGAGGGAATATGTTGACTGTAACTAAGTAAATCATCAAGGTGCTGCATTTTTAGTGAGATTTGGAGGTCCTCCTGTTAACCAAAGCCAATCAATTCAAAGCAACATATATTAAGAACTTGGGAAGGATCTTCCCAGATTAGATTAAAAGGCCTGTTGATAGTTTGTTTTCTTGACAGTGGTATGACATTAGTTTGCCATGGTTGTTTTTTTTACCGTCTATATTAGCATACACCTGGAATCATCTACTATCCAAGTACTAATTTGCTCAACTGTGATAGATAATGCTGAGTCTTTAGACCTGGGCTCCCCAATCTTGGCAATTTTAAGACCTGTGGACTTCAACTCCCAGAATTCTCCAGCCAGCATAGCTGGCTGGAGAATTCTGGGAGTTGAAGTCCACAGGTCTTACAGTTGCCACGTTTGGAGACTTCTGCTTTAGGCAGTCGCCAAACAGAATAATCCCTGGGAAGCTCAAATACTCACAAGGAAGTAACATTGTCTACTTTTTTATGTAAGAGGGACTCTAAGGTACACCAACACAAGAGCTGGAAGTTTAATTTAACCATACTGATTATTATTGCCGTTGTTGATTCCAGATCTTATTCATTTTTTACCCCAACCCATTCTTTATCCATAGAGCATTTTTCTAAGGATAATGCAATGTTGTACTTGAACAGGAGTTGTTCACACACACACACACACACACACACACACACACACACACACACCCTGTTTAACATAGGCAGTAGCAGAGATTGTATGGGTTGGCCTGGAGGAAGGACTGATGGGAGATAGCATTCCCTGGGATAGAAATTTCCAAGGCACAATAGGGCAGAAGTTCCTCTTGCTGCCGCCTTCAATCTCTTCCCTGGACTTGGTTCAAATTTTACAAATGTGCATGTTTGTGTACGGGGTGTGTGTGTGTGTGTGAGAGAGAGAGAGACACGCACACAGAGAAAAAGAGCATATGAGAGAGAACTATTGGTTGAAAGAGGGAAGAGTGAAAGAGAGATGAATTCCAGGCTTCTGTTCCCAGTACAGTGTGAACTTCTAATGCCCTTCTCTGCGGCTTGCTCCAAGCCTCTCCAACAACCATTTTTTAAAAATGTCCTAAATAAATCCATTGTCATACATTTTCTAGCCTGCAAGAAAAAACAGAACTGGGAGCAGAAAAACTTGAGACATCCAGCTTAAAAGGGAGAAAGGAGGTAAAACTTTTCTTGTTCATAAAGGACAGGCTGGGAATTGAGATGACTTTGAGTTGCAGTTGAGAAATCCTATCTTTGTTTTCAGAGATTCACTTGAGAACAGAACTGGTCAGGTCTCTGGCCACTATCATGCGCATCTGGCTGCTTTTATTCCCAATCTTCTGGACTCTTGTTAGTGTGCTTTGTGAAGCGAAGATGCTCACCCCCTGGCCTTACAACAGGGGTTGCTTGTTCTGAGAAACATGACTTGGGATCAAAGTACCTCATGATTACCTCAGAGCAATGTTTCTGACCTTAAATTTTCCTGGCTGTTTAATATACCTGGAGAAAGGTTTCTGGCACCTAAGGTGGCTATACAGGTAGTCTTTGACTTACTATCATAGTTGAGCCACCTTCCTTGCCACAGTTGTTAAGTGAATCACTACAGTTAAGTTAGTACCCACTGTTATTAAGTAAATCCAGCTTCCCCATTGCTATTTATTTGTTAGAAGGTCTCAAAAGATGGTCCTAATAACCCAATGATACTGCAACCGTCACAAATGTGAACCAGTTGCCAGACATCTGAACTTTGATTATGTAACCATGGAGATACTGCAATAGTTGTGTGAAAAATGGTCGTAAGTCATCTTTTTCACTTCTGTTGTAACTTTGGATGGTAATCAAAAGTGCAGAATACCTGTACTAGGACTTGTCTGTACTAGGACTTGTCTTGTTGTACCATTTTTGCACAACTGTATTTCTAAGACTTTTTCGCATTTGTATTGAGACCTTCCCCTTCCCATTACTTCCTTTCTGCTGTCTCTTTATCATCAAAAATGCTGTTAGTTTATCAGAATATAAAATATAAAGGAAAATGAAAATAATGGGAAACTGGGAGAGAGGGAAAACGAAAGTAGATTAGAAAGGGAAAAAGAAAAAGGCATTGACTTCTTTTTATCACAGTAGAAGATAACATTACAACTTCTACTTTTTACTTTTATACAATAATATATGCTAGCCATTTTTATAATAATGAACCTATCTAATCAGCAAAACCAAAATCAAGTTTCATTTTCTTCATTACAAGCACACAATCCAGGAGCAGTTTCCAAATAAACCAAATTCGATATATTATTTTCTTTGAATAAAACAATTTAACTGTCTACTTTTTTCCCTTGGTGTAAAAAATAATACATATTTCTATTTGCACTATTCTATGAGGATAAGCTGAAAGGAGTGACTTAAATTTACTGAGTTAATTGGAGTTATAGGGTAGATTTTTACTGGTCTGATATTGAAATAAAGTTCTAATGTAGCTTTGTATTTGTAAAGTGGGTTTGAAAACGTGGTTTTTTTCATTATGTGTAATGCTTGAGTAATTCCTAAAGCTTACAAATATTATTAAAAATATATTTGAAAGTATGTTAAGAAGTCTAAAAAAGATGTATTAGAATTCAATGATTTTACAAAAATTATTAAAGAAGTTTTAAAATAGGATGTTGAGAAAAAGTTTTTCCCCCTTTAAGGTTAAAGAATCTGAAAGACTATAGTGAATTTTGCTAATACATGAATGATAATCATTTCTGTTGTCTCAGTCGAATTTTTGTCTGCTATTTCCTTGTTCTTGGTATTTTTCTCTTTCAGTTGTGCTGTGGTGCTAAGTTCCATTTCTGTTAGCTGCTTGGGACACCGCCTAAAATCAAATATAAGTATTAGCCCTCTTACGAAGGAAGCGTGTCTGAGTGTTGGTCTCCCTTCCTCTATCTTTTCCAGAGTCCTGCGCATCACAACTTCTTCCCGAACACCTTTGAGATCCTGTCATTTGCCTCTCCTCCCCAGCTCACCTGCAAGTGCTGGATTATGCTTGTCACGTTCTCCCTTTGCTTCATCATCTGGTTGAATCGTGGCTTCAAGTTACGGGAACGACGGGGCTGTACTTAGGGCCCGGCCGTTTATGCCAGCAGACCCAGGAAACTTTCACCTTCATGCAGAGCTCTTGAGAGGGAAGTGGGACAGCCAACCTCAGCCCACCCCTCTTTTCCACTTTTTTCCTCGCCGGTGCATTTGCTTGGTTTTTTCCAGGGGACTATGGGGAGCACCGAAGGCTTCCAGTATCGGGCCCTCTACCCCTACCATAAGGAACGCAATGAAGATATCGATCTGTTACCCGGGGACACCTTGGTGGTGAGCAAGGGGGCCTTGCAGGCCCTGGGCTTTAAGGATGGAGATGAGCAGATGCCGAACCAGATTGGCTGGATTCTAGGGGTCAATGAGCGCACCAAACAAAAGGGGGATTTCCCGGGCACCTATGTGGAGTATGTGGGGCCAGTGAAAATCTCCCTCCCGTCCCATCGTCCCAGGGTCACCAGGCCCCTGCCCGCCACTCCTGGAACAGGGGCATCCCACACTCCGGAGGAACAGGGTGAGTACCTGTGTCAGGGTGCAAAGTGAGAGGAAGCACTTGCAAGAATGAGGAAGAAAGTGAACCATTGTGGCTTCAGGTCAGGCTTTTGAAAAACGCTGTTCTCGAAATGTCCAGTCCAGGGAAGGCTACCAACAACAAGAACAATACCATTCATTGTTTTGCTCCAACCAGTTTCCTAGTTCCTGTTGGCTGGACTTGCCATCTGCCCCCGCAGAGTGAATAGGTAGGCCCAGCTGCTCTCGGTCTCCTAAGCGGGAATAGCCCTGAGGCTTGAAATGCCCTGCCCAGAATAAGGGGCATCTGCAGAGAGGTGATGCCTGGGTGCACACTTGAAGCCAGCAACCAGTGTGGCCTCAAATTATGGGCTTCAGTGTCATGTGCAGTAACTACCACATCAAAGGGCAGAGAGGCATTTTAGGTTGTCTGAAAGCTAGCCAAGGGAGACCATTTTTCTTATTAGGCTTCCCAGCCTTTAGCCAGTGCAGAAGAGGAAGTCCTGCCAGGATATATTGTTGTTCTGTAAAATCGTAAAATCTATTTATATGGGTTTTTTTTAAATGGATGAACCAGGTACTAAAGGATATCTTTATTTTTGTAAAAAACGCTTATAAATGCCAGAAGCAAGGATCTTAGGCACATGAAATTAAATGGTTGATAGATGGAGACATCCCAATTTGGCACTTTCCAAAAAATGGGAGGGTTGAAATTTCCAGCTGGCTTAACTGCGATGTGGTCAAACATACATTGAAAAACAGGTAGTGTTTGATTGTAGCCCCTATCTTGAGTGTTTTTGACTATATAATGTGGATATCTTCCTATGGCTAAGAATTTTGGGAGTTATAGTCCATGGCAGAATGGAGGGTATCTGGTTAGATAAGGTTGGTCTGAAGCAGAGGACTCCAAACTTGGGAACTTTAAGATTTGTGGACTTCAACTCCCAGAATTCTCTGGCCACATAGTATAGGTGGCTGGAGGATTCTGGGAGTTGAAGTCCACAAGTCTTAAAGTTGCCAAGTTTGGGGACCGCTGGTCTAAAGCCTAACTAAAGATAAGTTTTCTTTAAACAGCTATCAGTTTTTCTCTCTATATGCAGATAGTCTTCAACTTGCAACCATAATTGACCTGAAAATTTATGTTGCTAAGCGAGAAATTTGTTAAGTGAGTTTTGCCCCATTTTCCGACCTTTATTGCCACATTTGTGAAGTGAATGACTGCATTCTTAAATCAGCAACATGGTTGTTAAGTGAATCTGGTTTCCCCTTTGATTTTACTTGTCAGAAGGGGGCAAAAGACTCCAGGACACCGCAACCGTCATAAATGTGAATCAGTTGTCAGGCATCCAAATGTAAATCACATGACTGTGGGGAGGCTGAAACAGTCGTAAGTATGAAAAATCACTATAAGTCACTTTTTTCAGTGCCGTTGTAACTTTGAATGTCACTAAATGAACTGTTGTAAGTTGAGAACTACCTGTAAATGTTTTCTTCCTTTCCCAGTACAGGTAGTCCTTGACTTACAACAGTTCATTTAGTGTCCATTCAAAGTTACAATAGCCCTAAAAAAAGTGATTTATGATCATTTTTCACACGACCATTGCAGCATTCTCATGGCCATGTGATCAAAATTTAGACACTTGGCAACAGTGTTTGTGACCTTTTGACAAGCAAAGTCAGTGGGGAAGCCAGATTTACTTTACAACCATGTTACTAACTTAACGACTGGAATGATTCACTTAACAGGCTCCAACAAGAAAAGTCACATAATGGGGCAAAACTCAACTGTCTTGCTCAGGAACAGAAATTTGGGGCTCAATTGTGATTGCATGCCAAGAACTATCTGTACCTGAATAGCCACATCTTTGGGAGATAATGATAATTACAATATCCTTCCTGAAGTTGTAAAACCTTTGTGGCTCCTGCTGCTTTTCATAATGAATGACTCAGCTTTCTTTTTTTCACATGTGATTTACTACTAATATAATCCTTGGTGGGTTATGGGCTGAGCTCTCGCTGAACCTCAATCTCTCTGCCTTGCTTAGTGACTCTTTTTTACTTCTCGGCTGGCCCTAAAAGGTCTGGACAGGTTGTGAGAAAATACAATCATCTGGGTGCAGTGTTGCCAGTTGAGGCAAATATTTCTAGGAAAATGTTTTGTTTCTTCTCCTTAGCAAGGCAGGTGTGAGATTTTTTTGGTTTAAAATCACCACGTTGGAGACATTGAAAATAATTTTCAAAAACTTTCTGGATCCATCTATGAGCAATGATGGGTGGGAGTGGGAATAGTTTAAGCACTTGCTGGGAAAAAAAAGTAATAAATAATAATAGCACTCAGAAGCAAAAAGTTCTCTTGGCCCATTTCCCCCCTATTTTCCCTTAAAAAAAAATCTTACGAAGGTAGCTTGGAGAACAGAAACAGAATTCTTTACAGACAGCCAAAGCTTTCCTTCCTTTTTCATCAGCTAATTTTCATTGAAGAAGAGAGGCCCAATGCTAAACCATTGGAGGGGGGAAATGGCCAGCTTGGTGTATGCATTTTACACACACACACACACACACACACACACACACACACACACACACACAGTCCCAGATAAAGGAGCGTGCATGCATGCACACACTGTTTCACAATCAGGAATGTGCTGACTTGACATTCTCCGGCTGAGCCAGAGGATTTGACGCCGTCCGTCGGCTGTGGGGCTCGGGGGGCCAGAGCTGGCCCAAGGCCAGCTCACAAGGAAAATGTCTAGGAGTGTTTCTGGACTTTTTTGAGCGGGGTGAGTGATGGTGCTTTAAAAGAGGTAGGAATAAGTTTAAAATTCATTTTCTTTACTTACAGAGTGCAAAGTAGAGCCCAGGGCAGCTGCAAAGGGCACTCCTGGCCAGGAGGAATTGGCACCTGTTTTACAAGTGAAGCCAACTGATTGCAGATGCCCAGCTGAGTCTGGAAAAACCAGACCTTATTTAAATAAAATCAGGAGAATTTGCAGGTCATAGTGGAAGCTCCCTGCCACTTCTCAGAGATTATAAATGTATAAATACAAAGATTAAAAATTCTGGCCCTTAGCATCTGGACAGGTTCCACCTTTATGATCATCCAGCCTTTTTATTTTACGTGGAGTTCATTAAAAATGTGTGTTGCCTTTTGACTCCTTAGAGCAATCGATAATCTTTGCAACAATCATTCAAAAACATGCCAGTATTATTATCTCAAATTGCAGTTGGAAGGATCCTAATCCCAGGGTCACTGATTGGCTATGTTTACACAACATACTTTACCCTAAATTTGAGATAGCAATGTCCCACATGCTGCCCTCATATAAACCTGTTTTGCTTCCTGCTATGACCTTGTCCCACAACTCATTAAGACAATCAGTAGATCATGTCCCATATCACACTGAATCACAAACTTTGCACGTCATTTGAACCTAATGTCATGAGTTGTAGGAACCCAGCCTTGATTCTGTTCATTCCTTTCATTGCTTTCTGTATTAATAATAATAGGTCACAGTAACTATATTAATAATAGGTTATCCCTGCACATATTTAATTGTCAAATTTTTCTTACGACTAATGAAACCTGAAAATTTTGGCCGTAATTCATGATGGTCATAAAGCAAGTTTCCATGTGACCATACCTGATTGTACGGCCTTTTTTTTTGCAGTAGTTGTAAAGAAAATGCTATGGTCATTAAACGAATACCACGCTGGTTAAGTAAATCCATTGTTCACTATGTGGTTTTTTTCCCGCAGAAACAAATTTAGAGCAAAGTATGTTGTGTAAATATCGCCCAAATGCTGGATTTTGGCAAAAACATTATAAATGCAATGACATGACCACGGGACAGAGCCATAAATACGGGCCAATTGCCAAACATGCCAAAGATGGGCATGTAACCATGAGGGGTATGGATGTTGGAACTTCAAATTCAGATTAGATTTATAAATCGCTTTTTTGTGGTATGCTACCATTTAAAAGTTCACTAAGTAGCTGGTCATATGTCCACTCTTGTCACAAATGTGACTGGGCAACATATAATAAAACTGTTAATAACAAGTATAAACAATTAGAAATGATTAGAAATGATTAAACATATCCATTTTCTCATTTAAAAATATTTGATGCTGCTCGTATAATTTATAAGATACAACTGGTGAGCTATAGTCAAAATGTACCAAAACTGTAATACACAATTATAAAATATAATTTCTTATCAGGTACAGGTCATTCTCCCCCCCTCCCCAAATGATTCTCATAAATACCTTGCTTACTAAAAATCAAGGAAAAACTAGGAAATATTTTTTGGGAAGAGTTCCATGTTATTTTCAAATATTATTCAAATAATTTTTTTATTTAATTAGTTTTTGGTGCTGCCCAGGTTGAGAAGTGGACGGCATATAAATTTAATAAATAAATTTTTAAAAGGCTTCTATCTTTCTGCCCATGTTTCAGGGGTGACACTTCCAGAACTTTCTGAGCAGTTTGCCCCACCTGAAGTCGCCCCACCTCTACTGTGTAGGCTGGTGGATGTGATTGAGAAGAAAGGTGAGCCAAAGGAGACAGCTGGGTAGTGTGAGATTTTGGCCCAGAGGCAGCGTCTGCAAGCTACATATGGGATATTGGTATGGAGGGTACCTCTTGAAGCTTCCCTGCTGATGTTAAGACAGTCTGGATGGAAGACCACCTGGTGCTTTATAATGGGCACTGAATTGTATGATGGAGAATAAAGAATCAGTGTGACCTAGTGATTAATAGGTTGGGTTACATAGATTTTTTGTCCGTTTTCAACCACAGGAGCTCATGGGGTAGCTTTAAGCTACTCTCTCAATCCAATTTACCTCACAGGGTTGTTGCAGAAAAAATGAAGGAGGGAGCAGAACCCTATTGATGCTTAACTTGAATTCTTGAGCAAAAAAAGCAAGATATAAATGTAAGAAGTAAAAGCATGGCTTGTTGATACTGAATAAATAGTTCTAGGGTAGCCCTTTTTTAAAAAAAAATTAAATTTATATTATTAATCCCTTGTTTTCTAGGTAGCAAGGGCTTAATAGAAGGGAAGAATCATACTCCAGAGCTGGTGGCTCAGAGACTTTCTGGTTTAGGGGGGTTGCTGGTTCAAAAGAGGCTTGTGGCCAAAATCGGCAAACTTATGTTAAATCTTATGTTTATGTTAAATCTTATGTTAAATCTTCTCAAAACCCTGGTTAAGATTTAGCATGTTGGGTGCCCAGACAAATCAGGGGAAGTGGAGTTGAACAGAGGAATATATTGGCAGGGTACTTCCTGTGGTTAATTCTTTTAAAGAGGGAGGATGTATTGAAAAGCTGCCTTCCCTCCCTTTCTGGAAAGGCTGATCCCCTGGGATGTTGGCTTACCAAGATTTCCGCTCTGTGGCAAAAGTAGAGAGACCTCCATGAGTCAGTCTGGTGAAATGATTAGAGTAACAAGCGAGGATTGGGGAGGCCAGATTCATAACTTGAGCTGTGGAAGCTCATCGGGTGACATTGGCCCAATCAGTCCCCTTCTGCCTATCCTAACAGGGCTGTTGGTGTAGGAATGAAATCAGTGTTCCCTAAGCATTTTAAAGAAGGAATGGGATACCAAAGCATAAATATGAAGACGCGCAGGTGGGCAAACAGGAAAAGAAAACAGTTCCTTTTCCTGAGCCCTGGCCCTATTCCTTCATTTTTATTTCCCTGCCCCCAAAGTGCAGCATCCCCAGCTCCCTGCCTCCCCTTCTCCAAAGGAAGGAAAAGAAGAAAAAAAAACCTCCTTTGTGAAGCTAATCCAATCTGCTGTGTGTTGCTTTCACAGGGTTAGACAGCAAGATGCTCTACAGAACATCTGGCTCCGAACTAAGGCAAGCACTGAGAACCGGTAAGAACCAGTTCTGCGGGGAGCAAGCAAGGCTGATCAGATGGAAGAGATTAGAGGCTGCAGCAGCAGCAGCAGCAGCAATGCCTGCATTCAGAGCTTCTCAGCAGCAGATCCCGGCAGGGAGGGCAGAAGCAAAGGGGTGAGCCAAGTGGAGAGGGGCAGAGCACTTCTTTCTGGTTGAAAAAGCCGAAAGCACCCTGTGAGTCGTGAGCCCATTTCGGTTAACTCACTCTAAATTCAAAAGCGGAAGGAGGCCGGATGGTTATACCACCCATCTGCAGTGCTCTGAATATTTTTCTGTGGGTTTGGGTGGCCTTGTGTTCTGCAGGCAGAAGATCTTAGGACATTGCCAAATCGGCCATCTCACCCTAAATGGACTGTTTGGACTGGCAGAAGGCCACTCTTGTTCAAGATCTACTTGGATTTTCTGTATGCGTAGGAAGAGAAAACAAATTGGGAAACACTGGACACATTTAAATTTGGGAAGCATATTTTGGGCCCTCTACTTGCAAAATGGTTGCCACTGGAGAAGGAGGGGGTGTCATACATTCACAACATGGCTGCCACGGTAGGGATAATTAGTCACCAACCACTCATGTACCAGAACAGATAAGCTTGCTTTTTGTCATCATCCCTAAAATAGCCCTGCCCTGAAATTTCTGGCTATGTCAGTTTACCTTTGTCAGGAAATGGTGGTCCTAGACACATTCCCATTTTTATTTTCTGAACTCACATTGGGTTAATTTTTTTAAAAAGACCCAAGACTTGATGGTGCTTTGTTCCTGGATTTTTCCTGAAAGTCAACTTTTGCTTAGATTGGCCACCATGTGTGTGGATGCCAAAATCACCAGCAGCCACACTGGGTGCATCTCTGAACTGTCAGCTGCCATGTTTGAATTCCTTCCGTTGATTTTAGCCCACCCAAGTTAGTTTATGTCATCTGGGAAGTGCTTGTATTAAAAGTGCTTGTGTTGAACTTTAAGGCAACTGGAGCATCAGAAGGCCTAGTAGGTGTCATAAGAAGATCTACGAGAGGTGTCTGCTGTTCAGTGGTGGGATTCAGCCGGTTGTTAAGGTGAGGGAAGGAGAAGGCCGCTTTCCCTCTTCCTTCTCCCTGCTCCTCCTTCCCTTGTGCCGGCTGCTCTGTTTCCCATTTTTTCATTGCAGCGCAGCATCCAGGATCTACTTTGATAGCCGGTGTGTGTGTGTGTGTGTGTGTGTGTATGTGTAATTTAACAACTGGTTTGCCCAGGGTGAGGTTGGCCATTGCAGGAGGCTCATCCCGCATGTGCGGCAGAGCTGGAGGATGGAGATGGGCCACGCCTCCCACGACAGCCAACGTGACCCTGGGCAAACCAATTGTTAAATTATTTGAATCCCACCACTGCTGCTGTAGGTATAGGCTGGATGCAATAATGAGCCAATAATGATCCAACAGTAATCCAACACTGCCATATTTAAGACCTATAGAGTCAAGGTGCCAGAAAGTGATGGTTGACCCTTGCTTGAGTCCTGCCTGTCAGAGTCATCAGGAGAGTCGGTGCTGTCATCTGGGAGGTGGAAACCTGGACAGAATGAACCAGGGTCAGCTTTTGGGCGGCTTCCTGGAACAAATTCTCTCTCACTGTTTCTGTCCCTGCAGACTGGGCTGTGACTGGCGATTTGGAGGCCTTAGATGTGCATTCCCTGGGTGAGGCTCTCAAGGGATACCTGCAAGATCTGCCGACCCCCGTGGTACCCCCTTGCGTGCAGGGTGAAATCTTACGAGTGCTCCAAGGTGAGAAGAGCATTTTAGGGAAAGAAAAGCTTCAGAGGGGAGTTTAGGGAGGAGAGAAGCACGAACAGCTGCAAGCTGGGACAAAAATCAGGAAGTTTGGGACTGGCAGAAGAGGAGAGCCTTTTAAAAAAAATAAACACTGACTTAAATCCTTTTTGCCCGCCTTGTACCTGGAAAGGCTCTAGCACAGATTATGTAAAATCAGTAAGAGAGATATTCGTCCTGGCATGTAAAATCAGTAAGAGAGATATTCGTCCAGTGTAAAATATACAGCATAAAAGAGAAATGGCTGAGAAGGAAAGAAACTAGCAATCAATCAATCTGGGCATTGGCTCTTAATGTTCTGTAATAAAAACATCTCAGAGATGGGAGATGCCATAAAGAGCAGGACTGACATCATATCCCAATTCTCTGCCTTTGCTTCGGCTTCTGTTGTCTTAAACACCCCACAGTCATTTGCCCTGTAACTTGTGGATTCCCGCCATGGTTCCTTCTCCCAGGATTTAATTTGAACGCTTGGTGGGGTTCTAGGTATGTAAGGAGTGCCAGTTTCCTGAGTCTTAACTAGCAGACATAGACATGTTTCAGTATGCCCAACCTTTTGGTGCAAAGATGCACAGATTCGATCTCGCCTCGCTCTCTTTTCCTTTTGGAAACCGACTCCTCTTCCTCTCTAGATGTTACCCAACCAGAGCTTTGTCAAAAGCAGTTGCTTTCGGTGTTGGAGTCTCCAGCCATGCCTCTGCCACACCTCCTCACCTTCCAATTCCTGCTCCGGCACTTTTCCAAGGTGGCTGAACAAGCTGAAAGCAATGAATTGTCTCCTCGGAATCTGAGTGAGATCTTCGGGGTTCTGCTCCTTCGGCTCCCTGCAGCTGCCAGGTGGGTGGCCCCCAAACCCCCTCTGCCTTGGGGCAAGGATGCTCCCTTTTATCAGCACCTCTGAAAATACAACAGAGGGCTGGAAATCCATCTGGAAGGTTGCTGAGCCAGAAGTGGCCAATCCTTGTTTAAATTGGAGCTGAAGTCTATTTAATTTTTGTAATTTTAATGCTTCCAATATTTATAATTGTTTATATAGTTCTAATTTTTTGCATTGCATAGCATTGCCTTGCATTGCCTAAGCAGGGGGTTGGACTAGAAGACCTCCAAGATCCCTTCCAACTCTGTTTATTCTATTCTATTCTATTCTATTCTATTCTATTCTATTCTATTCTATTCTATTCTATTCTATTCTATTCTATTCTGAGTACTTTGGATAGCAAGGTGAATGGTGTATAAATTTAATAAAAATAAATAAAGAGAGGATGGAATGGGGAGGTCTTTTTTAGATGAGAGAAGACCTTTCCCCCCTCCCAAAAAAAAAACAAAAAAAACCCTCTACAACAGTGGAACAGCTTGCCTATGGAAGTTATGGGTTGTCCATCTCTGGAAGCTTGTAAGAAGATGCTGGGCTGCCATGGTTATGAGCATGGTTAAGTTGGTGTGGGACACATTGCCAAGGGTAGGATTAGATGGTCCTTGTTGTCCCTTCCAATTCTATGAAGAGACTGGCATGTTTATGGATTTGGATTCTGAGGGGTCCTTGGTGCTCTCTGACCTTGGTTGTTTTTTTCTGACATTTCATTACCCAGGAAGCGCAGATGATGTTACCTAGTTTGAAATATCTGCAAGAAAACAACCAAGCTCAAGAGAGCACCAAGAAGCCCTCCCCCAAAATTTCAATCCTGAGCTACTTATATTCTCCTTTATTTAATTTTGATTCTGTTTGGATTTCCAGTCAGAAGTTAGGATTTGCATGAGGTCGGGGCAGACCAGATATATGTCAGCTTCTGGCATGAAAGGCATGATGATGTTACCTAGTTTGGGAAATGAAATGCCTGCAAGAAAGCAACCAAGCTCAAGAGAGCACTAAGGACCTCTCCTTTCAACCCCCAACTTACCAAATATTCTCTGTCCATGAAAGAGGAAAACCTGCATGTTCAGAAATTATTTTACCAAATATTCTCTGTCAGTGAAAGAGGAAAACCTGTATGTTCAGAAATTATTTTCCCAGAATGAGGAGCTCAGACTCTGAATTTCTTTCATTAGCTGAGCTGCTGAGCTGCTGCTCCCATGCACTCCGATGCATAACCTTGTCCTGTTCCTCCTACAGCTCTGAGACAACACCTGATTTTCCAAACCACTTCCTGGAGACCCTTCTGCAGACAAAGGACACTGAGCCAGACCTTCCCCCTCCAGGTAGGGAACCCTTGTGTACTTGTGTTTGGTTCAGGAGAAGGGATTATAAGGAAGGAGTGCTTGGCCAAGGAGACAAGTGGATGTTGTTAGAACATGGCAGCAGCCTTCCCCAGAGATTCCCTCCAGATGTACTAAACAGCCTCATTGGTTAGGAAGTAGAAGACCAACACATCTGGAGAGCAGATTGAAGAAAGCTAGAAAGTTTGTATGCGTGTGCAAAAGCTGAATGCCAAAGTCCCTAGTTCATTAAGCCCCTCCAGGGGGGGTTGCAGGGGTGGTATTCTACCAGTTTGGCCCGTTTCTGGCAAGCTGGTAGCAACAGTGAGTAGTGGAGACCAAACTGCTTCTCTCCGCCACTCTGTGTTGGGCCCACCCACCCACCTGAGCTCCCATACTCACTTTTATCTGCTGAATTTAAAGCGCAGCTGCTTTGCGCAGCATAGAAGAGTGCCGCGCAGCAGCTGCTGAAGCAACTGGGAGTACAGGCTTGCAGGAGGTGAGTTAGAACGCCCTCTGCACCTGTGCAAAATGCTCATTTGGCACACATGTGCATGCAAAGCGCACCCACCAAGCCACCCCCACCAAACCGATGGCAAAAATATTTGAATCCCACCACTGGTGGGTTGACCTTTCTGCATATAATTGAAAAGAATGGGAGGACTTCCTTGGAGTGGTGCAGTGGCCTAGAGGTGAAGCTCTCGCCTCACAATCAGGAGACCGTGAGTTCAATCCTAGGTAGAGGCAGATATTTCTCTCTGGGCACAATTGAGAATAAATCTGCTGAACAAAACTCCGCATTGGTGACAGGTAGGGCATCTGGCCATTAAACACACTGCTAGTTCCATTCAGTTGCCCAGACTCCACCCTGCAAGGGATTATGGGGTTGTTGAGGTGATGAATGGAAGGACTTCCTTAATGAGATACCATTGGGTCTCCATGCTCCTTTTCAAATAGTATGGCAGTCTTCCAAGATAGAGTTGATAAAGGGTTACTTTCAGCCAACCTGGTCTTCTCTTTTCTAGCTCTGCCTCCAAAGCCACCCAAAGCGAAACCTGCAGCAGTCTCTCTAACCAATGGGAATGGCACAACCCTGCAGGATGCAGAGTGGTACTGGGGAGACATCTCCAGGTAAAGGGAGGACCCAAGTGATCTAGACTGTAATCATGGTGGGGGAGGGCATGTGGGAGGAATAATTGGGTCAGAATGGGTCTTTTTGGAAGTGGGACAGAAGAGTGTGTTGAGGCTTTCCTTGCTCTGTTCATAAACTTTTCAGTAGTTAATTCAATTGTAAATGAGTTTGCCAGTCTTTCTTCTGTCAGAAATGGTACCTCCAGGTTATTTTTAGGAAACTGTTTAAAAGAAGAGATTTAGAACATGGAACATAGAACAATAGAGCTGGAAGGTGACCTTGGAGACCTTCTAATCCAACCCCCTCTCAAGCAGGAGACACTTACAATTTCAGACAAATAGTTGTCTGAATCATTTGGACCTTGGCAGAAAGTGATGCCACTTTGTGGATTTTGAGAGTCAGGTGTTCCTTGGCAGTTAAGGTGCCTGGTATTCTCTGTCCCACTTGTCATTTCTTTGGGGTGTAGAAGAATTGGGTAGAGAGAATGTCACTCTTGAAAGTCAGGACTGGCACTAGCGTTCGAAGAACAATATTGCAAATCCTGGGTCAAATTCTCAGTGTGCTACAAGTTGCCCCAGTCTCTGTCTCTCCACCCAACTTACCTTGTAAGTGGGATTGTTGTAAGAGTAAAATAAAATCAGAGGGGATTAGCTCTTAGGAGAATATTAGGGAGATGAGTATCAAATAGCAACTAAATGGCAGTTCCAGGTGGGTTGGTGGTGCATATATGCAGTGCAAACACAAACACACAATCTTTTGAGGCTTATTCTGTGAATTCCTCCTCCTTTTCTTGTGTAAAGAGGGAATTTGAACTTTCCTTCCCTTTCTTTCAAGACCTACCTACAATTCTTGGTGCCTTCAAAAGACAGCCATGTGATTTTCTGTTTCTCTTGGCCCATGGCTAGCCAATCGCACCCATTTCCTTCCCTTCCCTTCTCACATAAAGAGTATCAGGAGCTAAATAGAGCAGACTGACAGGGTAGAAAGGGTATAAGTGGAATGGTGTTCTTTCTTTCTTTCTTTCTTTCTTTCTTTCTTTCTTTCTTTCTTTCTTTCTTTCTTTCTTTCTTTCTTTCTT
>BLBF01000042.1:17350087-17365316 GCA_015471245.1 Laticauda colubrina | reverse complement strand
CTTTCTTTCTTTCTTTCTTTCTTTCTTTCTTTCTTTCTTTCTTTCTTCTTTCTTCCTTTTTTCTTTTTCTTTTTTCTTTCTCTTTTCCTTTCTTTTTTCTTCTCCTTTCTCTTTTCCTTTTCCTTTCTTTTAGTTGAGCTGGCGGCTTTTATATTGTATAAACAAATGTACTTTACAAATAGATATGGTCATCTGTGTTCAGCAAATTACTCTGGTTGAGAGATTAGCTTTCTAGATGAATCCTGGCACTTACAAGGGCTTCTCCAAACAGCTTTGCCAAGATATAAGTTTGAGTGTATGGAGATTTTAAGTATTGAAATGATCCAAATCTTCCTGCCTCTTTTTTCAGAGAGGAAGTGAACGAAAAACTCCGAGACACTCCCGATGGTACCTTCCTGGTGAGAGATGCTTCCAGCAAGATCCAGGGTGAATATACATTGACCCTCCGGTGAGCCCCAATTTAACTTTGTTGGAGGGCTGATGTGATGGAATATGAACCTGGAGAAGCAGGGGGTGGGGGGGACAAACACAGAGCTTTTTCAAATAAAGGCCCGGGTTAAGAGTTTGCATAGTTCCAAACTAAAAGGGGGAATGGGAAGAGGCTTAGGGTAGCCACACCATAGAATCTCTCAGGATATATCTAATAGGTTAGAAAAGTATAGCTTTAGTTTGGCAAGGTTCTGTCCCTTAGATGTAAGTAATAAAGGATTGGACTTGACTGCATCTCACTGTCTCTTCTCTGGATTTGGGCTTTAGAGAGGATGAGGATCCAGGCATGCACCTGGGGAAGGAGATAAGGCGGTGGGGTGGGGTGTTGCTTCCAAGCCTGGATGACTGAATGCCAGGTCCTCTCTCTCTCTCTCGACAGGAAAGGGGGAAACAACAAACTGATCAAGATTTTCCACCGGGAAGGCAAATATGGCTTCTCAGAGCCACTGACCTTCAGCTCTGTGGTGGAACTCATCAACCACTACAGGCACGAGTCCCTGGCCCAGTACAATGCCAAGCTGGACACTCGATTACTGTACCCGATCTCCAAGTACCAGCAGGTGAGAGATGGTTGTTACACACTGCACCAACGGAATGGGCCTCCATCAGAAACAAGATGCCAAATCACCTGAGCACTTCCTGAGTGGAAGGAAGTGGTCTGATCTGAAGTGGGTAGAGATGTTGATTATTGTTGCTAAGTGAAATGTCTTCCTCAAGCAGTAATCTGATGCTGGATTTTAAGAACTGAAGTAGAAGATAACTATCTCCATCTTCGGTTTGGTGTGCGGCTCATTGGATGACAGAGTGGGTCCATGGTCCAAATGGGACTTTGTGCTGGATTTATGATCCAAAGGTTATGCAAATTCAGAGGGGATTTTAGCTCCTATCAACTGTGCCCCAAAGGTGCTTTTTCAAGAGGCAACAGGACTTCCTGGTTTTTCTCTGAAGATGTTTTGCTTCTTATCCAAGAAGCTTCTTCATAAAATCATGGCACATCAAAAGAGAACAAACCCATCAGGACTAGATTCAGCAATCCATCTGCATTTAAAGTCACTCCAAAGAGCAAAGTCCACATGTTTGGACAGAGAGGACCATTGGTTTGAAATAGGTACCAAAGAGGCCATCTGGTTCAAAATTGAGAAGCCCTCCATCAACAGAAGGGCAGGAATACGACACTACCTATCAACAGTCTACAACACAGTCCTTTCAGCAGTTCCAAGAAGGCTCTACGCCCATTTGCATTATTCAGGTGACCTTGATGACACAGATAAACTTCCAGGTGGCCTTAACAGCTCTTGAAAAGAATGCAAATGACCAGCTGTCTGCAAGGAGTATAAATCCTTCCATTCCCCACCATCCAATCAGAGCTGAAGAAGCTTCTCGGATGAGAAGCAAAACATCTTCAAAGAAAAACCAGAAAGGCCAGTTGCCTCTTGAAAAAAATCATCTTTGGGACAACCATGACCTGAATAATTAAGAAACTCCATGGACACTCCTACCAGTATTAACAAGTTGAGGTAGCTGAGCAAAACCTCCATATCTAGCAGCAGTCTGTCTTTGTAAACTAATTGTGCAGAAGAAGCAACATGAAGGGAAAAAAATGGTTTCTTAGATTTATGTGCTTCCCTACGCCGTTTCTTTACTATCCTCGCTGCTTTCTCTTTGGAAAGAGAATGCTGAGCTAGTTACCTCAGCTGCTACAGCTGCTAAATTTAAAAAATGGATTTAGATTAATATGTCAGACAGTGACATTCGGCAGCAATTAACCACGGCAGTCTTAGATGTTCGCTGTCCCGGCAACCTGGAGGTATTATGTACAACTATTTCCATTATTTCTACATTTGGAAGGCAGCAGACTTGAAAAGGCTGTCTTTGGTGACCAGACATTAATCTTCAAATTAATCAATGGAAGAATTGGTCTGCTGGCCTCACTAATTTACCAAAAAGAGCATGGGAAGGGAGGAATATGCAGGCAATTCTCTGTTGGAACAAAGAAGGGAAAAGTGGCTTTCTCTGAACTGAAGAGGAGCCAAGAATCTTAAAACCCAGGAAGGTTGAATTACAGAAAGTTGCCAGCTCTGCTTTTCCCAGAGCAGTTAAGCTAACTGTCTTAAGGAGGCTTTCTTTCTTTAATGAGAAACTTGGCAAAATATTTTGGAGTGTCTTGCTTTGGGGCAGGATGCTCCTCATGAACGTCTCTCGTATCATTTCCAGGGATGGTAACGGCCGTTCTCTTAATCCTTTGTTCTGTTTTGGCAGGACCAGGTGGTGAAGGAGGACAGTGTGGAGGCAGTTGGGGAGCAGCTGAAAGTCTATCATCAGCAGTACCAGGACAAGAGTCGAGAGTATGACCTTCTGTACGAAGAATACACACGCACCTCGCAGGTACTTAAAGCCTGCCACTTTAAAACCTTCTTTAAAGACTGCAGGTAGTCCTTGACTTACAACCTAGTCAAGCATCTAGAACAGGGGTGTCAAACTCAAGGCCCGGGGCCTGGATCCAGCCTGCAGGGTACTTAGATCTGGCCTGCGGGGTCGCCCTGGAAATAATGAAGACCGAGTGGTGCCTCTGCCAGCCAAAATGACCCTCCCGAGCTCTGTTTTCGCTGGCAGAGGATTATAGGAGGCCATTGCAGCTGAAAATGGAGCTCAGGAGCCTGTTTTTGCTGGCAGAGCATTCGAGCCACCAAAGGTGGCCCCCAACACAAATGACATCATGCTGGAAACCCCATCCTGGCCACGCCCCCCCCAGGCCCCCCAAAGTCAAACACAACCCTGATGCAGCCCTCAATGAAATCGAGTTTGACATCCCTGATCTAGAACAGCGGTCCGGATCTTCAACCTTTCTGGCATTGAAGACCCGGTGGGGGAGAGGGGATGGTTCAGCACGAGTGGCGGGTGAAGAAATGGAACTGCACGCACTTGCTGGCCTGCTGCATGCGCATGTGGAACTACACGCCCGCCCACTGTTTTTGTGGCCCAGTTCTGAACAGGCCAGAACCCAAGGGTTGGGGACTCCCCAGTCTAGAACTTGGTATGTTTGTGACACACCTTCTAGGGCTGTGATGGCAAACCTATGGCACGCATGCCATAGGTGGCATACAGAACCCTCTCTGCGGACATGCCAGCCGTTGCCCCAGCCCAGTTCCACTGTGCACATGCTTCCCGCTAGCCAGCTGGTTTTCTGGTCTCTGCCGTACATGTGCAAGGGGATGTGGGTGCATGTGTGTGGGGGGTGGCCCTCCCACCCCATTTTTGGCCTGGAAGGCCTCCTGCACCAACCTTGGAGCGAAAATGGCATGTCCCTTTTTGGGCCTGGAAAGTTTCCTGCAACCTGGAAGCCAAAAATTGGCACATGCATGGGGTGGCTTTCATATTGTATTTTGGCGTTGGGCACTTGGCACCAAAAAGGTTAGCCTCCACTGTACTAGGGAATTCTTACAATCCGGATTCATACTTACAACCATTCCCCACCGCCACTTGCAGTCACATGACGGAACTTCAGGCACTCATGTGACTATAGGTAGTGGTGGGGAACGGTGGAGTACAGCAGCCAGTCAGCATTTATGATCATTTGCAGCAACCCACTGTCACATGAGTTACGCTTTACAACAGTTTTGCCGAAAACCTGCACTTACTTCTGGTTTGGGGCAAAACTGCACCCCTAGCAAGCCATGGGCTGGCTTAACAACCACACGCTGCAAAAATCAACCCTACCACCATCACTTTTACTTTTTTTCTTTTTGCTATGTCAATCCTTTTTATTGGTTCATAATATAAATTACAAAAATACAAAAGCATATAATGGGAAAAGAGAAAAGTATAGTGAAGAAGGGAAAAAAGGCATTGATTTCTGACTTTAGACAGTAGAATAAGAAGTAACATCAGACCTCAACTTTTCACTTTTACATACTGTAGTAGTATCAGCTAGCCATTTCTATACCAACAGGTCTATCTAATTAGTAAAACCCCAAATCAAAATTTCATTTTTCCCTCCACTTCAGGCACAAAGTCCAGAAATGGTTTCCAAGTCGAAACAAAAGTACCTGTGTTTTTTTTTCCCTTGTGTCAAAGCAGTCAGTTTAGTCATCATGATTTACAGCTGTGACAGATGGGCTCTGTTACAGTCGTTCAGGACCACCTGTACCTACTTATTTAAGATGAATTTCCATCGTACTTCCTCCTGACTTCATCGTCCTCTTTTTTCCTCCTGCTCAGGAATTGCAAATGAAACGGACGGCCATTGAGGCCTTCAACGAAACCATCAAGATCTTTGAAGAGCAGTGCCAGACACAGGAGAAATGCAGCCGGGACTACGTGGAGCGCTTCCGGAGGGAGGGGAATGAGAAGGAGGTGCAGCGGTGAGACCCCCTTCAGAATAAAGCTACATCTTTTCCCCCTCCTCCACCCGGCTGAATTTCCACAAACAGAACAGAGAAGAGGGCGGGACCCAGAAAAAACACCACAATTTCCAGTTAATTGAAATGAATGAAGTACATTCAATAGGGTTAATCCCTGGGTGTTTAATTTTCCCCAGCTGTCAAGTTAAAAGCTAGCATTTGCAGGCAATTCTTGGTGCTGCTCTGTGGCCTTTCCAAATGCTTTTATTGTGGGCCACCATTATTGATTTGAAAAATCTCAGCAGGATCAGATCTGGTATTTGGATGGGAAACTTAGAATTGTAGGTTAGACTGGAATTTAAAAAAAAATCCTTGAGACAAACCACTTCTGTAGTGTTATTAAGAAGGCAATGTGGTTGTGTCTAAATCTTGGAGGGGGGGGGATTTTTTTTATTTTTGCTATGTTCTCATCTTGTCAAACATCAAGCCAAAAAAGACACCATATTCTTCCAAGCTGAGTTCTTTACTGTTTCACACCTATAGGCAAAATTTTGCCAGACTAAAGACTCTACTATCTCTTCTACAATACTGTATATTCTGTGAAGCATTAAGCAAGGAGCCATTTTCACTCTCTTTCTCTCACATATCATAATATCTGGGCTAAATTGTGTCTGACTTCTCTGGAACAGGGGTCTCCAACCTTGGCAACTTTTAAGACTTGTGGACTTCAACTTCCAGAATTGAAGTTTTGCTGGCTGAGGAACTCTGGGAGTTGAAGTCCACAAGTCCTAAAGTTGCCAAAGTTGGAGACCCCTGCTCTGGAATGCAGCTGCTACTCCTCCCTGCTGGGGATCCATCTCCTCATTACATGCCATCACATATCCTAACAGAGCTGTTATTTATTAGGTTTTTATCCCCACCTTTATTAGTTTATAAGTAACTCAAGGTGGCAAATGTAGCTAAATACTCCTCCCTCCTATGTTCCCCACAGCAACTCTTGTGACGTGGGTTTGGACTGAGAGAGAGTGGCTGGCTAATAATCACTCAGACAGCTTTCGTGCCTAAGCTAGGTCTAGAATTCACAGTCTCCTTGGCGGCTGGCCCAAAGTCACCCAGCTGGCTTTCATTCCTAAAGCGAGATATCAGGGGTTTTCAATTCAATTGTATAGAATGTGAAGAATGTGTATTTGTGTTTTATTTTTATAGTTATACTGTACACCAAAGATGGTATTTAATTTTGTCGTATGAGGTGCAATGACAATGAAGTAAAGTAAAGTAAACTAAAATTAGAATTCACTTGTCTCCAGTGATTGGTCAAATGATCCAGTCAGCTTTAAGCATTCTAGTCCCTAAGATGGGACTAGAATTCAGTCTCCTGGTAATTGGCCCAAAGTCACCCAGTCAACTTTCATGCCTAAAGCAGGATTAGAACTCATACTCTCCTAGTTTCTAGGCCAAAGGTCTTCAAACTTGGCAAGTTTAAGACTTGTGGACTTCAACTCCCAGAATTCCTGAGCTAACATGACCGGAGGAGGAATTCTGGGAGTTGAAGTCCACAAGTCTTAATGCTGTCAAGTTTCAAGACCCCTGGTCTAGGCCATCACTTCACCAAACCAGTTCTGTTTAAGACAACTTCTCAGGCTTTCTTGCTTCTCTAACAGCCTGTCGTTTTTCCCCTAGGATCATGATGAATTCAGAAAAGCTGAAGTCTCGCATTACCGAAATTCATGACAGCAAGATGAAGCTGGAGCAGGACCTCAAACAGCAGGCCTCCGAAAACCGGGAGATCGACAAGCGCATGAACAGTCTTAAACCTGACCTGTTGCAGCTGCGCAAACTCCGGGACCAGTACCTAGTGTATGTGCTCTTCATAACACAAGCATAAATGCAGTTTAAAATCAGTTTAAAATTTGTGAGTTTTAATGTAAACTCACAGTTTAAATTTGTGAGTTTAAAAATGTTTAAAAATGCAGTTTAAAAATGCAGTTTAAAATTTGTGAGAAACACAAACATAAATGCCGTTTAAAATCTGCCTTCCCTAACCAAATGGGTCAGATGTCTGTACATCTTACAACTGGTCACTTAGTGTCACTTAGGGTCACTTAGTGACCAGTGGGCATTCAACAACTGGCCCTCATTTGCAGCCGTTCGAAGCATATTGAGATCACATGACTGCAATTTACAACTTTTTTTGC
Organism: Laticauda colubrina; assembly: GCA_015471245.1. NCBI lineage: Eukaryota > Metazoa > Chordata > Lepidosauria > Squamata > Elapidae > Laticauda > Laticauda colubrina. The sequence goes on along the minus strand of BLBF01000042.1, from coordinate 17,358,292 downwards.
AAGAAACCAGCATTCTCGTGTCGGGCAAAAAGAAATTGCCTATTGCAGGCAGCGGGTTTGCTTAACAATGGGCCCATTTGCTTAACGGCTGCTGCAGAAAATGTCATAAAATTGGGTCAATCGTGTGGGTACCTTGAAATCTGGCCATCAAGTCCTAGTGATAGAAAATTCTGAGTTCCATTAGGGTCAAAATCAAGAGCTACCTTAATTTCCAGCTGCCTTTCTGATAGAGTAATCCTGCCCCCCAGTGGCCTCTCCACAAAATGCAAATGCTCTCATTCCCTAAGCAAGTACAGACTTGCAAAGCTTTCAACCTAATTGCTACTGTGTGTAATAGTTAAAAACCTAAGAAAGATGCTGACGAAAGCTGTCTAATGAGTGGCTTTGCTTATCTGATATAGGGGGTATGACCTGCCTATAAAATGTTATTTTTCTGATGAGCAAACAGAACATATTAACATGATCTTGGGAAAGCTAAGTTTACAATAGTTATTTAATGATTTTTTTTTTTTTAAAAATGTTCTTTTAACAGTAGAATTTTTCCAACCCATTGGGGCAATGCAAATAATTGCATAACCAATGGTTTCTTGCTGTGGTCAACATTTTCATTTACGAGGCTTGGCTGCAGCCTGGAAGAACAGCTTTGCGTGTATCCCTTAAATGCTGTTTAAAAATGAACAGTTTTTGTTCCTTTTTTTTAATGCCTCCAGATGGTTGACCCAGAAGGGGACTCGTCAGAAGAAGATCAATGAATGGCTTGGTATCAAGAGTGAAACTGAGGAGTAAGTGGCTCTATTCTTATTCTCCTCTGAGAGGGCTCATCATCTCAAGGTGTGTGTCTACATGAGGCTGTTTTGTATTCAGAAAGTTCCAGATTGAAACTGGTATGTCCAGGGGTGGGATACAGCCAGTTCGGGCCAACCGGATGTCAAATATACATCTGGTTCGCCGAACCATTAGTGGAACCAATTGGCTGGCCCTGCTCACCCCTCCCTTCCCAGGAGTCTCCTTGTGGCCCATTTTGGATGAGGTAAGTGCAGGGTCTGCGCAGAGGCTCTGGTAGGGTGACAAATGGGCCTCCTGGAAGTTCCAGAAGTCTGGAAATGGGCCTGTTTCCGGCTTCTGGAGGGCCTCTGGAGCCCATGGGAAGTTGTTCTCGCCCTCCCACAGATCCGAGGGAAGCCTCTGGAGTCTGGGGAAGGCAAAAAATGCCCCCTCCCCAAGTTCCAGTAGGCCATGCCCACCATGGCCACACTCACCCACCAATCGGGCAGAGAACCGGTTGTTGGGATTTTTGAATCCCACCCTTAGGTATGTCCAGTTACAAATGGACAGTTAATAGGGGATTGGAAAGGCATCTTTGTGGCAGAGACTTCAGTAAGCTTCTTATAATCTTCCACAACATGATTTGTCTAGGTGGTGTAGCTTTAATTCCTATATTGTGAAGCCAACCCAGTTGGATAAGTGCTTATGATTTATAAGAACTGTGGAGGCCCAGTGGTTAAAATGCAGCATGGCAGGCTAACTGCTCACTGCCAGCAGTTCAATCCTCACTGGTTCAAGGTTGACTCAGCCTTTCATCCTTCCAAGGTGGTAAAATGAGGACCTAGATTGTTGAGGGCAACGTGCTGACTCCGTAAATTGCTAAGAGTGGGCTGTAAAGCACTGTGAAATGGTATAAAAGTCTAAAAGCTATTGCTGTTTTGGTTGCAGCAGTTCAAATCCTGATATCCCCAGTTAAAAGAAATGTGACCAAGACCTAGCTGGATGGGTTGGTAGGAACCTGGGTCCAGCATCAACCAGGACATCAAAGAATGGGGTAAAAAGTGATAGTGCTCCGAAGGGGAAATCTAATGGTGCCCAAAGAGTTGGGTTGTTGGCACTTATTTGCATTGTACTGCAGGGACAAGCTTGCATTGTTGCTTGAGTATTGTTTCCCATGGGCATGGCAGAATCATTTCCATAAGACTTCATCGTTTGAGCTGGAGACTGATTTTGAGCCTCAGGATCCTTTTGTCTATACCAGTGGTGGGTTTCAAAATTTCCTACCAGTTCAAAGAGCTAGCTTTGCTTTGCATGCGCATGTGCAGTGCTCAAACACTGCCCTCTGTATCAACGCTGGTGAGCTGTGCTTTTTTTTAGCTCATCTGAGGCACAGCAATCTGCTCGACCGCGCGAATCAGCTGAGCTAATAACCAACAGACTATAGAGAGGTAAGAGGAGGGGTGGGTAGGCAGGGCCATCCAGAGGTGGTATTTGCCAGTTCTCCAAACCAGTCAAAATTTTCCCTACTGGTCCACCAGGACCAGTCAGAACCGGCTGAATACCACCTCTGGTCTGTACCCAGTTCAGTGGGCTCCCATACCCCCAAGGGCCCTCTCCAACCTTCCTGGACTTTAGGCAACCCACACACCAGCAGATTCTTGGATAGTAGTCTCAGTTTGTTATCACATTCTCCCCAGGTCTACTGTTCCTTGCGAGCAGAAGTAAGTTACGGTTCTCCTTAACTTCAGGTTGCTCTCAGTTTCCTATACAGAAAACCCACCACCAATTCTCCACTACAATGACCACAGCCACCATCGTACCGCACCCAGTTACTTTGCTGCAGGGCTGTTATAGTGGTTCTTTGCTAAGCAGCTTGGCTGGCTGGGGAGGGGTCTTAAAGGGACAGAGCACCATCATCCCAGAAGCTAGCTAGTTTCAAGCAGCCTGCCCTCTCACCGAGTCTCCCTGGGGGACTCCATGCCTTGGGATGGGACTTGAAGTTTCTTGATGATCTGGCAGAAGAAGTGGCTATTAACCTTTAGGCGTGCTTCCTCGATTTTTGTATCTGCTTCAAACAACCTCTTGGGCTTCAAACAACCTGTAGGAAAGCCTCTAGGTTGGTCTTTCTCAAGTGCCTTGAATATAAACAGATATTAGACAAGTTTCCCAACAATCTGGCTTGAGACCTGGATATTTACAAGACTGTCTCCTTCGACTGGTTCCTGGATCCCATTCCTTTGAATTAGAAAGAATTGAAAAGGGATTGCTGGTTCTTCTCCTGTGAGAGGTTTGGGGGTGGGGCAGACAAGACATTTCTGTTTCGCTGTGCTGGATTTCACCAGAAATCTGAATGGCCCCATTACCTCTGATGTTCAGAAAAGCCATTCAAACAAAGCTGTTCAAGAAAGCCTTTATTTATGATCTAGCTGTCAGACCATCTAACACCGTAATGCGAAGATGAATGGTTGAATGAGGTGTTGTTTTTAATAAATTTATTATTTGGGCATTGCTCTTCTTTTCATTTTGGTTGTTGCTGGGCATCACCCAGAGTTATTTTGAAACAGAGGTGTATACAATTCATGGTCATTGTTGAGGTAATTCCCCGTTAGAAGAATGAGTGCACACAGGGACATGTAGTGAGAGTGATAAGGAATAACACACAACCAGCACACAGATACACTGTATAGTAAAATGTAGGTTTTTACTTCCAGTAAACGGTTAAGCAAAACCCAACAAGCAGTCCAAGTCATACATGGTTAAATCAGTCAGTTTTCAGTCCAGGGATAATCCAAATAACAAAGTCTAGTATCATAAACAGTTCAGTAACAGACTCACATCAAATCCAAGAATAATGATGATCAGCAACAGTCAGTAGGGAAATGCAGGAATGGCAACACACTCAGCAACAACAGAACAAAACAACCCAGATTTCTGGCTCCATCTTATGGCCATTTGAGGAACCACACTCTGTTACAATTTTAGCATTCCCTTAAAGAGACAGTATTAAAATGTCTATCCTGGTTTATATATTTTCCAATCCAACTGTTAGGTGACTTCCATTCCTAACAGTCATGAATTAATAAAAGAATCAGATAACACAAATTGGGTGTGGGCTGTACAATTGATCATGGGCCTTTGGTCTGTGTCCTACATCAAGTCAGTGCATCCGTCCACCAGGATAAATATCGGTTTTGCAAGATTTTAAATAAGCTTACCATAAAATGCAGAGGGATCAATATAAGCTCTTGGGACTGAGATCTAGATCATTTTGTTTTACATAGGCCTGGAATTCCAACACATCTCTTGTCTTCTTAAGGAAGGAAATTGCTACTTTGTAAAAGGACAGGATGTTTAGTAATATCTCATCATCCTGAAAGTGGAGAATAGAGCATAGTCACTGTTTTGGAGGCAACACTAATCTACCGCTTCACAGTGCTTTACAGCCCTCTCTAAGCAGTTTACAGAATCAGCATATTGCCCAAAGAATCTGGGTCCTCGTTTTACTGACCTTGGAAGGATGGAAGGCTGAGTCAGTCTTGAGCTGCATTAGGATCAAACTCTAGGCTGTGAGCAAACTTTGCCTGCAGTATTGCTTTCTCACCACTGTGCCACCACAGCTCTCTTTCGGAAGTATCTTAACAGGACACTTAAGATACTTAGGATCCACAATAGGAAGCATCTTAAGACAAATCAAGGTGTAGGATTATGCCAATGGTTCAGGACTCTGGCAAGCAGGTGGTGGGACTCTGTTGGTAGTGGCAGTGCCTTTAAAGGACAGTCTTCTGCAGAGCTGCTTTTTAGGAAAACTGGCCAGGCTTCTCCTTTATGTTCTCACCATTAGTTCTGCCTTGCAGCCAATACTCCATGATGGAGGATGAAGAAGACCTGCCCCATCATGATGAGCGGACCTGGTATGTAGGCAAGATCAACCGCATCCAGGCAGAGGAAATGCTGGTGGGCAAGCGTGATGGAACCTTTCTTATTCGGGAGAGCAGCCAGCGAGGGTGCTATGCCTGCTCTGTGGTGTGAGTCATCCTAAGTATTTTTTTTCATTCATTTAAAAACTTCATTCATTTTAGTTGACTTGCTTGATCGACTGATTTGAATCAGTTGGGGCCTGTGCTTTGGTGAAACTCAAATGCAGCTTTCGTTCCTTTTTTTTGGTACGATGTAGCTAACATTCTCTAAAAGTTGTTTTTTCTCACACAGCAAAGTGTGAGAATGCCTCTTCCAAGATTCTCTTCTTTGTAACATCTATAAATATTCCTTGTTTTTCATGGTAAACATCTTCAGAAATTGCTTAGGAACATGCACCGTCCATGATGGATGAATTTACACATTTCTTTTGCAAAAATATAGGGCCACCTATCTTAATCAAACAATTCCAATGCTTAACAAGGATAAAAACAAAACATGCAAATAATTTTTTTTTTTTAAATCCCTGCACCCATTCGAATATGAAAGGGCACCTAGTTTTCTTATGACCTAGTACAGGGATCCCCAACCCATAGTGCATGACCTGGTATCAGGCTGCAGCCTTTTTGGAACCAGGCTGCACAAGTGGTGGGTGAGCATGCTTGTTCATGCAACTCTACTTGCATGAGCAATGGGCAAGCACGCTTGTGCATGAAGCTACTTAGCCACCATGTTTCTCACAAAATAAGGCCAGGCCTTATTTTTTTTTTGACCCCGAAAAAACGGCTAGGCCGTCTTTTCCGGGGTGACTTAATTCTCCCCCCTTGCATCCTTGGGCAGGAGGGCAGCAACAGCTTGATGCTGACTTCGCTGTTGGTGGGGCACTTTGTATCAGGAGACCTTCTGCCACTGTAGCTTTCCCTTCTCCCTGTGCTGCCGCGGCGTTTAGAGCAACACCGTGGCGTTTGATGCAGCCACACGCAGCCAGCCAGGGCTCCTCCCAGCAACCGGAGCCCGGCAGAGACACTTGGCTTCAGGCGCTCCTGTCACCGCCTTCCTTTCGCCTTCGAAGGCAAAGCCAATTCTTTTAAAAACGGCGCCCTACTACCGGTACGACAAAGACTCCCCTGCCCGAGAGGGCAGCCCAACCCCACATGGGGAGGCAAATCTTCTGGGGCCCCAGTGCAGGATCGGCCCACCCCGGGAGAAGCGCCCAGCCGCCATCCCTGCCTGGCGCTGGCCAGAGCGCGAAGAGCTTCACCAGGGCCACCCAGCGCAGCTGACAGGCGGGCCCTCTTGCCCGGCAGCAGAGCTCTCGCCAAGTCAGCGAGTGCCTCCCCACCGAACCCTTCGCTCATCCCGCCAGGGCCGCGCCAGAGCTGTGTGGGCTGGGCAGGGATGGGAAAGTGAGCCGCGGGTGCGCGCCCGCCTACCAAACAAAAGAGCCTGGCTGACCCAAGCTTGGCTTCCTTCTCAAGTCCCTCCAGCCCAAACCCGAAGGGGCCACCCGAGGCAGTGATAGCCCCCACTGATCCGGAATGGATCCTCATCCCACCAGAAAGGTTGGGGACCTAGTACAAAATGCTTCTTCAAAAATGGCAATTATGACTGCAGCAAGACTATTGTATGCAGAACAATAGAAGGACACTTCAATTCCTAACACGGACGAATGGCTGAAGAAGTTGATGAAATGGGAAAAATTAAACTATTTTGATTAAAGAAAAGAATATAAGTACTTTTGTTTCCATATGGAGACCGCTTCTGAACTTTGGGCTTGAAATAGAAAAGAATGAAATTTTGACTTTGGGTTTTACCAATTAGATTCATAGATCTTTATAGAAATAGCTTGTTCATATTGTTAAGCCTGGGTTCCCCAACCAGGGTTAGGTAGACAAGCTAAACAGAATGTGCAGCGTTAGTCAGATAGGCACACAGATAAATGAGTGAGCTAAGCTTGTATGTTTATTAACATACAGTAAAAATAACAGATACGCTTGTGCTATCAAGAATATAGTTTATTCCAGTATAAGGTTATGGCATAGTCAAATAACAGTCCAATATTCATTTACCATGTAGTCAGTCCATTCAGGGATATTCAGTTAGCAAAGTCCATGTAGAATATCCGATATCAGTTCACTTACAAATTCAGTCCTTTGTTGTCTCTCCCGTTCGATCAATGCAGTCTTGATTCCAAGCAGTAATCAGGGATCATCAAAGCCAGAGAGAGAGCGAGCAAGCTGTAGACTTGCTACTTTTAAATGGTTTTCATAACCACTCCCACAATTGCTATTTCACAGTTAAAGCTGCATACACTAACTATGATTCATAGTTATTATTTCACCTAAACCAGTTAGGGTAAACAATGTTATCCCTAACATTCTCCCCTTTTAGGTTACATAATAACTATGAATCATTTACATCTTTAGAAAATATTTTTCACAACTTTCTTTAAACTTAGTTGCTCCTTGAGCTTTTGTAAATTGGTCTGCAATGTTTTCTTCTGACATGCAGTATACCAATTTAATTAATCCATTTTTCACTGATTCTCTTACATTCAAATATCTTAGATCAGTATGTTTTGATCTAGTTTTTACAGCAATACTAGTAGCTAACTTTATAGCTGCTTGGTTATCCTCATACACCATAATGGAATCTTTTACAGTTATACCCATGTCCAACAATAACTGTAGAAAATCAAGTCAGTGCATAATAATGACAGACATGAAAATTCAGCTTCCATCGTAGATAAGCTAATATGCTGTTGTCTGATTGACCTCCACCCTATTAGTGTCTTACCACATAATATAGCCATACCAGATGTTGATTTTCTAGTGTTTATATCAGTTGCAAAACTTGCATCTGCATAAGCACTAAGACTCAAATCATCCTTTGGTTCATATATAATGCATGGTTTATTGTTCCCTTAAGATATCTCAATATTCTTTTTAAGGATTTCCAATGACATTCTTTTGGATCTGAATTAAAACGTGCCAGCTGATTTACACTATAAGCTATATCTGGCCTTGACCAATTGCTTATATATGATAAGCTACCAATCAAAGATTGATATATGGACTTATCAAACTTGGGACTTTGATCATTAGTTTGGCAAACTTCCTGACTCATTGGAGTCTTTGCTGGTTTACAAAGTTCCATCTTATAATTTTTAATTAATTGACAAATTTTATCTTCTTGAGATATCTTAAAACCATGATTTGTTTTATTAATTGTCAATCCTAGATACCTTTTAATTTCACCTAAATGCTTTATTTTTATCTTTTTGGCTAATAATGATATAATCTCATTAGCTTCATTATTAGTCTTAGTTATTAAAGCAATATCATCAGTAAATAATAATAATAATGACACCGTTCCATTATTTTCTCTTTTAAACACACACGGATCTGCTAAACCAGATTTAAAACCTATATTGTTTAACTCTTTCACAATATATTGGTTCCACTCAAACCCAGATTGTTTCAACCCGTAAAGACTCTTTTTGAGTTTCCAACAATCATTACTATT
>BLBF01000042.1:17313261-17349687 GCA_015471245.1 Laticauda colubrina | reverse complement strand
TTTTTTTTTTACATTTGCTGGTGCATTTTGAATTCCTTCTTCACTTTCTCCTAGTGACTTTTGTTTTGGTGCTAGGGATCCTACTTTACACTGCTGGGCATGATCTCTGCAGAGAAGCTATTCTTGGGGTGGGGGTGGGGGAGTAAAAAAAGGTGCTTTGTAGGTTGCAAAGAACTTGGGAAGAGACCATTATTTCCTTTCCTCGCTTTCTCCCTCCTGGATTTGCCTGGGAAGGGCCGGATGAGATGGTTTAAGAACTCCTCAGGCCTTGCCTCCGTCTATGTTGGCATTCACCTGGCAAAACTCAGCCTGCCTTGCAGTGACACATCCTGCCCCCCTCCCCTTTGCTGGCTTTCTTTTCCTTCCCTAGTGTACAGTGATATGACAGTAATTTGTTTTTAGCTTCCTATGCAGCTGCTTCTGTTTTTAAATATGCAAAAATGGAGAGCGGAAAAGAAAACTCCATTATCGTGGTCTTTGGAAGCTTCTCCCGACTCTTTCAATCTGCCTTGCTTTCCAAGCACTTTACCTGCTGCTGAATGGGTGGTGGGGCGGAGGGAATGATGCTGATTCAAATGCCCTCACACTCCAGCCTTCCCCCCATGGCTCCATTTAACCAGGATGCAGAGCCTGCCTCTTCTTTGAACCCGGACGCTGAGGCTAGCAAGCCATGCTGGAGTTCCTCAGCCTTCCTGTGACACCAGGGGTAACATCCTTTCTGACAGGGCTCCGCTTCAGCATCCCCCAACCAGTCCTGCTTCTCAGGGCCATACCTGTCCATATTTCTGGATGAACCTGGAGACTGGTGGCTTGACTGCATGCTCTTTGGCATAAAGCCATAAACTCATTTCCAAACTTGTGCTCAAAAGGAAGGGGAGGGAGGAAGTTCTTGGTAGTTCTCACTCATAGGCTTTCGTCTACCTGTATTGCCTGGCCTGATTTATGCAGCACTGATTTCCATTTCCAAAGGGCTGGTCTAAAGCCATTTGATCAGTACAATCCATATTATACACACACCCCTGTGTTTTTTGTCTCGTGCGGGCACATGGCACTCTTGGTCTGAACCTGCATTTTTTTTTCTCTTTCATCTGCCTATCAAAGCCCCTTTTTGATGCCATTGCTGACCTCCAGTAAAGGATGGAATTATTATTCTTTAATTTTCATTGTTCTTTTCCAGTTAGCAAGGGGGAGGGCTCTTTCTCGGTTCACGGCCATATGCCCCTCTGGATCTGCATGTTCCTCCCATGCAGAACAGAGTGAGTTCAAGTGAATGGATTCCAGCAGCAAAAGTTTTGTGTGTGTGTGTGTGTGTGTGTGTGTGTGTTCTCATCCTAGATATATGCAATAATACCAAACACCTCTCTTATTTCCCTTCCTCACATCATTCCAGCCATACTTTCCAGGCTCATTCACTTTAAAAAAAAAAAGGAAAGAAATGTTTATTACATCATTGTAAGCTTCAGTATTTGCGTCAGAATTTGTTACTGTAAGATAAAAAGAAAATGAAAAGTTTTGTACGGTACTTCAACATAAAAAATAAAATAAAATGAAATGTGTTAACGAAAAGGTGCACATATTTATGTTTCTCTCTTTTCTCCTCACATGGTTAAAATGTTTAAAATGGGAAAAATAGTTCAAGGGTGTTTTTTTTTTTTTTTTTTGCAGAGTTGGAGGGTTGAAGGTCTGTCAAGCAAGACCAAAACAGAGCAGTGATCACTTTTAAAGAACGTTTGTTTCTGAGAAGGAAGTGGGTAGCTTGATGCTTTTTGTAGAAAGAAGAAGTGAAAAATGATGTCTCTGCACTGGGTTCTCAAACCTTGCATAAGGTTCTCAGGGTTCTCAAGCCATAACAAGTCCCAACCCCTGAGACTTGCAATGCTAGTGTTTTTTCATAATTTGATACAAAAATTAAAAACAAAGTTATTCAATTACAGCAGGAAATACACTTTTATTCCTTGAACTTAAAATGTTTCATTGTGGCCTCTTGGCTGGCAACTTGAACTAGTATACCAATATTTAGGTTTTTTTCCTGGGTTGGTACATACTGTATTGTTTTGTTGTGACAATTTGTAAAATGGCCAACTGTGAATTTTGGGAGTTGGAAGTCCACAGGTCATAAAGTTCTCATAGTTGCCCACGCTTGATTTATAGAATAATTTTAGGAAGCCTATTCCCCAAATCTACCTCAGTTTTGCTTCTCTTTTTTCCCCATACCTGGGGCAGTGTTTTTTCCCATTTCCTGAGCTGGCAGAGTGACCCTTAATAGCTGGCAGGCAGACTTGGCCTTCCTCGGCCATCTTGTTCCCCATTTGCTCAGGTAGTGCCAGCTACTGACCCTGTTTCACTGGCCAAATATTGCTTTGCCTCAACTCCCCACTATCACTGCCTGAAGATCCCAGTGTGGGCTGAGAAACAGTGCACTCCCATTCTTGAGAGACAAGGCTTCCTGGAAGCTGGTGGCACGCATCAAGTCAAATCAATTTCTACTATCATCAGGAACCCTTTTGGGTTGGGCTGAAGCAAGCTGCTAGTATGGTTTGCCGGCAGCCTGTGCAGATGGCAGCGGAATCGGACAGTGGCAAAGAACAGGGACCAGTCTGGGAGTCTGGGGAGGACTCAGACAAGGGTCCTGCGCCTGATACAGAGATGAGGCAGGACCATATGGGAGTGGGATGCTGAGTCCGGAGTCTCCAGAGTCTGGCAGCAGCAAAGCAGAGGAACAAGGGGAGCCTGTTCCCATTGTGTGTGTGTGCACAGAGCTGCTAGAAGGCAAGAGCAGCTAAGACAAAAGGGGTGACTTGGGAGTAAAGCCCATGTCACACTGGCCAACGGATGCAAAAAGGACACAGCGGACGAGCAAAATGTTCCATCCGTTGTTATCCGCTCTCAAAAGGGGCGAAAATTTGCATAACCAGAGCGGATAACATGGACGCGGGGAGGATGCAGGGCGGATGCAAAGCGGATGCGGAACGGAAGCCCAGCGGATGGAAGCGGATGGGAGTGGGTGGCACATCCGCAGGGCTTCCGGGGGGCCTCAGCGAAGCGGACGCGGAACGGAAAGAGAGGAAGCAGAGCGGATGCCAAATGGATGAAGCGGATACAGAGCGGAAGCCTAGCGGATGCAGAGCGGAAGCCTAATGGATGCCTGTCGTTCACTGCGCATGTGGGGAGGATGCATTGCGTCAGCCCCGCGGATATAACGGAAGCAGCTCGGAAGCAGGATGCCATTCAGAGGAAAGACCTGCTGCCGGACGGATTGGCTGCCTTGCCTGCCCTGCCTGCATGTCTGCCTGCCAGCCTCCCTGCCAGCCTCCCTGCCAGCCTTGCTGCCAGCCGGTCTGCCAGCCAGTCTGCCTGCCAGCCTTGCTGCCTGCCTTCCTGCCAGCCTTGGTTCATGTCTGCCTGCCAGCCTTCCTGCCAGCCTTGGTTCATGTCTGCCTGCCAGCCTTGGTGCCTGCCTGCCTGCAAGCCTGCCTGCCAACCTGCCTGCCAGCCTTCCTGCCAGCCTTGGTGCCTGCCTGCCTCCCTGCCAGCCTTCCTGCCAGCCTTGGTGCCAGCCTCCCTGCCAGCCTTTCTGCCAGCCTTGGTTCCTGCCAGCCTCCCTGCCAGTCAGCAACCCCACAACCATGCGGAAGCACAGCAAGTCTCAGCCATCTGCTGCCAGCCCTGGCAAGAGGGACAGGGCTACCATCCCGCCCCCTGGCCCTCACTCTGGTTCTGCTGGGGCTTCTGCAGCACGGGCTCGCTCTTCTGGGGCTGGCACCTCTGCTGCTTCTGCTTCTGGAAGAGCTGATGACAAGCAGTCCAGCACCAGCCACCTACACAGCACCTGGACCCTCCACCCCTGAGACTGAGCGACCAAGAGGAGTGCCAGAGACTCATTTTTGTTTTATAGCTTGTTGTTAATAAAGTCTATTTTTGATTCACACACTTGCTTCATTTCTTTTTTTTAATAAAGTCTTGCTGGAAACTTTTAGAAATGGTTTAAGCCTTTGCATGCTTGTGGGATGGGTTAAGATAGCAGTGGGATGGGCAGGGATACCTGGGGGATGGGCAGGGATACCTTTGGGAGGGGTAATAGCTGTGGGATAGATAAACCTCCAGTGCAAGCATAGTGGGACTGGATGGTCCACCCTCCCAGGTGCCACACCTACGGCCCTTTATTATCAATAATAATGTAATAATTATCCACACATGTCAACACAAACACAACTCTTTATTAAATGCCCTGTTCATTGTAGGCCAACCAAACATACATGGCCCAATCTCATCTGTGTGATGAGACAGGCTGAAGGAAGCATCCATTAAGCATCTACCATCCTGTCTTGCCACTCCACTGCTCCAGCTGGGGAGTTGCACCAGTGTTTCAGGAGGTTGAACTGCTTCTTCGCTTCATTTGAGGCTCTGTTGGGGCCTTGCACATCCTCAGTGTCTATCAGGTTTTGCCCTTGCCTCCATTCCCCAGGCTCCATGACCCCATTGGCTTGTTGGAGGTCCACGAGCCTGTTCTGCAAGACTGGGTAGCGGGTGCGCATGAGATTGTGCAGGATGCAGCAAGCTTCCACGATGCTCCTCACAGTCTCTGGGTGATGCTGCATGGTGGTGAGAAGTACCTGGAACCTGTTGGCCAGGATGCCAAAGGCGTTCTCCACCACCCGCCTTGCCCTGGACAGCCTGTAGTTGAAGATCCTCTCTTCACGGGTCAGGAGTCTGGAGGTGTAGGGCTTCATGAGGTAGGTTGTGAGGGAGAAGTCGTCATCCCCCACGATGAAGTAGGGCACATCTTGTGTGTTGTTGGGCAGGGGTTCTGGATCTGGGAAGCCCACGATGAGGTTGCCAGTCACTCCTTGAGGTGACTGGCGTTGTATACCTGGGCATCCGAAGATGAGCCGTTGCCTGAAGCATCGATGTACATGAACTTGTAGTCAGCATCAACCATGGCAAAGAGGATGATGCTGAAGAAGCCTTTGGAGTTGAAATAAATGGACCCTGACTTGGCTGGAGCTTTGCAGGCCACGTGCTTGCCATCTATGGCTCCAACGGTGTGTGGTAAGTTCCACTTCTGATACCACTGCTCTGCAACTTTCTTCCATCCTTCTTCAGTGGAGGGGTACTGGAGGAGCTCCTCCTTGTATTCTTTGATTATGGCCTGCACCACTTCTCTGACCATAATGCTGATGGTGTTGTGTGGCACCCTCCAGCCGTTCTGCATGCTCCTGTAGGAGGTCCCTGAGGCCAGGTGGCGCAGAGTGAGTGCCACCTTGAGCCCAGGTTCCAGGCTGGGCCGGAAGCTGGTGTTTGCCTTGGTCAACCTGGGTGTCAGGCGCTGCACAACTTTGTCAAACATGGCTGGAGGCATCCTCATGAAGTTCTGGAACGTCCGAGTGTCTTCGCTCCTGAGCTCCACCATCAGCTTGTTGTACAGTCTGTCCTCTGCTCTTCTGGCGAACCATCTTCGGACCCAGACTCTTTTTGGGTGGCTCCTTTACTTCTCGCAGTAGTGTTCACAGAGCCTGCAGATGGCTTCGCACTGTTGCAGAACGATGGTGGCTGCCGAAAGGACTTTGTTACAATCCACGGTAGACATGACTGGATGCTGTGGAAGAGGAAGAGGCAGATGAAGGCTGCAGAGGTTTGCATCGCTGGGCTGCTGTTCTGAAAGTGCGATGCAGGCGAGTTGCTCCCCCTTTTTATAGGCAGTATAGGTTTTCCGCTAGGCATCCTCTAGGCATCCTGTAGACATCCTTAATATCCGAGATAGGTCCCCTCTGCAAACGTTTTTTCTGTTTTAAACGCTTTGTTTCCATGCTGCATCCGCTAGGCATCCGTTCTGCATCCGTTCCGCTTCCTCCCTGAGTCCGTTTACCGCTGGAGCGGATGGAGTTGCGCGGATGCGTAGCGGACACCTAGCGGATATAGCGGATGCATAACAGACGCGTAGCGGATGTGTAGCGGATGCGTAGCGGATGCGTAGCGGATGCAGAACGGACGAACTGGATACATTTTCTGCACAAAAGTTTTAGGCAGCCCAAAACTTTTGGAGCGGATGAAACGTCCATAAACGGATGCTGGACAGATAGAGAGGAAGCAAAACGGAGGCAGTGAGTACAGAACGGATACATCGCGTTAACCAACGGATGGCAAGCTTTTTTGTCCATTTTACATCCTCTTTGCATCCGTTGGTTCAGTGTGACATGAGCTTAAGGCTTGGAGGTGATTGTCCCTCCCATAACGTATAAAGGGCAGGCAAAGGTAGAGAAACCTTTGCAGGAAGCAAAGTCATTCGTTCTGTTTGAGTTAAACCTTGAAGCTCTGTGTGGACTTTATATTTTGGTTGGTTTTTTTTACAGTTAATTTGGCACTTTAGTTGCTGGAAGCAATTCAAAGGAGAGAAAGGTGGGTGCTTATCTCAAGGAATTATTTGGGACTCATTACAGGCTGGGAATGCAGATAATTCCCAGCGTTGAAATAAAATGAGATGTTTGGGCTAAGCGTGTGCTTAATTACTGTCTCAGGAAGCCTCGGTCAGAACAGTTAGGCTGCAATCTGTTCCTCTCACTGGGATGCTTCTATGGCTCTAACTGGGAATCTTAGTGGTGTTCAGCCAGACTTTTCTTAATTTATCTGCTATTTTATTCAACTGTCCTACTGTCTGTGGAAAATTACATGGAAGGAGACTCCATTAAGTCATTCATTCCCTAGTAGTCACTTCCAGATTGGACTGCTGTAATATACTCCACGTGGGGCTACCCTTGAAGAGTATCAGGAAGCTTCAATTAGTGCAGAATGCAATGGTGCAAGCGGTCATGTGTGCTCTGCTTTATGAGTTGCACTGGCTGCTTCTGGGTCCAGTTCTAAGTGCTATTTCTGACCTTTTAAAGTCCTTCAAGGCATGAGGACAATTATCTGAGGGATCATCTGTCCCCAATTACATCAGCCTGTCCTGTTAGAAACAGCAGGGAAGGCATGTTATAGGTTCCATCAGATAGGGACTTGCTGGGTCCCAGGAGTTGGGCCTTCTCTGCTGTGGCACCTTTTCTTATGAAGCATGCTTCCCCCCCTCCCAAGTTAGGCTCGCTCTCTTTCCCTGCCATTGTTTAGGACTGGGGTCCCCAAACTTGGCAACTTTAAGACTTGTGGACTTCAACTCCCAGAATTCTGCAGCTGGAATTCTGGCAGTTCAAGTCCACAAGTTTTAAAGTTGCTAAGTTTGGAGACTGGTTTACGTCCCTTAAGACCCAGTTATATAATATCAGGCCTGAGAGGTCTTTATGAACCAGAGACATTCTCAGATATAGTTTGATTGATATTCTTGCTCTTTCTGTGGAATCTGTATGTTTTATTTTTTATAATATTCTTATTTTGATTTTTATCCCTTTAAAATGACTTTTATGAATGTATCTGCAGTTTTATTTAACTGCTGTATGCCATTAAGAATTGCTTTGTGTGAGGGGACAGTCACAGAAATGTGATATATAGATAGAATACCTGTATTTATTTCAACAAAGGTATTTATTTAAATACAGGCAGTCTTCCACTTACGACCATAATTGAACCCAAAATGTATGTTGCTAAGTGAGATGTTTGTTGAGTTTTGTCCCATTTTAAGACGTTTCTTGCCGCTGTTAAGTGAATTACTGCAGTTGTTAAATTACTAAAACAGTTGTTAAGTGAATCAGGCTGCCCCATTGACTTTGCGTGTCAGATATTGGGACAGCAACCATCATAAATATGAGTCGATCAGAATAGAGCTAGAAGGTACCTTCGAGGTCATCTAGTCCAACCCCATGCTCAAGCAGGTGACTGTATAGCATTTCAGACAAGTGACTGTCCAGTTTCTTCTTAAAGACCTCCAGTGTTGAAGCACGCACAATTTCTGAAGGGAAGCTGTTCCACTAGTTAGTTGTCTTCACTGTTAGGAAGTTTCTCCTTAATTCCAGGTTGTTTCTCTCTTTGATTAGTTAACCATCCATTGTTTCTTGTCCTGCCTTCTGGTGCCAAGCACCTGAATTTTGATTACATGACCATGGGGATGGTTGTTAAGTGTGAAAAACCATCACAAGTCACTTTTTCAGTATTGTTGTAACTTCGAACAGTCACTTGACAAGACGAACGGTTGCAAGTTGAATGCTTATAAAAATTGTCCTGAGGGTTAAGAGATTGAGGCAACTGGTCAGTTGTGTAATTATTCTGCATTATTTTTCTGGTAATGCTCCGGACTTCTTTAACTTCCATCAATGTATCTTGAACAGGCCTAAGGGTGGAGAGAGAAAATATCATTCATGTGTATGTGGCAATTTTACTTCGCTCTCAATCTGGCCGTTTATGGAATTTGCCCTTAGCTTGTTTTTTGGCCAATGGTCTCGCAGCAGTCTCTGGCTCAGGTTATTTATTTCAGGAACCTTCCTTTCAAAATAATTCCTTCCGCTGCCATATTGTCATAAGATTAACTACTGATTTACTTTTTGCTTTTGTGTTTTTTGTCCATTTCCCAGATTGCTCTTGCTGCAATTTTTGCAGAGTTCTTACTAGGCTCTCTTCTGCTCGTCCTCCTTCTGCTATTTGGTGACAGTCATGCCAATATCTAAACAGGTTTTGTGATCTTCAGAACATTCTCTAGTCAGTGTTTCTTATTCTTGGCAACTTTAAAACTGGCATGCTCCTCAATTAGGCAGCAACAACACTGATTTTTGGTGGCACACTATTCCTTGCTTTTTTTTTCTTCTAAACCTCCAATTCTTCTTTTTTACTCCAGCGTCAAAAAAAATCACCTCTTCACAAAACAAATAGTTGGCCTGAGTCCTGTGGCATCCAGAACAATTTTTTAATGAACTTGGTCCAAGTCACAAAAATGCTTACTTGCCCCAACTTATACTGTAAACAAAATATGTTGCCTGTATCTTGTAAGGGGGTAAAGCCACATTCACCTAATAACCGTGCGACTAACTTAATAACTGCAGTGATTCACTTAACAACTGTGGCAAGAAAGGTCGTAAAATGGAGCAAAACACACAGCAAATATCGCACAGCAACATAAATTTTATGTTCAATTGTGGTTGTAAGTTGAACATTAGCTGTATTGACTTTGCTTGTTGGAAACCATCTGGAAAGGGTACAAATGGTGATCAGATAACAGATAACAGATAATAGATAATCAGTGTTGGAAGGGACCTTATAGGTCATCTAGTCCAACCCCCTGCCCAAGTGGGAGACCCTATACCATTTCTGAGAAATGGAAGTCCAATCTCTTCTTGTAGGTCTCAAGTGATGGCGCTCCCACAACTTTCAAAGGCAAGCTGCTCCATTGGTTGATTGTTCTTGCTGTCAGCAAGTTTCTCCTTATTTCCAGGTTGAATCTCTCCTTGTTCGGTTTCCATCCATTATTCCTTGTCTGGCTTTCAGGTGCCTTGGAAAATAGCTTGACCCCCTCCTCTCTGTGGCAGCCCCTCAAATTTTGGAAGACTGCTATCATGTCTCCCCTGATCCTTCTCTTCACTAGATTAGTCATGCCCAGTTCCTGTAACAGTTCTTCATATGCCTTAGTCTCAGGGGTGGGAGTCAATATTTTAATGGCTTGGTGGTCATGTGACTGGGTGGACATGGGTTAGTGGTCATGTTATTGGTTGGGCATGGCCAACTCAATATCACTCACATCAAGGCACGCATCTCTTCACCTGGCCTCTCATGACTGTGGGGATTTTGCAACAGTCATAAGTGTGAAAAATGGTCATCAGACACTTTTTTCAGTGCCATTGTAACTTTGAATGGTCACTCCACACAAGCAAAGTACCCACAAAGGAGGGGAAAAAAATTCCAGAGACATTCCTGAGACAGGACGTCTAGTCCTGCCAATAATGTAATAAAGGTTAATGGAGAGGCAGTTTCTGTAAGCAACACCAGAATGGTTCCTTCCTGCCTTCCTTACAGGATTAGGCCTGGAATTTATTCCAGCAACCGGTTCTCCGAACTGCTTAGAATGTTAACAACCGGTTGTAGCGAACTGGTAGAATCCCACTCTTGCTTAGTCTCCAGTCTCTTAATTATCCTGGTTGCTCTTCTCTACACTTTTTCTAGAGTCTCAACATCTTTTTTATAATGTGGTGACCCCTGGACAGTGCAACTGTCATAAATACACGCCAGTTGCCAAGCGCCTGAAATTTTTCACATGATTATGGGTATACTTCCACAGTTGCGTGAAAACTAGTCATAAGTCACTTTTTTAGTGCTGTTGAAACTTCAAATGGTGACTGAACCAAAGCCAACATGGTGGATGTGACCAGGCGAACAAAGCTCCATCTTTATTTATATTTATTTATAATAGTTGTACAGTTGACCCTCTCTTATAAAAGTGACTCTGGTTCACGCTTAATTTAAAATACATAAAATAGTCACAATTAAACAATAGTTATAAACAAGGAATGCAAATAGCAAAGGATGATATTAACCCACAGTAAGAAAACTGCTGCAAGCATCATATGCAACATACATAAAAAAGAACCGTTTCAATTTTGCAGTTTCTATCTTGAGTTTTTTTGGGTGAATAACTTCTGCCTTTAAAAAAAAAAAGTGTTAGAATTTTTCAGTTCAACAAAGCTTGAAACAGTTAAAGAAAAAAAAGGGAAATAGAAAATAAGAAAAAAGAAGTAGAGAAGGAAAAAGTAGAATTATGATTTTTACCCTTCTTTTTTATCTGGTAACTGCCATCTTATTCTGTGTCCTTCCCAAAACTATAAATACGAATTCAGTCCTATCTTCTATCCATAAAAAGTCCTGATAAGTCTTCTATTCGCGTTGTCATTTCTGCAAGCTCTGTTACTTTTATAATCCAACCCTCTATTTTGGGTACTCCATTATTCTTCCATCACCCATCTTCACATTTTAGGAACACCCCAGTGGGAGCTTCCATATCAGTACTCTTTCACTTTACAACCATTTGATATGATACTTTCACTTCAGCAAACTTCAGACATTTGGTTAACCAGGGAATAAACCTATGTTTATGAAATCACTCTGCAAGAGACTGTGCCTTGTCCTATTACTTTGGTTTTAGATTCTCTTCTGGAATCCAAACATAACTGTCTCGGAATCAGCAAAACTGTCCCCAAGATGCTTTTCCAAAGGCAACTGGATTTTGCTTTTCCTTGGGATCTTTGGGACAACCATGACCTGGATGACTAAGAATCTCCATAGACAATCAGGAAAAATAAATCAAATTTTGCCTTGCACCCAATGAGTTTATTTAACATCCCTCCTTTGGTTTCCACAGAGAAGCAGTATTAACTGCTAACTGTGAATGTGGAGAAGAACAATTCATTTCACATGTTATGGTGCATACCATATCCTTCAACATGTACAGAGGAAGACCTCATACTGGTGAGAAAAGAATGCTGTTGATGTGATCCAACACTGGGGAAAAATCATTTAGCTTTAAAACTACTTATTTTACATACCTTTTACATGTGATATTTTTATGTCCTATTTTATACCTTTTTATTTGCTCAGTGTTGAATGTTATGTCTATAACTTGAAGGTACTTTTGACATGAATAAACAAAGATCAACTATCAAACATCCGTACATCATCAATAAACAGTAAACACTACAGGGATAAAACAAATATACATAGACCTAGAGATCTCTGCATTTGCACTCTGAACCTCAGTAGTAAATGTACTGACCATGTAGTATCATTTGCCCTTGGGCACAAAAAGTAGACTTGATGGCACTACTCCAGAATGGGGGAAAGGGATGGAGAAAAGAACTGTGAATACCAGCCCAAACTTTGTGATTAGATTAAATACGAAACACCAAACCATCTACCAATAAAGCTGCAGTTTATCTGAAAATCCACTAGATCATTGGTGGCAAACCTTTTTCGGCTCCCATGCAAGGGTGGGATTGTACTGGTTCGCACATATTCACTAGAACCAGTTGTTAACATTCTAAGCAGTTCGGAGAACCGGTTGTTAGAAGAAATTACTGGCCTAATCCTGTAAGGAAGGCGGGAAGGAAACATTCTGGTGTTGCTTACAGAAACTGCCTCTCCATTAACCGTTACTACATTCTTGGCAGGACTGGACTTCCTGTCTCAGGAACTGCTCTGGAATTATTTTTCCCTCCTTTGCTGGTACTTTGCTTGTGTGGAGTGATCATTCAAAATTACAATGGCACTGAAAAAAGTGACTTATTACCATTTTTCACACTTCCGACTGTCACAGCATCCCATGACTCTCGCAGTCATGAGAGGCCAGGCGAGGAGATGGTGCCTCGATGTGAATGATATTGAATTAGCCTCACCCACCCAGTCACATGACCACCAAGCCACGCCTACCACCTAAGCCACACCCACACAATGCCACCCCTGGTCCCGTGCCAATAATTGCATGCGCGCTCGTGTGCTCGCGCTCGTGTGCCAGTACCCAGAAGGCAATGTGTGCTGGCTCCCCCTCACCCCCTACACATGTGCGTGTGATCTTGTCAGACGCTATGCGACTACGCCTATGCGTTTGCTCACCCCCTCATATGCCGTGCCTCTCTGTGCATGCATGATCCCTCTGTGCACCACGCATTTATGCGCATGCACATGTCTCCCGTGCACCCCCACCCCTCCCATGCATGCATGCCAGATACCCCACAATCAGCTGTTGGGTGGCGGTGGCATATGCGTAGTGGGGCTTTTTCAGGTGAACTCTCGCATGCTGGGGGAAATGGCTCTGCGTGTCACTTCTGGCACATGTGGCATAGGTTCACCATCATGGCACTAGGTCACACAGATACTCATCCAATGAAACTATACAATGTCATTTGATCATCAGTTATTGTAGAGAATGGGAATTCAGACATTCTAGGAGCTCTGAAGACACATGGATAGGGGAAATACAACATAACATGGGAAGAAGCTGAAACACAACAATCTTCGCCTTAGTCACATTCAGCATATTTGTGCTGACTTGTGAAATTCAGTGTCATATGTTCATTGAGTTATAATCCCATGTCAATCATACCACATGATACTTGGGGCTTCTGACATGGCTAAATATTGCATAGAATGTATTATGGAAGCATAAATGTTATCATTAACACTCACAATCTTTCTGGGATTTGATGATTTGGGTGTTTATATAATCTAATTTACTGGGCTCCAAGATCACTACAGATGGGGGCTACAGCCCAGAAATGAAAAGACACTTGCTCCTGGGGAGGAAAGCTATGGCAAATCTAGACAGCATACTAAAAAGCAGAGATATCACCCTGCCAACGAAAGTGCGTATAGTCAAGACTATGGTTTTCCCAGTTGCAATGTATGCTGTGAAAGTTGGACCATAAGAAAGGCTGAGCGCCAAAGAATGGAGGCCTTTGAACTCTGGTGCTGGAGGAGGAGACTCCTCCGAGTCCCTTGGACTGCAAGGCCATCCAACCAGTCAGTCCTAGAGAAGATCAACCCTGACTGCTCTTTAGAAGGCCAGATCCTGAAGTTGAAACTCAAATACTTTGGCCCCCTAATGAGAAGGAAGGACTCACTGGAGAAGAGCCTAATGCTGGGGAAGATTGAGGACAATAGAAGAAGGGGACAGCAGAGAATGAGGTGGCTGGATGGAGTCACTGAAGCAGTAGGTGTGAGCTTAAATGGACTCCAGAAGAGGGTAGAGGGCAGGAAGGCCTGGAAGAACGTTGTCCATGGGTTGTGATAGGTTGGACACAACTTCGCAACTAACAGCAACATAATCTAATCCAGCAAGATGACTGGAGATTTCAGAAAACTTAAGTCCACTCATCTTAAAATAGCTAAGGTTGAGAAACACTTGTCTAAACCTAGAGGAATGGCCTACTGTCTGAACATGATTTTCCTAATGGCAAACATCCTTGCATTTACATGAGGAAAAGGTGGAGGAACTTGAATAGCAATCCTTTGGTTTCTCACCTCAGCTTGCATATCTGCCACATCCACTACATCTATTCTTGCAATGCCTTGGATCATAATTAAATCACGTTCTTTAAAATGTGTTTTCTTCATTTGACAAACAGGCAACCTTGAATAATCTTTTTCCTAATGTTCTGCTCTGTGTTAGCAAACTTACACAAGGACACCAATTGGTATCTGGCCGCCCAAAATAAAATGAATCAGAATCAGAATAGAACTGGAAGGGACCTTGGAGGTCTTCTAGTTCAGCCCCTGCTCAAGCAGGAGATCCTATGCCATTCATGTTCTCTTGGGCTCTTTTGTGTTGCTCGAACTCCATGTCCTGAAACCACCAGAAATAATGGTCAGAGATAGTGTTGTTTGGTTGTCATCTAGGTTGTGCTCTGGGTTGGGCAAAGTTGATGCATATAAAGCTCCTTTTGTTTTGCAAAATGACAACTTAGGATCTGTTTCTTTGAAGGCTTCTCTTCTCCCCTCACTCTATTTTCCAACTTTCCACCTATCATTCCCCATTATGCTACTGGCAGCAGAAACCAAGTTTTGAATTGGAAATTCAGGAAAAAAAATTGAAATTTGGTACATAATACCTTACACTGCGGTCAAGCTAAGGTGTGCTGCAGAGATGCTTCTCCTCAGGGTCCACATAGACAGACACATTCAAATGCAATTTAGCCCCAGCAGAAAACTCAGTTCATCCTTTCCCCTAACCCTCCAATGCACCTTGAAAACCTTAAATATGCCTACACAAAACCCAGTTCTTGTTTATCAAGAGATTGGCTGTCAAGGGAAGAGAGCTGTTGCCAGTGTTGTTTTGAGTCCAAGAACAATTAGAGGATTAATTATTGAATGAATTAAACTAAATAATGTTTACTAAACCAGAGAATTCAGCCTGCAAGCAAGTAAGATGCTCCCATGACGTGATTGCTCAATACTTCAGCTCCTTCCTAACCCACCCTGCCTCCTCCTTTCAATTTGGAATCCCAAGAAAATTGCCTTAAATTTAGAAACAGCAAGGTATGAACCAAACCCTGGCCTGGATTCTAGTGACCAATAGCTGTTGTTAAAGTCCAGAAAATGAGAATCAGAATAGAGCTGGAAGTGACCTTGGAGGTCTTCTAGTCCAGCCCACTACTCAAGCAGGAGATCCTATATCATTGCAGACAAGTGATTATCCAAGTCTCTTCTTAAAAAACCTCCAGGGATGAAGCACCCACAATTTCTGCAGGCAAGCTGTTTCACCGGTTAATTGTCTTCACCTTGGGAAATTTCTCCTCAATTCCAGGTTGCTTCTCTCCAGTGCATGAACAACTATCATTTTTAACATTTCAGACGGATGGGGCCAGAGAGAAATTAAAGTTTCCCACTCCTTGTACAAAAATGCAGTTGTTTGTTTGTAAACTCTGGAAATTCCATTTAGACAATGGATGAAGCTTCCAAGACAAAAAGACAAAGGCAAAGACAAAAAGAAGTTTCCAAAAAATGCATTTATTCAAGTGCGCTTAGAAAACTAGAGCCCCACCTTTCAGCTTTTGGTGCCAGCTCTCTTCTCTTAACAGCCAATCTCGGTAAACCAGAACTGGATTTTGTGCAAGGCATATTTAAGGCTTTCAAGGCGCATTGGAGGGTTAGGGGAAAGGAGCAGCGGTCGTCGCAGAAACCTACTGCGAGCATGACAACGAACAGAGAGATCCAAGTTCTTTTGCAAACTCCACCCCCCCCCCCCCCCCCCCCCTTGCAAATCTCCAACATGTTGTTCGTCTGTAATCACTTGCAACTGTCTGTCATCACAGCTGCATTTTTTTCCCCCTCTCAGATCGCAGAAATGCAATCACGCGCCTGGCAACTCCCCAACCTTCCCAGAAAACGGGAGGATTTCAAACAGGAGGAAAAAAGGCGCACAAGACCCAAAGGCCGCCTGAGTCACGAAGGGCAGCCCAAGAGGAAAAACGGGTTGCCCCGAGCAGGAAAGGGGCGGGGCGGGGCGGAGAGAGTTTTTAAAGCCCCGCCAAGCTCCTCTTGACGCTCAAGATTTGGGAGCTCTCCGCTATGGCTGCTTGGCTTCTCCTCCTCCTCCTCCTCATCGCGGGCAGCCTCTGGGCGAGCGGCGGCTGCGGGGAAAGCCACAGGCCGACGTGCGGTTCTCCGCCGGCGCTTTGGTGCACTTCCAAAGAGATCGCCCAAGTTTGTCAGGTAAGCGAGAGGATGCGCGCCGGCGATGAGCCCGTTTGCGTGAGGCGCGGGGCGGCTTCGAACTGGGTGCTTTTGCAACCTCCGGCTTGCAGAAGGCTGCTCGGGGGTTTTTTTTGTGTGTGTGTGTGTGTGTTTTTTGTTTTGGTTTTTTTCCTCTGTTTGATTTTTCGGCAGGCTTGACTCTTGATTTGGGACATGAGAGATCCCGGGTCGTCCAGTTCAGAGGTCTCCAACCTTGGTCCCTTGAAAGCCTGGCGGACTTCAACTCCCAGAATTCCCCAGCCAGCAAAGCTTATAATTTTAGACATTTTAACAGTCTTAACAATTTAATTTTTATACACTGGTTCATGTTTTGATGCTGTATTGTATACCTGACCAGAATCCCTCTTTGAAGGAGGTGGGTGGCTCCGAGATGTAATCAATGAATCCGTTTGTTGAATGGCAATCCTATAATTTTGCATGTTGTTAAAGAAATGATCTTAAGTCAAGATCACCCCTGCTGCCACCCCTGCTAACTTCCTTAGGTCCAGAATTGGAAAGAACCTTAGCTCAGTTCTGAAATAAAATTCCTTTCAATGTTTATTTGAAAGGCTGTTCCATGACAAAAGTGCCACTAGTTCGGATTCAAAAATAAAGTTGGAGGAATGGAGAGATCCTTGTGTGATTCTTGTGTGGTTATCTAAATTGTGCGGTTAACCATTGTCTATTTAGCCATTAGCTGAGTATGCCCGATACACGTAAAACTTAAATCATGATTTACAAACCAAATGGAAGTATTTGCGTAACTTAAGAAGCTGTGATGACCCGGGACGTGGCACAAAAGCAACACAGTCAGATAATCAGTAGCAGTCCCTTTATTAGCTCTAACTTTGCCCCCAGTGTCCTGGTTACCTTCTGGTCTGGAGAAAAACTCTTCCAGGAACAGCCTTTGGCTGCAGAGATTCAAGTCCAAAACATTATCAACAAAAACTGTAACTATAAGTCCTGTCAAGGCAAGATAAGGTAATTAATCCGGCAGGGCACATATAAGGAATTCCAGAAGTGAAGGAACAGCAATAAATCAATTCTGGGAGTTGAAGTCCACCAGGCTTTAAAGGGACCAAGGTTGGAGACCCCTGGTCCAGTTGGCTTTTGGGTGCCCCTGAGAGGCTAGGAACCTAGATCTCTCCGTTGGGAGAGTTGGGAGGTTGCCAAGAATGCAGATAACCAGTCAACACAAGATAAACTCATGTTTGTTCCAAAAAATGCCACTCTCATCTTGCATCTCTTTTAAGCTCTCTTCCCAAATGTACCTAATGAAGGGAATCGGGGCCCTTTCCTCCTCCATAAGCCATGCAACCCACATTGCTCTCTTCTCCATTCTTCCCTGTGTGCCCTAGGATGAAGAGGGGGTGGGTCTGGGTCTTCCTCTGAACTCCATCTCCCTTGTTCTACCTCTTTCCTGCTCTGCCCAGCAGGATTTTGCCCTTCCCCAGTTTCCTCCACAGCCAACTCCTTGTCGGCTGTTCATCTTCCTCCTCAGATTCAGACTGCAACGGGCATGACAGAAGCCATCATTTACCCTGTATTTGCTTTTTAAAAAAAGTACATTGAGGAACCACTTTTGAGCATGAGTTGGTCATTAAAAAACACTGCAGGAACAGACCGGATGCCTGGAGAATATTAAAATAATTTCTTCCATGTGGTTGTCTTCTACAAGAAACTAAGAAATGTGAAGGAAAAACACAGTAACCATCTGGTGATTCTTCATTCACAGCATGATTTCTTTGGAAGCCTTGACTCAAAAGTCCTTGGCTTGGTTTCCCAGCCTTCCTTCCTTCCCTTCCCTCCCCTCTTTTTTCTGGCATTCATAAGATAATAAGATCAATACTGTACAGCAGACTAACCTTTACCACACATAGGTCTCCCTATTGCTTTTCTGCTGGAGAACAAACTGTATCAATAATGGAGAATATCTGTAGCCCAGAGTTGAAATGAGGGGTACACTGATAAGGTCACCAACTTTAATAAAGGAGAATATTTGTAGCTCAGGAATGAAATGATGGGTGCACTGATGATGTTACCTAGTTTGGGCAATGAAAAGTCTGCAAAAAACCCACCAAGCTCAGGGAGCACCAAGGACACCCCCTCCCCAGAATAAAACGTCCTCCCATCTTTTGGGTGAGGATCCTTTTCTGCCATCTTGACCAGAGGTCTTCAGACTTGGCAACTTTAAGACTTGTGGACTTTCAACGCACAGAATTCTGACTGGAGAATTCTGGCGGTTGAAGTCCACAAGTCTTAAACATGCCAAGTTTGGGGAATCCCCTGATCTTGACCGTTGGAGCTGCTTGCCTTTTTCTTTTCTTTGAACGGGTTTTTAAGAATGGGCTAGTTCTTTTTGGCAAAGCGGAGAGGCAGCACCGGTGAAACGGGGAAAGGTTCTGATTCAGGACGGAGAAATCTGGGTTCCTAGCCTCTCAGGGGCACCCAAAAGCCAACTGGACCAGGGGTCTCCAGCATGCAAAATTATAGGATTGCCATTCAAAAAACTGATTCATTGATTACATCTCGGAGCCACCCACCTCCTTCAAAGAGGGATTCTGGACAGGTATACAATACAGCATCAAAATATGAACCAGTGTATAAAAATTAAATTGTTAGACTGTTAAAATGTCTAAAATTATTTTTAAAAATTTAAGGAAGGAAGCAAGAAAAATGTCCAAGGAGGCAGTTTTAACCCTACTGAAATTAGTTGACAAAGGAAGGCTGATGACCAGTCCTTGTAACCTGTATTCAGGGGTGGGCTTCAACATTTTTAGCAAGGAGTTCTCTGCCCAGTTGCTGGGTGAGCATGGCCATGGTGGGCGTGGCCTAGTCAACCGCCTACACCATTGGGGGGGGACATTTTTGCCCATCCTCACACTCAGGAGGCTTTCCTTAAGCCTCTGGGAGGGCGAAAACGGCCTCCCAGGGCTCTGGAGGCTCTCTGGAAGCCGGAAATGAGCCAATTTTCTGGCCTTCCTGAACTTCTAGGCCTGCTTTTCACCCTCCCCGAGCTTTCCTGCACCCCCTGCACTTACCTGCATCCAAAACAGGCCATGTGGGGACTTCTGGGAGGGGCGGGCTGGGTGGGGCCAGCCAGGAGTGGGATTTGTGGGTTTTCCGAACTGTGCAGAATCTTAGCTGGGGATCTCCTGAACCCCTACGAACCCCCAGCAGCCCCACCCCTGCATGTATTTTAGAGAGTTGCTTTGTCATGTGGGGGGTTTCATGGTCACCATCTGCAACTTTCCCAGGGGGTCTTCCCACAAGCAAAGTCAGTGGCGGGAATTGGATTTGTTTGAGAACTGATTCGTGACTCACTCAATGTCTGCAGTGATTTTGCATAACAACTGTAACAAAAAAAGGTTGTTTAAATCGGGTGTGATTCACTTAATGGCCACATTAATTAGTGAGGAAAGTTCTGGCCCCAATTGGGGGGTCATAAGTATTTTTTGCCAGGTTAACATTTTACTGAGTTATAAAACACTGTAAAATACAAAAGTAAATAGAACAGCAGTGGGGAGGAAAAGGGGGAAGAGAAGAGAGGAAGGATAAGAAGAAGAAGAAAAATGAAGCATCATCATTGACTTCTGACTCTCTCTGCTTGCAGTAAAATAAGGCTGGATTGCAATAAAAGAGACTTTTTTTTGTAGCCTCCCTTGGCCCAGAACATCTTATCGGGAAAATTCCAGACAGAAAACCCCACTGTTGGGTAAAATGAATCAGCTCCCTTTTTGGCAAAGCCCCACACTTTCACTTCTTCTTACTAGGAAAGGAGGTGGCTGAATTCTTGAGAGGAGAGGGGTGAATTAAAGCATTTGAGCTTTATTTTCTGTTTTTGTTGTCACCCTCCTTGGCACAACCTTTTGCAATTAGATCTGTGTATTGTATAACAATTAGGCCCATGATGGTGAACCTATGGCATGCGTGCCACAGATGGCATGCAGAGCCATTTGTGCAGGCATGCGAGTTCCAGGCAAATTTACCTCACTGCACATGTGTGCGCCTCCCAGCTGATTTTGGGCCCTTTTTCCAAAGCCTCCCAGAAGCTCGAGGGAAGCCTCTGCAGCCTTTGGAGGCCAAAAAACAGGCCTGTTTTGTCATTTCCAGAAATACCAGAAATGATGAAACGGACCCATTTTTCGGACTCCAAGGTTTCCTTTGAGCCTCTGGGAGGTGAGAAAAGGCCTGAAAATCAACTGGGAGGTGCATGCATGTGCAGTGCAGGTAACAGGGTGACGGGATCGCATATGCATACGCATGCACAGGGGGCATGGGGGGCCTGCACGCATTGCCTTCTGGGTGCTGGCACACGAGGAAGTGCGAGTGTGCGTGCAGTTTTTGGCACAGGAGCCCAAAAAGGTTAGTCATCACTGAATTAGGCTGTGTTTGTAACCGTTCATATTGGCTATGGAACAAACACACACTGGACCTCACTCCATTCCTAAGAGGTCTGTAAGGGGGCATGCATAAGTGCACCGGCGTGCCTATTATCCCTGTCCTACTGTTCCCATTATCCATTTATTTGTACTCATTTATTATGTATATACTTATACCTGTTTATACTTAGATGTTTATATGTTATGTTTATACTTATACTTGTTTTCTCATACATGCTTGACAAACAAATAAATAAAATAAATAAACTTGAATGGTTTGCAATGAATTTTAAGTAGATTATATGAGCTACACAACATTCAACAGGAACTGAAAATTAAGGATATGAAAATTAAATAACAATAAACCAGATAGTTGTGTTTGACAGGGAAGAAAGTAGTTTGATTAGAGAAAGCAAATGCATTTACCGATCATGGTAAAATATTTAATAAAGGTGACAAAATAGATGGAGAAATTTTAAGATATCGAATGCTGATAGAAAGTTATTGGGCAGGGATTTCCGATTTGTAGGGCTTTGGCGGCAGCAGGAATCCGCGATCGTGCACAGTTTCTGCTTGCGCTCGCCGCTGCAGTGCCCCGAGCCAGCCAACTTCGGGGCTAAAGCCACCCTGTAGAGGTGGCTGAAGATAGGGGAGACCCAGCAGGATTCGAGAGGAGCCGCATCTCCTCTCCCCAGCTGGCTTAACTCCCTTTTCCGAAGGTGGTAAGAGTGACGGTCAGAAATGGCTGCCTCAAAGAAGCACTCATCCGGAAAAGAACGTGCAGGAAGAAACTAAGAGGTGAAAGTTTTGGCTGACAGGGATAAGAAGCAACATTCAAGATTTCCTGGAATTTAAATTAAAAAAAAAAAAAGATACATTGCTCCCAAAGAAGATCTAGAGGTAGCGAATGAAAGTTAAAAGGAAAAGTTTTATTTTTTCTCACTCTCCTTCCTTATGATGACAGCAAATGAATGAGAAATCGGGAAAACCCGCTTTGGCATCAGCAGGTAATTAAATTGGAAAATTAAAGTCAAGGGGACAATAAAGATTTCTGATCACTGAAAAAGCTTTTTTTTTTCTTTGCTGTAAGTGGGAAGGGAGAGGAAAAGAATAAGAGTAAGATTTGGCTGGAGGAGACTGCTTGGAATCTAAAAGATTAAAACTAAATTGTAACAAGACTTCTAAAAGATACGGTTTAATTGGAACTTTGTAACTGAATTGTAACCCCAGGAAGAGAAAGTGAAAAATGAAGAAAGTATTAAAACAAAACAGTTTGTGTGTATTTGGACCACTTTGTGACTTTGTGACTCTTGGAAATTATATTTGAAAGATTAAAAACATTTGGGTGGTTGTTTAGAAATTTTTACAATGGCATTACTTGTGGATGAACTGAAAATGGAATTTAAAAAATATAAAGAAGAGGAACAAGAAGGGAAGGGCTTTCTTGGCTCTGTTTTTCACTTCTTAGAAATGGCGATTGGTACCTACGAGAAACTACAAAAAAAGACTGCGCAACAAGAAGACTGGGACAAAGAAGAAGCCAATCTTAATGAACAAATAACTTTATCTGGGGAAGAAAGGGGAAAGAGGGAAAAGAGAATGGAGAATTTGAGACCTAAAAAAAAAACCAAAAAAGGGAAAAATAAGGTGAAAATTGGATATAATGTCAGAAAGCAACAGAAAAGGGGAACACAGAAGAGGGAAATGGAGGTGGAGAGACAAGGAGGTAAAGAGGGCAGAATGAAGAAGGAAGGGAAGAGAAGCCACAAAGGTTTGGAGCAAGATGTAAAGAAACAGGACTTATTCAGAGATAATGGGTAAAAATTTAACTGAAAAAGAGATTTTGCAAAGGTACATAAGATTGTATTGCTATACTTGTATTAGAAATAATGTTAGAAAATTGGAACAACATATGATTAAAAAGTGGGATAAAATACTTACTGTAATTCAGTGAAACTTTTTTGAACAAAATAAATGAAACAAAATAAATGAGAGAATTGAATTTAGGAAGGAATGGGAATACTTTACACAATGTTTTAAAATATAAGTGAAATGGGGGAGAAGTAACTATGCAAAATTTATAAGAGTTCCCATAGAAGTATGATATCTATTTGAAAAGTAATGTGTAAAATGTTTAAGATTTAAATGAATACTAATTTTAATGATAGAATTGAATTAGTATGGATTGTTTTTTTAATTATATTACATATTTATAATCTCTTCTTTTTTAAAATATTGTATGTAGCTTTATAATGTACTAAGCAGAATCTAAATGAAAGTTATGTATTATATTAAGTGTTATAAATTTAGGGGAAAGATATAAAGACGTCATACTCCAATCAGTAATTACAGGAGAAATTTTGCTTTGATGAGAAAAGATAATAGCTGAAACAGGACAGACAAAGGATATAAGTATAATGATCTAAATTGAGATGAAATAAATAAAATAGAATTAAGAGAGTTAAAAGAGGAGAGAAGCTATATAGAAAATGTAGAAAGGTTATAAGATATGAAATGGTATATAAAAATGAGCATTAACTTGAATTGGTGTCTGTACGAAGAGATTTAACCCGGGATCGGGCTGCTTTCAAAAAAGAAGTTTTATGTTTTTATGTTATGTGTTTTGTTTGTATATGTTTGCTTTTTAAAAATCAATAACATTTTTGGGAAAATAAAGTTATTGGGCAGCAAGGGGTTTGTAGCAATGAATGAAAGTTTGTTTTTTTAAATACCCAAAATGGCTTGGAAAAGTGTGTATACTTTTGCCTATGTTGTTATATAAGACTTGAGTATGTCAGGACTCAGGGGAAACAGATCGTAAATTGAATACAGTGAAAATAGTATAGAAAGGACTAATGTTGAATGCTAAATAAAACCATTATAACCATAAAAAAGAAAAGAACATGCACACCCCTTCCCTCTTGTTTGTTAATTTCACACGGTTCCACGCTTGAGGGCTGGCCCCAAAGGTGTGTGAAAAGAGGAACAGTGACACAAGTGACACAAGGAAATATTTGTAACTCATGGATGAATTTTGGAATCCTTGATGCTTTCTGAGAGCTTGGTGGTTTTCTTGCAGACATTTCATTGTCCAATTAGGTAACGTTACTCTTCTAGCACTGAATATCTTACCTAGTTGGATAATGAAACACCTGCAAGGGAAACAACCAGCTCAGAGAGCAACAAAAACTCCACAAGACAGACAGCCTGTTCTGAAGCCAGACCTTCCCAATCGGAGCTGCAGAGGTCTTAATGATGGATGAGGTCCATGCTGACTGGGGACAGGCTGAAAGGGAAGAACATCAAAAGACAGAGGAGAAGTCCAATCTCCTGAAACAATTGGCCAACTGTATTACACAGACAGCCCCCCCCCCCCAAATCCCAACTTTAAAACCTTTGCAGGTGCTGATTTTCAAGGGGATGATATTTTATAGGTGGAACCATCTTCATGAAGACAAGATCTATAACCAACTTGCAACTCTCTGAAATGTTTGCCTATTCTTCTAGCAAAGTGATTACACAAGTACTTGGATTTCCATTTCCCTTACAAACCTCTTTGCATTTTCAAAGTTATCGTAGGTCATGTAATGGATTCCCATGGTTACAGAGGATAAGTAGATGGCAGCACCTGAGAAACAGTGGTGGTATTCTACCGGTTCGGTCCGGTTTGGCTGAACCGGTAGCACCTGCTCCAGCTCTATTCTTATCTTTATTTCCTGCTTTTCAACCTCAGCTGCTTTGTGTGGCAGATTGCCACATGTCGGCTGTTTTACACACAGGGCTTGCAGCAGAAGGTGAGTTGCAAATGCTGTATGCAAAGTGCACACTTGGAGCATGCACTCACACCAAACTGGTAGGATAAATGTTTGAAACCCACCACTGCTGAAGAACCATCCATTTCACTCTCTGGTAACACTATATTGATAGATGCCATAGCAGGGCGTTTTTCTTTAGCATGACAAACTTGCCAATACCTACAGCTTGGATGTAGGATGAGGGTGGAGGTTCATTCTCCATGCTCGTGGATTGGTTTCCAAACATTTCATTACCAGCCTCGGTAACCAGCAGAATTTAGGGGGATGTTACTGTCAGTATGTGGTCACTAAGTTTTGTGATGGGGAGGTCAAATCTGTTGAGGGTCACATCAGGTGAAGGCCTTGTGATGGGTCAGATGTCAATGGGGGAAGTTGGATTTGCTTAACCATGGCAAAAAAAGTCATGCAAGCAGGCACAACTCATTAACAATCCTCTTACTTAGCAAGGGAAATTCTGGTACTGATTGACTTCATAAATTGAGGAATATCTGCATATTTTTCCAGTTGCAGTTTCCATAGAGGATAAATATAAGATTAACAGAGTTGGAAGGGATCTTGTAGGTAGTGGTGGGATTCAAAAAATGTTGCTACAAGTTCTAGGGGCATGGCTTGGTGGGTGTGGCTTGATGAGCATGGCAGGGGAAGGTTACTGCAAAATCCCCATTCCCTCCCTACCCCACTAACCTGCTTTCCAGCTGTGTTCTCCTGTGCAGGGCAACAAAAGAAGACTCAGCTGATCAGCTGGGACTCAATGGGAGGCAGAGAATAGATGGGGGCGGGGCCAGTCAGAGGTGGCATTTGCCGGTTCTCCAAACTACTCAAAATTTCCACTACTGGTTCTCCAGAACTGGTCAGAAGCTGCTGAATACCACTTCTGAAACCAACCCACAAGCTTGGAGAAGGAATTGCCTTCTCATGACAGACTTGTCCAGATGCCGATTTTTTTTTTTTCTCCAACCATTTAAAGTTTTTTTGAATGAGCCAGCAGAAGTATTTTCTTCATCCCTGTCCAAGGAAGACAACTGTTTTCTTAGTTTGGTGACATACCCGGCAGTCAAACCACGAACACCCTGTCTTGATGCAGACTTTGCTTTCTTGCAGGTGGAGAAGCATTGCACCAGGTTGATCTCCAACTCTCTGAAAGCTGACCCTGTCTCTTTCAGCCTCTACTATGAATCCCTCTGTCCTGGTTGCCGCCAATTTCTTGGGCTGATGCTCTTTCCCACTTGGCTGATGCTAAACGATATCATGAATGTCACTTTAGTCCCCTACGGGAATGCAGAGGTAGGAGAATATCCCTGGGTTGCAGCAGAATGACTGAAGATGTAATGAAGATGATTCCTTTTCCAGATTTCTCATCCACTCCATTTATCATCTTACAGGAGAGGAAAGAGGCCACAAAATGGCACTTTGAATGCCAGCATGGCGAAGAGGAATGCTTGGGGAACATGATAGAGGTTTGTGCTTGTTGAATCAAAGTGAGACAAGTTGGGAGTGGGATGGGATGTGGGAATGACCTCTTGGAGCAGATCAACCTTGCCCATGTTGCAACTTAGAAATGCCTTCCTGTATCTACACAGCAGCATGCTCTAGAGCAAGGGTCTCCAACTCCCAGAGTTCCTCAGCCAGCTTTGCAGACACCAGTTTTGGCATCCGTATCCAGTTTTCAGCCTCCGCACACCCCGTTTTTGGCCTCTGCATGCCTCATTTTTGACCCGTTCCAGGAGGCAGGGATCAGAACAGGCAAAAAATGGGGTGCATGAAGGCCAAAAATGGGGCGTGTGGAGGCCAAAATTGAGATACGGAGGCAGCAATAGGCAATGGTAATCCCTGCAGCCTGAAACGGGCTGATCATTGGGAAGCTGATCCAACCACCAATTAGCTGCTTGTGCCAATCAGGCTGTGTTAAAACTGAAACAGGTTATTTGCTATTTGCTACAAGGAGGCAAATTGCTGAGAGGCAGAGGCCAAAAGGTGGGGGCCAGTGGATGGGCAGGGCTTTGGCAACATTTGGTGTATAAAATGCACAGACATTTCCACCCACTTTTGGGAGGTGGAAAAAGTGTGTCTTATACTCCCAAAAATACGGTAGCTTGTTTTTAGATATTGGTTCTATGTGTTAACTTTAATCAGGGGTTTTCAATTCAATGTAAGAATATGAAGGATGTGTGTTTGTATTTATTTTAATAGTCATAATGTACACTGAAGATGGCATTTAATTTCGTTGTATGATGTGCAATGACAATAAAGTAAACGAAAATTAAAGTTTTGACAATAGGATTTAAGAGTGCCTAAATCCATGGCACAGGCATTCTCCTCTGGATGGTTTTTCACTTTTCTGCACCCTCCTCCCCATCTCTTCTTGTGCCTCCACTGCAGGGGTGTTTGAAGGTGTGGTCAAAAAAGTCAAAGTGGCAACCATAGTGGTGCAGTGGAAGCTCTACCCCTTTTTTATGCTCGTTGCACAGACTACCTTGGTGTAGATGTGTGTTGTAGTTATACACTTGATCTTTTGACCATACTGTGTGGAAAGTCCTCCCTAACCCTTGTGCTTTGCCTTCACCAGGCTTGTATCAACCACCTGTATCCAGGGTACGCTTTTCTGCTCATCTTCTGCATGGAATCAAGTTCAGATGTCATCACCAGCTTGCCACTGGTATGCAACGGGCCTTCCTGCAATTCTGATCTGATGGGGGATCACAAGGAGACATCAGAGGGAGGGATGGTAGGACTAAGGCTGAACACTCGGTTTTAACGTGGCTGAGGGATTGTGCCATGCCAAGGCATTTATTTTACCCATGCCAAAGATGGCCACTGCCTGTTTAGAAACACTGAAGCCAGGAATGCTGGATTCTGTAAAGAGAATAAATAAAGAATAAAATTAAATAGAATCAGCAAAAGCTGAATATGACTGAGAAAACTGAAAAAAAATCTTAGCAAGCAGGGTGTCCACAGTGCATGTGTGAATTCCACTAGGTAGACCAGTCCAGAAACCAGTTCTGCTGGAAGACCAATGCTAATTTTATTGAGATTGTCTTTATCATAATACCATCTTGCAAACCTTCCACCTCCCCCTTCTTATACTCGGGTGAATCCGGGAAATTGGCAACATTCCAAGTAATTTACACATTCAGAACAGAACTTCGAGGTAGGTAGATTCCTCAATGAACAATGTATTGGCTGCATCATATTGGCACAACCGGTGAAAACCGACTCTGAAAGTTCCCTTGGTTTTCACCTAATTGAAAAGTGAAAGTTTTCCCCTCCCCCCAAGTCATCAGTGACATTGTCCAACAGAAATCCTGGCCGCTTGCTTGGTGACTCCACTCCTCCTCTCCCAGCCACCTGTTGGAATGACTAGGAAACCTTTTTGTTTTGATGGCATAACCCCAGCAAACGTTTCCCCACTCCTCATCCCCTCTTCTGCCTTGTGGCAACCCTGAAGCTACAAAGATGGCCTTGGCCAGGTCTGCTTCAGGGTTGACAGTGGTAACTTCCAGAGCCTCTTCCAAACAGCATCTCATTGCTCAGGACTTTAAAATGTTTCATGTCCTTTAGCTCAGGAAATACACAAATTGTCTTGCATACAGTATGGTCAGAAAAGTTTTGATGGTAGTCCCTGATAGTAAAATTGAAGCTCCCAGGTTACAAAATTAACTTCTTTGAGAGTTATATGTGGTCCCGTTTCCGCTGTCAAGGAAGTTTCTTCTCTTCTGTCCCACTGGTTGAATTCTGCTAATAATCATTTAAATTTCAATTTAATTTGCATAATAATGGTAATTGGGAATGGAATTTCTGTTACTAAGGGATGCAGTCATAAAGCATGATGTCATGTGACCATGCATTTAGCAATGGCAGTCCCAACAGACCCTGGTTGCAGCGGGGTGTCAAGCGATCCCCTCCCTGATTCTGACTTCTGATTTCCTGCCAGCTTCCCCGTTGATTTTGCTTGGGGGAAGATGTCAAGAAAGGTTGCAGATTGCAGAAAGGTTGCAAGAAAGATTGTAATCCCATGGCCATGGGATGTTGCAATCAGTGGAACTTTGAGGACCGGTTGCAAGTATCCCTCTCTCGGCACCTTTATAAATTCTAATGGTTGCTGAAGAAGTGGTCAGTAACCAAGAACTACCTGATATATGTTAGATGCCATAAGTTAGCCATCCTCAATCTTTCTGGCTCCGTGGATTGGCAGCAGTGGAGGGTGGGAATGGTTTCGCGTCAGAGGTGGTATTCAGCAGGTTCTGACCAGTTCTGGAGAACTGGTAGCGGAAATTTTGAGTAGTTCAAAGAACCAGCAAAAGCCACACCTCTGATTGGAGATTTTATAGTTATCCTTCCCCTGCCATGCCCACAGAACTGGTAGTAAAAAATTTTTAATCCCACCACTGTTTCGTGTGTGTCACCTAATTCCATGCATGCGCAAATGGAGCTTTGTGTGCTCGCCTGCAGATTATGTGGCCCGGTTCCCAATAGGCCATGGACTGTAGCGGACTGTGGACTAGGGGTTCGGGATCCCTGCCATAAGTGTCCAGTGGATTGAAAGCAAACTGTACATTGCACACATGTAGTAATAATAATTTATTGTTAAATTATTATCCTACCTTTTCACCCAGGAACTCATGTAGCATTTGTGTTCCATTTCTTTGCTCATTTCTATAAGCTGGATGGGTCTGAGAGAGAGCCCCAGTAATACATTAGCTTCTATAGCAGCAGGATTTACAAAGGCAGTCAAATCCACCTTCATCTTTTAGTGGTTGTGATTAGAGGTTCCAGGGATCAATGAAATGGGTTTAATAAAATTGCTCGTTCTTGTTTCAAAGCAATAAGGATTGTCCGTTCTGTTTCTGCAGTGCCTGAAATTGTATGCTCCTAACGCCTCCTTAGCAGATATCAATGCATGTGTGACTGGAGACCTAGGTAACAAGCTTATGCATAGGAATGCTGAACTCACCAGGGCTCTGAAACCACATCACAAGTATGTGCCATGGATTCTCATTAATGGGGTAAGTGTTAATGGAAGTGGGAGATAATGTTCCCTCCTTGTCTCTTCTTGTATTAATCTTAGAATTGTAGTCCAGGATTGACCTCTGGGGTTCTGGGTGCTTTCTGAGCTTGGTACTGCAATGGGGATGTTACCTAGCTTGGTAATGAAACATCTGCCAGAAAGCTCGAAGAGCAATAAGGACACCATCGTGCTAATCTTCTAGAAGCCACAGATATAGCAAGCTTTGCAAAGAAGTTGTTGCTAAACCACAATGTAAAGCAGGGGTGTCATACTCAATTTCATTGAGGGCCACATCAGAGCTGTGATTGACCTGGGGGGCACCAGGGCGGAGCTGACTGACTCAGCAGGCATGGCCAGTTTGACGCCACTCCCCAAACTGCTGGCATGGGGTACACCAGGCTGAAACCATGCTGTCTCAATCATTCCTCTTCACAGTGGGTAGACCAGAATGTGCTATGAAGTATGACTGTCTTGAGCATTTGAGCTCAATCCTTCAATATTTTGCAGTGTTGTAAGTCCTGGACTTACAACAGTTCATTTAGTGACCATTCAAAGTTACAGTGGCAATGAAAAAGAAGTGATGAAGGTTTTTCAACCCTTGGAACCACTGCTGCATCTCTATGGCCCTATGGTCAAAATTTGGACGCTTGGCAACTGGTTCATATTTATGATGCTTGCAGTGTCCTGGGGTCATGTGATCAACTCTTGCGATCTTGTGACAAGCAAAGGCAGGTTCACTTAACAACTGCGTTACTAACTTAACAGCCTTGGTGATTCACTTAATAACTGTGGCAAGAAATATCATGAAATGGAGCAAAATTCACTTAACAAATGGTTCACCTAGCAACATACATTTTGGGCTCAGTTGTGATTGTAAGTCAGGCACTACCTGTATTCAAGTCTCTTGATGAAATCTGCTTGCAGAGTAACCAGACTCACTGGTCTACTGCCATGGTGAAAATGTCTCCCTCCACTTTGTTTATTTTTCTCAGGAGCACAGTGAAAAACTTCAAACTCAGGCACAAGAGTCTCTCTTCAATTTGGTTTGCAGCTTGTATAAGGCAAGTATCGCTTTCTTCCAAGAACTATTCCTGGTTTTGTTTCTCCACTCATCTTGAATGGATACAAAGAGGTTGGGGAAACATTTTATCTATGAGTTGTTCTGGTTTTGCTCTTATTGCACCAAGTTACTCATAGCATATTACCGTGTTTCTCCAACAATACGGCCTCCACCAATAGGAAGGCCCAGCATGATTTCTAGGCATGAGGTGAAATCAAGCCCCGCCCCCTAAATTTAGGCATATTTCAACCATGCGTTTCCCCCCCCCATTTCTCACATCGTTTGCTAGAACTACACGGGATGAAGAGAAATGGGGGGGGGGAAGGGGGGATGGGGAGAAAACTTGCCTTTTGGAGGGCCCTGCAGGTAGCCGAGGCTAGAATACCCTGATAGCTGATAGAAGCTCTCTTGAAGGCAGAGTCACAGCCACTTCGATCGGCCGGTAGAAGCGGCCTGGGAGCGAGCGCACGCACACACTCCCCTCGCCACGAGACCGCTTCTATCCGCCGATTGAAAGCTAGCTCCCTTGAGGACACAGTCCTCAGCTGCTTCGGGGCGATGCCTGGCTGCCCCAGTCCCCTCGCCTTTAGGGCAGTCTCTTTCCGGCGATGGAAGCTCCCCAAGTGCGGTCAAGAGCCACTTTGATCAGCCGGTAGAAGCGTCCTGGGGCGAGTGCACACATACACTCCCGTCGCCGCGATCTAACACTGTCTTTTAACTTGGGAGATGTGTTTTTTTTAATCTGCTAAAATAAAATTCCAAGAAGTATTCCAACATGTAAAGTTTTGTCCCTTGCTTCTGTTTACTCTATTATTCAGTCCTTTGGAGGAAAAAAAATCAATACAGCATACAGTGAGAAGAAAATGGGAGATCCTCAATCTCATAGGCTAGATTTGCAAAGCACATTAAATGAGGTTAAAATGAAGTTGGGCAGCTGGTGGTTAAGCTTGTTGTGAAACTTAAACAGGTTTCTGAACATGTTACGTAAAAACCATGCTTTGAGTTAGGAGCTCACGGATCTAAAATAAGTCTTTTGTAATGGAAAATGGGGTAGCAAATGGAGGAGCAGGAAATATTTTTTAAAAAACTTGTTGCTGCTGAGATCCTGAAATGAAGTGCTGCAACCTTTTTGTGACAGATCCCTCTTGTGACATCAAACTTATTTGGGGTTTCTGAAGTTACATTACAGCAGAAATTAGTCCATAGTAGTAAATCAGGTGACATAAAAATCTTAGTTGAAAGAAAAAGAACATGCACACATTACACAGAGCCAATAACTAAGAGCTGTGATAACTAAGAATTGGTATTATTTCGTTGAGATAATCCTTCTGATTTTTGCCTACTTTTATGTTTGCAGGGAGATTTGCCAGCTGCCTGCAAAAGGCCAAAGGAACTTCCTTTTCCCCCAATTCACACTTTCTTGAGGAAGTCCGCACCCAACTTGTTGGAGTTTCTGGAGACAGAGAAGACAGTTTATCAGGCTGCCCAAGGAAAAGCAAAGGAAACCTTTTAGGATTTTAATCCTACATGTCATTTGTCAAATTTTCCTGCTATAAGATGGAGCTTGGATCTGGAATGCAGTGAAGTCAAGGAACTTTTCAAGGAGGCAGAAGAAGAAAAATCAGGGGCAGGTGTTTTGGGAAGAAGTCTTGATTTTCTTGGTGCTATAAGAATAAACCTTTGGAAAGGTAGCTTCTGTCATTCTTTAGCAGGAATTACACATTTTAACCTCATAAAAGTTGCTTATTTTACCCTTGTTCCTACTTCCTTTGATTGCACCTCCAAAATGGAAATGTCGTCTTTCGGAGGAAAAAAAATCATGTCTTCAGAAAGACAAAGTTGCTCTCTTCTCGGCAACATCCAATCCTGTTGGTGATCTGAGATATGGGAAACTGCATCATAACCTGGGGAGTGGGAGCAACATCTTCCTGAGGACCAACCTTGGCATCAGCTCTGTTAATATTCCAAAGAGTCTGTTTTTTGAATAAAGGTGCATCAAGACCAGTGGTGATATGCTACCAGTTCAGACCGGTTCAGCTGAACTGATAGTAAAAAAAGCCAATTAGCTGAGAGGAGGGGAAAAAATCCTCCAACAATCAGCTTTTCCCACACCAGCTGAGAGGGGAAAAAAGAGAAAATTCTCCCATCCGTCCCTGCGCTTTTCTCTTCTTTATCCTCTCGGCTGGTTGGTGTGGCAGGTCTCAGCTGGTGTCGGGAAAGCTGTTAGGCGAAGTACGACCACCAAGCCATGCCCACAGAACTGGTGGTAAAACAATTTGAATCCCACCACTGATCAAGACGGCCAATATAACTGGGTTTTCCTTCTGCATGGGAGCACAACAACATAATTTGTTAGCTGGTCTCTATTCCTGTCTTTGCAATGCAGCTTATGGCAGAGCAAGAGATCTCCTAGTCGTGGGAAAAACATCCTTCAGGTGCTGTTCCTGAAGCAGGCTAGGGATGGGGGAGAAGACTAGTTTCAACAAGAGGCTGGAATGACAGGTTTGGCCATCTATTGAAACCTAATCTGCAAAGTGGGTGAAAAGTTTGCTGCTTTGTTCAGGAGTTCCCATTCCTTTTGTGGATCAAACTTCAGATGATTGCTCGTGTGTGGGGTCTCTTATTCCATTGTTCTCCTCTGCTTGCCTTTTCTAATGGTTGTTACCTTCTTTGCCTTTTCTAATGGTTGTTACCTTCAAAATTGATGTGAGACATTTGTTAAGGGAATTTTGCCCCATTTTGCAACCTTTCTTACCACTGTTGTTAAGTGAATCACTGCAGTTGTTAAGTTAGTAACATGGTTGTTAAGTGAATCTGGAATCAGTGGCCTCATTGACTTTGCTTGTCAGAAGGTTGCAAAAGCTGATCACATGATCCTGGGACACTGCAAGCATCAATAATAGGAACCAATGGCCAAGCATCCAAATTTTGATCATGTGATCATGGGGAATGCTGCAAAGGTCATAAATGTGAAAATGGTCATAAGTCACTTTTGTCAGTGCCATTGTAACTTTGGATGGTCCCTAAAGGAACTGTTGTAGGATGAGGACCACTTGTACAGGATTAATTGTTAAAAGCAACTCCACACTGAATCTTCCAGTCAAAGAGGCAGCCTTGTTTTTATTTCTATATAATGAATGCTGTCTTGGTGTCTCACATTCCCCTGCTTTACTCTCTCACACTAATGTGCATGCTACCACTTTTGGACTCAATGATCTTTTTTGCTTGATTGTCTTTCATCCTTGTCAGCCACGCACATTCACCCATCTGCCTCTTGTTCTTTCTCTCTCGTTCACTCACTTTCACTAATTTTGCCCAAAAACCACTGATGGAAGGCAGGTGACAGATTGAGATGGGAAAATAGTATTCATGACCTACTTTATGAGACATCAATCTAATGTTTTGCATGAAATACCTAGGCTCATATTAGTAAAGCCGCTACATATGTTTTGCTGCACAGTCAAATTCCTGGTGCCTAATCAATCTTACTGCCCAGATCAGAATGTTAATGGAAGGAAATCAAGAGCAAACGGAATAGAATTAGAATAGAATAGAATTTTTTATTGGTCAAGTGTGATTGGACACACAAGGAATTTGTCTTGGCGCAAGTGCTCTCAGTGTATGTAAAAGAAAAGATACATTCGTCAAGAATCATAAGGTACAACACTTAATGATAGTCATAAGGTACTATAAGCAATCAAATCATACTAGGAAACAGTCAATATGAATCATGATATAAGTGGCAGTTACAGTCATACAGTCACAAGTGGGAGGGGATGGGTGATAAGGAGTGATGAGAAGATTAATAGTAATAATACATACTTTGTAAATAGTTGGACAGTGTTGAGGGAATTATTTGTTTAGCAGAGTTATGGCTTTCGAGGAAAAACTCCTTGTGTCTAGTTGTTCTGGTGTACATTGCTCTATAGCATCATTTTGACGGAAGGAGTTGAAACAGTTTACGTCCAGGATATGAGCAGTCTATAAATATTTTCACAGCCCTCTTTTTGACTCATGCAGTATACAGGTCCTCAAGTGAAGACAGATTGGTAGTAATTGTTTTTTCTGCAGTCCTAATTATCCTCTGAAGTCTGTGTCTGTCCTGTTGGGTTGCAGAACCAAACCAAACCAGTTATACAGGTACAGATATAGACTCAATAATTCCTCTGTAGAATTGGATCAGCAGTTCCTTGGACAGTTTGAGCTTTCTGAGTTGGTGCAGAAAGAACATTCTTTGGATTGCTTGTGTTGCACCTTCAGCTTCTATTGTATACTTATATGCTGCTTTCCAGCTCTCTTTAAGCAGTTTAGAGTTGGCATCTTGCCCCCAACAATCTGGCTCCTCTTAAACCGACCTTGGAAGAATGGAAGGCTGAATCAACTATGAGCCTGGTGAGAATCAAACTGCCGGAAGCCGACAGTCAGGAAAATTACCCTGCAGTGCTGCATAAATAGGCCCTGTCCCACTGCACTTACGGATGCAAAGAGGATGTAAAACGTTAAAAAAAGCTTGCCATCCATTGGAAAACACTATGCATCCGTTGTGTACTCATTACATACGTGTTTCATATGCTCTATCCATTGAGCACCCGT
Source organism: Laticauda colubrina (assembly GCA_015471245.1). Lineage (NCBI taxonomy): Eukaryota > Metazoa > Chordata > Lepidosauria > Squamata > Elapidae > Laticauda > Laticauda colubrina. The sequence goes on along the minus strand of BLBF01000042.1, from coordinate 17,314,701 downwards.
CCACTGCGATTTCATCCGCACAAGAAGTTTTGAGCTGCACAAAACTTTGTGAACAGATGAACTTTCTGCCGTGTACAATGTAAATCCGCGACATACAGGCAACAAACGTTCTATGTCTGTTATCGTCCGTTAAATGTCCGCTGTATCCTCTCTGCATCCTCTGGGCATCCTTGCAACTCACATCCGTTGCAGCTGAAAACAGAAAGAGGGAGGAAAGAAAGGGTACATGGAACATCTATACATCATTAGCACAGAAATAGAAAGGATGCACAGTGAACGGTTTGCATCCAATATACTTCCGTGCGGCATCCCCTTTCCTTTAGGTGTACGTGATGCATCCGCTTCATCCGCTATGCGTCCGCTTCGCAATTATCCCTGGTAACCCCTTCGGAGGTGTCATCCACTTCCATCCGCTTTCATCCGCTAGGCTTCCGATGAACATCCGTTTAACATCCCCGCTACATACTACCCACGTCCGTTCTTTTCTGTTCTTTTCCGTTCTGTTCATGCAAATTTTTGCCACTTTTTGGAGCGGATGACAACGGATGGAGCCGCCCCTGAAATTTTGCTCGTCCACTGTGTCCTTTATGCATATGTTTTGCATCCGTCGGCCAGTGGGACCGGGCCTTAACTGCGTCGCCACGACTCAGTACATCGATAGGGGATGGGGAATCACATTTTTTTTCCACAAATCTCACTCTTTTTAGTTTTGCACTTTCCCATTGCATACGCATCCTAAAGGGGCAGGTTTTGCATGCAGTGCTACAACGCTGCTTTTGTTATGTTGCATCTACATCCTGCAGATGCCCCTGTGGGCTTGAGATACGTGTGGTGATTCATTCATTCCCTAAGCACATGGGTGAGTCAGGCTTACACATAAACTCATGATGTTTACTTGTATGTAATTCTGTGCCGTCACCTATGATTCTAGGCCGCTCATTGTAAAACTGGAAACAGACAGCATCACATATTAAAACATTGCAACACATTCAATAAATTAAAAAAGACTATGTAGGTTCCCAAAGTAAATAAAATAATGTTTCCTGGCATAAGTGGCTTGTATAATACTCCCCTTTTTTATGCCACAGATCTGCTGGAAAACATGCTGTTGACTGTTTTCTGAAAAGATAAAAAGAGGGGAAGAGCCATATGTTTGGGGGAACCAGTCATTTCCAAAGTAAAGATAATTCCTTTATGATCCATAAAATAATGCAGAGATAGTTGGTGTTTGGGTAACAAAGCTGTGATTGACATTTGGAGGGGGAGGGTTATGGGCTACCAGTGGGTGTTCCAATCAATTCAAGAAGGCGGGATATGTCATGCATGGAGGTGGGGCTGGGAACATCACTCCCTTCCCTTCCTTCCTTTCCCTCCTTTCCTTCTTCCTTCCTTCCTTCCTTCCTTCCTTCCTTCCTTCCTTCCTTCCTTCCTTCCTTCCTT
>BLBF01000042.1:17242911-17313251 GCA_015471245.1 Laticauda colubrina | reverse complement strand
CTTCCTTCCTTCCTTCCTTCCTTCCTTCCTTCCTTCCTTCCTTCCTTTCTTTCTTTCTTTCTTTCTTTCTTTCTTTCTTTCTTTCTTTCTTTCCCTATTGAGTCTGAATGAAGGCTTTGAAACTGCTAAACCTAAAGCATTTCCTGGTAGCTTCCACAATTTATTTTTTCAGGGAGAAGTGCTATATAGGGATTCCTGGACACCAAAAAGATAGGGTTTGAAAAAAAGAAAAACAGGAGAATTTAAAAAGGGGGTGTGTGGCAATGGGTGCCTCGTTCCTTTTTTACTTGCATTGCACTTAAGCGAACCACAGAGCTTTGATTGTTGAGTTATGACTTCTGTCTTGACCCACACAAAGATGCTCCTGCTGACTTCACTGTAAAACCTTGTGGGAGGAGATGGAATGTATGACAAGCCTTCTGTTTGCTCTTTAGCTGGATGAATAAAGCATATTTCTGGCCTGGTTGATAAGGAGACTTGAAGGGTACGCACTGTGCAGAGATGTTCTAGTTACAATGAACCTGCCAGGAAAAAGGACCAGGACCAGAGGTGATATTCAGCAGGTTCTGACCAGTTCTGGAAAACCAGGAGCAGAAATTTTAAGTAGTTCAGAGAACCAGCAAATGCCATCTCTGACTGGAGATTTTACAGTGTCCTTCCCCTGCCAAGTTCACCAAGCCATGCCCACAGAACAGGTAGTAAAAAAAATTGATTATCATCACTGGTCCAGAGGCTTCCCCTGGGCCTCTGGGAGGGCGAAAGCAGTCTCCCCTGGCTCTGGAGGCCCTCCAGAAGCCGGAAACATGCCCGTTTCTAGACTTCCAGAAGGCCCGTTTTCCCCCCTTCCAGAACTTCCGCGTGGACCCTGCACTTACCTCCATCAAACATCCGGTTTGCCAGAACCAGTCCAAATTGGTAGAATCCCACCCCTGGCTAAGTGTTGAAAAGAGATTGATTAAGCCAGTTTCATTTTCAGCAGTTTGTTGAAGGGAAACAAGCAATTTAAGACTGCAGTGTCTCTGTTTCTAGATTTTGTGGTTGAGAGAGAAAGAAAATGACTTTGGAATTTGCTGATTGCATTCGTTTATTGTTAAAGAAATGTCTCTATACTTGGAATGCAAAGATGAAAAGTTGAGGCTGCAATGTTATTTATCTTTATTCAACTGCACTGAAAAGACTTGGAATAGAGTTTTTTCTGCTTTTCCCTTTACCCTGCCCAATTCTCTTCCCCTTTCCTCCCTGCCCCACTTATTTGCACTTGTATTTTACATTTTGATAAATTTAACAAAAATTACATATATATATATAAATAAAATGACTGCGATGCAGAAAAACTTTCCTTTCGATTTTTGCCTTATGCAATTCCTTTTGCTACCAGAAAGAGGCAGTCATGGAACACCTTCACAAATAAATCTTGCTTTCTAAAGCTTTGAGAATTTCTGCAGGAGAAAAGGTAAGGAGGCTATGGAGACTCTGGAAAGAGTACAAAGAAGAGCAACAAAGACGATTAGGGGGCTGTTCCGTCCGGAAAAACGCAAGGTAGACCGGGTTCCGACAACAAAGTCTTTATTTCAAGTACAGTTGCAAAACGGAACATTGGCTCAAACCGTGACAGCCCTTTTCTACTTTTCTGTCTGCCGGCTTGTAGCCAATGACTTTCATTTGATTTTGCCGCCTTTGTGCAGCTTTGAGGATTGGTTCCTTTTGAACCTTATCCCCATTAGTTTTTTAGTAACCAATCAAAATGAGTTATTTGGAGTCTACTATATTTATACAGAACACCCCTCCCCTCTTAGTTCAGTCCTACGTGGTGACGTAGTCGCGCAGGTAGGTGGGGCTTCTCTTGACTCGACTGGACTTGCGCGGTTTATTATTGTTGGAGACTTCGACCGGTTCGGATGGGGTTGCTGTGTCTTCAGTCCTTCTCCATGGAACCGTCTGGAAGGGTGAGTCAGCCATTTTACTGCCGCCTGAGTTTCTTAGGCCGGCGGTTTTGCCGCTCCCTCCCGTTTCCTCCGGGCAGGTCGAGATGGCCTGGCTGGCCCCTTTGGATGGACTCTTCTCCCAACTTTCTTCAAACAGTGTCTTTTATTTGCTCTTTTTGATTGTTATTATTTTCGGAGTTTAATTTAAACGGTTCTTTATTGATTTCTCGCATTTCCCCCCCCTCCTTGGTTTGAATTTTGTCGTGTTTTTCTATGTATGGTTGTGTGTTTGCGTTTCGTTCTATGTTTCGGGAGCGAAGCTGGTCTATGTGCCGCTTCCATTCCCTGCCGTTGTCTACCGTTAGTCGGTAGGATTTGGGGCCTGTTATTTGTGTAATTTGTCCGGGTAGCCATAATGGGTCCCCGGTAAAATTTTTTGCATAAACTAAGTCGCCTATTGCAAAGGTCCTGAATCGAGTGGAGGAGTTGGGGGGGTTTTCTGGTGTGAAATTTGGGTGCAATCTGTCTAGATGCGACCTTAGTTTCCTTCCCATCAGTAATTCTGCTGGGGTTTTGTTGGTTGTAGTACTGGGTGTGATATGTTGGAGAGTGAGTAATCGATTTATTTTATTTTGGACATCCCCAGTGTCCATTTTTTTCTAAACTCTCCTTGGTAAACCTGACCATTCTCTCTGCCCTACCGTTTGCAGCCGGGTGGGCTGGCGTGGTTAGGGCATGTCTTATACCTAGGGAGGCTAGGTATTGCTCGAATTGGAGACTGGTTAATTGTGGCCCATTGTCGGACACTAGTACGTCCGGTAGGCCATGGGTTGCAAAAAGTTTGTCGAGTTGTTTTATAACGGTTTCTGTTGTCGTTGATTGCATAATTTTTACCTCCAGCCAATTAGAGTATGCATCCACGACAATCAGGAACGTATATCCCTTGGTAGGACCCGCAAAATCGATGTGGATTCGTGACCAGGGGCCTCTTGGGGTTTCCCAGTCTCTTATGGGTGCTTTTGGGGGGGACGGCCTGATTCTTTAGCATTTATTGCACGAGTTTACCCAGTATTCGATGTCCCTATCTATACCTGGCCACCAGACATAGCTTCTAGCAAGGCTTTTCATTTCAACTATTCCCGGGTGGCCTTCGTGAAGCATACCCAGTACCTTGGCTTGTAATTTGTTAGGAATAATTACCCGATCACCCCACAATAAACAATCTTTTTGGATTGAGAGTTCAGTTTGTCTGGTCTGGAAAGGTTTAAAGTTCTCAGTTTTTTGGTTTTCCGGCCAGCCTTTACCTACCCAGTTAAGTATGCGGGCAGTCAATGGGTCTTTTGCGGTGGCTCTGGCGACATCATTCGCAGATATGGGTAGATCGGGGCAAGTCTCTATCTGTAACGCTGTCATTGTTGGTGCCGGGTCTTCCTCTGTGGATGGCAATAGTGCTCTGCTCAAAGAGTCTGCATGGGAAATTTGTTTCCCTGGGTGATGTGTCAGAGTATAGGAATAGGCTGCTAGGAACTCTGACCATCTAGTCATTCGTGGGGACAGAATATTCGGTGTGGGCTTGTTTCCCGCCAAAATTCCTAATAGCGGTTTGTGGTCTGTTGTGATTTGAAAAGTTCTTCCATATAGGTACTCGTGGAAGCGTTTCACTCCGGCGACAATTGCTAGAGCTTCTCTGTCCAACTGACTGTAATTACGCTCGGTTTTGGACAGGGTCTTTGAATAGTATGCGATGGGTGCCTCTCTCCCATCAGGCAATTGATGGCTCAGGATGGCACCAACTCCAAATGGCGAGGCGTCGCAGGTCACCGTTAATGGCAGTGTGTTGCTAAACTGGATAAGAACGGTGTTTGATGTTAATAAGTCTTTTATTCCTTGGAAAGCTTTTTTTTCTCTAAGTCCCCATGTCCAAATTGTTTTCTTGTCCAGTAATCGATGCAATGGTTCCGCTATTGTGGCTTTTTGGGGTAGGAACACATTATAAAAGTTTATCAATCCCAAAAATGCCTGCAGCTCAGTTTTATTCCTTGGTTCTGGTGCATCTTTTATAGCTCTGACTTTTTTTTCGGTGGGGTGTATGCCCTCTCCATCAATTAAATATCCTAAAAACTCGATGCGATCAGTCATTAGGCAGCACTTTTCTTTCTTTACTTTAAGGCCAGATTCTCTGAATTTATTTAGGACTTCTTTGAGTCTTTTTTAAAGCTGTGTTACATCTTTGGCTGAAATTAGGACGTCGTCAAAGTATGGCACGACCCCTTTTATGCCATTTAACAGGTGTTCCATGAGGCTCTGGAAAACGCCTGGGGCTACGCTTACTCCAAATTGGAGTCTGTTACATTTGAATGCCCCTTTGTGAGTCACTATTGTTTGTGCTTCCGCCGTTAAGGGGTCTACTGGGAGCTGTTGGTACGCTTGTGCTAGGTCTAGTTTAGTGAAAACTTTTCCTCCCCCAAGAGAGTGCAGTAGGTGTTGCACAACTGGCACCGGGTACGCGCTCTGTTGCAGCGCGTGGTTCAGGGTAGCCTTGTAGTCGCCACAGATTCGAACCGACCCGTCTGGCTTAATTGGTGTCACAATTGGTGTTTCCCATCTAGCGTGGTCGACCGGTTCTAAAACCCCTTGATCTATTAATTTATTTAGTTGTTCCTCTATTTTTGCTTTTAAAGCAAAAGGAACCCATCTGGCCTTTAGCCTTTTAGGGGTTATCTGTGGGTCTAGACTAAAAGAAATGGGGGTCCCCCGATACCTGCCTAGGGAGCCGTCGAAGACGTCCTGGAATTTTTGGATCAGGTCTTCTTCCCAGTCAGTTGCGGCCACCCAGTCTACTCCGGTCATCCCGATGCCCAATGGTGCGAACCATTCGATGCCCAGGAGGCTTGGTCGATCTCGGTCGACTATCGTTAAGGGTAGTACTGCGACATATTGCCTGTAAACGACTCGAAAATGTCCCAGGCCGATTACAGGAATTCGGTTTCCCTGATAATCTTTGAGGGTTAGTTTTTGTCTCTGGAGTTCCTTAATTTTGATTTCTGGAATTAGTTTTTTGAGGGTGTCCCATGACACCATGGATAGGAACGATCCAGAATGAACTTCCATTTCGCAGGGGCTGTCTTCGATTTTTACAACTATTTTTACTTTTTTCCCGCTTTCTGTCTGAGCGCTTCCGATAGTGAACGTTTGGTATGCTTTCTCCCGGTTACTGGCTTGCCTGTTTCGCTGCCACTTTCTCTTGGAGAGTCTTGGCTCAGGCTTTGCTGGGGAGTCGTTTCATCTCTTTGGGCTGTAATTCTTTTTGTTTCTGCAGACTTTCTCGATATGCCCCCTTTTCTTGCATGCTCTGCAAATGGCATCAAGGAATCTGCAATCGGCTCGGGGATGGTTTCCCCCGCAGCCAGCACATTCCCGCTGATTCCTATTTTCGCGCCCTTTCTTGTTAGCATACAGGCGGTGGATTTCGTCGTCTTCCTCCCCGGATTCTGACGTCACCTCAAGTCCTTCATAATGAGTGGTTGTGGGAGATTATTTTTTTCCTCTGGCCGGGCTTATTTCATCGTTGTTTGCATTCATTTGTTTCATCTTATCTGCCGATTTTTTGGCGGCTTCGGCAGCCGAGGCTTCTGCAATAGCTTCGGCTACTGATATGTTGGGTTTGTTCAGTAGCTTGCTCTGTATAGTTGAGTCTCTTAACCCCAATATCACTCGATCCTGCATCGCTTCATCTAAGTTGAGAAACTCGCACGTTTCCCCTATTTGGTGTAGGGTGGCTACAAAATCAGCGATGGTTTCGCCTTCTTTCTGGTCTCTCCGATAAAACTCGTGCCGCTTTATTAGATTTGACACCACCGGTGCATAATGGGCCTTTAATGTTCTTTGGAGCTCGGTCCACATCAATTGTTTGACATCTCGGGACTTTGCCAAAGCCTTGGCCATTTTAAAAATCGCGGGCCCACAGTGTGTCAAGAAAACAGCTCTTTTCTGCTGGTCTGAGATTTCCTCCATCTCATTGCTCTCTAGGTACATCTGGAAACGGTCTACGTACGATTCCCAATCTTCTTCATTGGGGTTAAAGGGTGTGGGCGGCGCATTGTTTCCGGCCATTTCTCTTTGTCTGACTTGTCTGTCACCGCGTGCTCAGTCTCGCGTTTAGGACGATCCCATCCTCGTCGCCAGTGTTCCGTCCAGAAAAACGTGAGGTAGACCGGGTTCCAACAACAAAGTCTTTATTTCAAGTACAGTTGCAAAACGGAACATTGGCTCAAACCGCGACAGCCCTTTTATACTTTTCTGTCTGCCGGCTTGTAGCCAATGACTTTCATTTGATTTTGCCGCCTTTGTGCGGCTTCGAGGATTGGTTCCTTTTGAACCTATCCCCATTAGATTTTTTAGTAACCAATCAGAATGAGTTATCTGGAGTCTACTATATTTATACAGAACAAGGGCTTTAGGCTAAAACATATGAAGAATATTTGCAGGAATTGGGTATGTCTTGTCTTGTGAAAAGAAGGACCAGGAAAGAAATGATAGCAATGTTCCAATATCTAAGGGCTTGCCACAAAAAAGAAAAGAAGGGGTCAACCTATTTTCCAAAACATCAGAAGGCAAGACAAAGAAACAATGGATGGAAACTAATCAAGGAGAGAAGCAACCTTGAAATTATGAGAAATTTCATAACAGAACAATTAATCAGTGGAAGTGCTATCAGAAGTTAGCAAGGTGGAAGATCCATTACTTGAGGTGTTTAAGAAGAGATTGGACAGCCATTTGTCTGAAATGGTATTGGGTTGGGCTAGAATCTCCAAGTTCCCTTCCAACTCTGCTATTCTGTTAAGTTTACTACCCTGTCTCATGTGTGTTTTACAAATTCTATTCATTCCATTCCAAAAAGTTTTGAGAGCAGGTGTATGTGCCTTTTTCTTCTTTTGAATAAAAGCTAAACATGTAGATAAAAACTAGCCGAACCTAATAGCAATAATCAAGGGAAAAGAGAAAAATAAATCAATAAAAAAAGAATAGTGCAAGAAAAGAAAAAAAAGTTAAGAAAAATAAAAAAGAAAAAAGTATAAAGAAGTAGCTTCCGATTTTCTTCACAACAATTGTAACTACAAATATATATTTAACCTTTCTCTAAAGTTACATTTTATTACCCTTCTTTGTATAAATGATCCTGTTTAATTGTCAAAACCATAAATCACAAGTTCTGTTTTCTTCTTTTCTGCTAAAATCCATCAGGAGCTTTTTAAAATGTAGATAATATCTTTTCTCTACTCAAAGATTTAGCTTATCCATTTCATCAAAATTTGTCAACTCCACTAACTATTCTTCCACTGTGGATAGTGTCAGACCTTTCCATCTCTGTGCAAGGGGAGCAGATGTATGTTCCTTGAGGTCTTTTTTCTTTGTGTACTCTCACAATTGTTGACACAATTGAAACATAATAAAATTATGACATAATTATTATGATATCTGCCTTGAATAGCAAGAAGCTACTCATGAAATCAATCAAAGCGAACTGTAAACTTCTAGATTCTTCTTGAAGAATCTAATCACAAACAACTCCAGTCTTGAATAGATTCATATGAAAAACTCAAATTGCTACTCACACTCACCAACATGCAATTTAGAAGCAGGTGTCTGCAGGAGATGGACAGCATCAAAAAAGTCAAGATCATATAATTCTAGAACTGAAAGGGAACTTGGAGGTCTTCTAATCCAACTCCAGTCTAGGGCAGGAATCCTCAGACATTCCCAGATGAATGGACATCCAACTCTATTTGATATCTTCCAGGGATCTGCTATCAGAGCTGGTGTCCAGCAGGTTCTGTCCAGTTCTGGAGAACCGGTGGTGGAAATTTTGAGTAGTTCAGAGAACCGGCAAATACCACCTCAGACTGGATATTTCCCTTCCCCTGCCATGCCCACCAAGCCACACCCACAGAATTGGTAGTAAAAAAAATTGAATCCCACCACTGTCTGCCACCCATGACTTCAGGAGGCTGGCTGTTCCACTGTTTAATAATCTTCACCATCAGGAAATCCCCTTTCATGTTGAATTTGGAGTCTCCTCTGTAAATTTTCCATCCATTGTTTTTTTTATCTTACACTTGGGAGTTGTGGAGAAAAAATCATTCTCTCCTGGAATTGTCCTTCATGTTTTGGAAGGCGGTCTCATATCTCTCCTTAGGCTTCTTCCCTTTAGGCAAAACACCACGTTCTTTCCACTGCCCTTCATAAGATTTAGCTTCCAAGCTAAATCATCTTAGTTGCTCTTCTTTGCCCTCTTTCTAGTTCCTCAACATCCCAGTTTTATTGTGGCAACCAGAACTGGGCATAGAACTTCAGGGGTAGCCTGACCAGTGAAGTAGAGGGCAATACTTTCTGTGATCTTGACATTATATCTCTGTGGATGCAGCCCAATATTGCATTAGGGTTTTTGGGGGGACAGCTTCCAAAATGACATTGCATTACACAATTGAAGTCCTGTCTCTTTCATCAACTGGAAATCTGAAAAAAAAAAAAAAAGTTGAGCTGCTTTAATGAATGTCAGAGAAGTGCCAAACCCACATGGACTACAGCACTTGTGTCCTGGTTCTCCTGAACTTCTCAACAGTCTACAATACATTCAATCATCTTTCCTTTTTTTTTTCTGGAGTGGGTAGTGGGAGTGAGGTACCACCAATTCTATACCTGTGCACTTGATTTTTACTTAGATTTTAACTAAGCAGGAAAAATCAAAAGCACAGGTGTAGAATAATGGTGGCACAGTGGGTAAAATGCAATATTGCAAGATGACTCTGCCCACTGCCAAGAGTTTGATCCTAACGGGGTTCAAGGTTGACTCAGCCTTCCATCTTTCCCAGGTGGGTAAAATGAGGACCCATATTGTTGGGGGCAATTTGCTGATATTGTAAACTGTTCAGAGAGTAGTGTAAAGCATTATGAAGTGATATATAAGTCTAGGTGCTATTGCTGTTGCTACCTGAGTAAGCAGTAATAGCTGTGAGAGAGATTTTGGAGTCCTTATGGACCACTATTGTAGGCATGAGCCAATGTGCTGCATTTGTTTTTTGTTCCCTAAGTATAAAACCTTACTTTTCTCATCACTGAACTGCATTTTATTAGATATGGCCTGGTGTTCAAGTCTGTCAAGATCTTTCTGGATTTTGAGCCTATTTTGTCATCTTCAAATTTGATCCCCTTCATCTAAATCATTTATGAAGATGTTGAAGAGTATTTGACCTAGGACAGATCCTTAGGATTTCTGAACAAATACCTTAACCTTACACCAAACATCCCTAAGTGCAACTAGAGGCTATCATAATGGGACATCTGCTCGACATGTTCATTTGTTTATCTCCTATAGTCATAGAGTTAACGTGAACCAGTTTGATGTTGTGATTAATGCGAGGCGGTGAGCCCTTGTCCCTTAGCCAGAAAACCAGCTGGGTGACCTTGGGCCAGTCATTCTCTCTCAGCCCTTGGAAAGAGGCAATGGCAAGTATCTTCTAAAATCTTGCCAAGAAAATGACAGGGACTAGCCCAGGTAGTTACTGGGAATCAAAAACAAATTCAAGGGCACATTCACATAAAGAGCTACTGTGTGCCTGAGATATTTACCAGATGGGATGATGCATGCAGCATCTCCTAACTTCATGCAATTCAATTTTGGCTGCTGCTTTGCTTCCCTCTGCTACAACAGTACTAAAAATTTCTCCTTATTACATGCCTGAGGACTTTTTCTCAGCTACACTCTCAGCAAAGCTTACCCATCATACTAACTCTCAATTCTGTATTTTTAAGCTAATGGGAGCTTATTGGATTACCCTGGCCTCCTTCCTTCCTAAGAGTAAATGCCACTTTTTTTGAGATCTGGAAACTTACTCTAAAAATGGTAAACATACCACCGGCTGAGTCGCAAGCGCCAGCCCATTAATGAGCCGGCTCAGCGGCAAAAGATCGAACAGCCCTGGTGAGCGTTAGTGCAATGAACCAATTAAAGGCATTTCAAGTCATTATGTGAACATTTCTGCTCCGTTCACATAAATAATTTTCAGGCTGTTTACTCTGCTACATGTAAATATATTCTCCCTCTTACCACCCACCTCTTCTTTTTCATCATACTCTTAAAATGCAGAATAGTGGAGTTGTAAAATTCTTCCAGAAATATGCTTGGTTTACTGTTTCAGCATTTGCTCTTCAAAATTAATGCTCAGGGCATCTTACTTAACAGATTCGTGCTTTTGCAGTGCTTGAGTTCTTATGGAGCAATGAAAATAGAAGTTCCTTGATTTTACAGGAATATTTCTAATATTCCCTCAATATAAAAATCTAAAGATCAAGTTTATCCCCTTAAAAAGTGATTTGGAAAGGTCAGATTGTGATCTAATTAGCTATATTATTAATATTCTTTTGCCAAAGGGAATAAAATATCTAATTAAAGACAAACAATACTGGTAGAAACTACCCTTCCTCTGAGAAGGGTTTGTACATTTTAGGTAATGAACCTTTAGAAACAAACAGTTCAAAAATGCAGTTTTTAAAGTAATAGGCTAATTAGCACAATATTAAGGAATACTACAGTGTGCAAATCATTATGGTTTGTGAACTGTGGTTAGTTTCTTAGAGTCGGTTTGATCTTACACTATGCTAGAAACAAACAATACTCTGGCTTAACATACACATGAACATGTTGCATTTATTTTGATGTCTGATTTTGTTTTTCTTAAAAATCACTTCCTAATATTGTTTCTTTCTCAACTGAAGCTTGGCTCTTCCAAAGCATTGTACAGACCTAAAATAAATTTGGCTTACTTTTTAAATTGTTCTGTGGCTGGGGAAAGGTCAGCTACAAAATCTGTGATTAAGGGCTTTGGTTTCCCAAGTCAATCCTACTACTTCCCATTCACTGCACTTACAAATAAATACATGTTAGAATTCCCATTGGAATCAGTGGGAACAACAACAGAGGAACTTAATTAAAGGAAACAAAACCTTCACTGAGGTCATAGTCAAGCAGGGAGGGATTAACAAATGTATAATCCATTGCCATAAAATGAATAAATCTTTCCTCAGATGAGGCAACATTTCTACCAATACTAACTTAGCAAATTGAAAATAAATCCAGATAAAACATAAGAATTTTGGACAGCTGAAAATAGGGATTCAGCCTTTTTGTCAATTCTCCTGGTCCTCTCAATGGCTTTAAATGCCCTTAACCACCTGAGAATCTTTTTGAGCAGGATATACATTGAACAATTTTTGATCATGGTTGGTTGATTCCTTCTAGAACAATGTTTCTCAACATTATCAATTGCCTACCATACTAACTAAAGAATTTGCAGTTCCCTAGCTAGGCAGTTTAATAGATAGAATAGAATAGAATTCTTTATTGGCCAAGTGTGATTGGACACACAAGGAATTTGTCTTGGTGAAAATGTTCTCAGTGTATATAAAAGAAAAGATACATTCATTAAGAGTCAGGAATCATCAGCTACAACACTTAATAATAGTCATAGGGTACAATAAGCAATCAAATCATACTAAGAAACAGTCAATATAAATTGTAAGGATACAAGCGACAAAGTTACAGTCATATATAGTCACAAGTGGGAGGGGATGGGTGATAAGGAGTGATGAGAAGATTAATAGTAATTGTGATGACCTGGGGCATGGCACAAAGGCAACACAGTCAAATAAGCAAGAAGAGTCCCTTTATAATCTCCAACTTTGCCCCCAATGTTCAGATTACCTTTGGCTGGAGAAAAACTCTCCTAGGAACAGCCTTTAATGAGAGAAAATTCAGTCCAAACAAGGTACATACAAACTGTAAATAAAAATCCAAACAAACCAAACTGCATAATTAACTTGACAGGCAAGAGAAGGAATTTCAGACTTGAAAGCATGGCAAAACTCAGAGTTGGGAAGATGCCAGGAACACAGACAAGCCACGATGATACCAGATAAATGCACAATTTGCTCCCAACAGCTTGCTGCACACAGTTTCCCTTTTTAAGCATTGTGTTCCCAGCTGCAGCTAATGAAGGGAATCAGGGCCCTTTCCTCCTCCGTAAGCCACGTAACTCATATTGCTCCCTTCTTCATTCCTCTCTGTATGCCCTAGGATGAAGAGGGGGTGGGCCTGGGTCTTCCTCTGAATTCCCTCTCCCTTGCTCAACTCTCCCATGCTCTGCCCAGCCAGATTTTGCCCTTCCCCAGTTTCTTCCACAGCCAACGGAGCCACACTCCTACTCCCCCTCCGAATCAGATTCCAATAGGGGCATGACAGTAATAATAGTGAAGACTCTGTAAATAGTTGGACAGTGTTGAGGGAATTATTTGTTGAGCATAGTGATGGCTTTTGGGAAAAAACTGTCCTTGTGTTCAATTCTGTGGTGCAGTGCTCTATAGCATCATTTTGAGGATAGGAGTTGAAACAGTTTATATTAAATATTTTCACAGCCCTCTTTTTGACTCGTACAGTACACAGGCCCTCGATCGAAGGCAGGTTGGTAGTTATTGTTTTTTCTGCAGTCCTAATTACTCTCTGAATTCTGTGTCTGTCTTGTTGGGTTGCAGAACCAAACCAGACAGTTAAAGAGGTGCAGATGACAGACTCACCCATCTTCAAGTTGCCAAGGTTAAAAAACACTGTTTCAGAAGATGGTGATGAGAACAGTTAAAAAGGCAAAATAATAATAAAAAAGAAATTAATATTATTTTTACTGATTGCTTTCATTATTTCCTTTTATATTTTATTTTTTGGTAAAAGCATTTGTGTTTTGTTTAGTTAATGATAACAGCAATAGCACCGATAACAGCAGTTTAGTTAATGATAACAGCAATAGCACCGACTTATATGCCGCTTCACACTGCTTCACAGCTCATTCTAAGCAGTTTACAGAGTCAGCCTATTGCCCCCAACAATCTGGGTCCTCATTTTACCCACCTCGGAAGGATGGTAGGCTGAGTCAACCTTGAGCTGGTGAGACTCAAAGTACCGAACTGATGGCATTCAGCAGAATTAGCCTGAAACACTCCATTCTAACCATTGTGTCACCATAAACTATGGTGGCCACAATATAAATACTGCTATGCTGAGTTTTGTAGTGTTTTACAATTATTTCTCAAGGTGACACTATGATGTTATATTTATTAGTTATGTGATCAGTGAAATAATTCTAAAGGTAATGAAACTGTAAATGCTCTATTTACAGATATTTTACTCTTCAGTCACTGTGACTTTTCTTCTTTTATGTAGTAGTATATTTTATTCTTTAAAAAGTTTTAAAATACAGCTGATCCTTAACTTACAACTGCAATTGGACCCAGAATCTCTCTTGCTAAACAAGGCAGTTGTTAAGTGAATCTGGCTTCCTCAGTTGAGTTTGCTTATCGAAAGCCGGCTGGGAAGGTTACAGATGATGATCACTTGACCAAGAGAGAGTGCAACTGTTATATCTTGTACATGTTTGACAAACAAATAAATAAAAATAAAACTTCAAATGGGTACCATTGTAACTTCAGTCACGGAACAAATGGTTGTAAGTTGAGGTTACCTATATTTGCTTTTTTTTTTTTTTTTTTTAATCGCTTGCAAAATGGCAGGGACTTTTTGTGCATGTGACAGTTATTTGTCTTCAGCAAAAAAAATCTGTGTTAAACTGGATAAGTTAGCACAACTCTGGTCAAAATGAAAGCAAATTGCACAGTTCTATAGGCAGCTTTGTCTCATTAGGATATTTGTAAGATTCGGCCAACCCCCAAACTCGGGGGAATTTGGCAACTGTCAGGTCTGTGAAGTCTACAAACTGTACAAATTTGATGTGATGAGGCACATTCTACCCAATTTCCTTCAAGGTCACAGGTCAGCCTTCCAACCCCCAGCTCCACCTTCCACAGCTGCATTTACTAGCTGCTAATTAAGTGTTCCCATTCCTTTGTAGCCCAACTAGCTGAATTAATCAGCTTTGTCTGCTCAGAGCCAATTTCCTGAATAGAGCAACTATTCCACTGCGTTGCTGGTCTTGATTTTAAAGCAAGATCATTTTATGAAGGAGTGCATTTCTTTTTCTGAATTCTGCACAGTAGTGGATTTTTAAGCTGTGCAGATGCAGATAGATAAATTCAATGAGACGTCCATAACAAAGTACATTTATTGGTTCATCAGGTATCCTCATAACTCATTTTGTGATGAAGTTTTTCTTTAATGACCAATCCTTTGCATATCTGCCTTGTAGTAAAAGATGGTTATCTCCTAACCCATCTTGTAGCGATAGAAATCAGCTGCCATGAGTTAGAGAATTCAAGCAAAGTGAGGAAAAACTCCCCCAACCCATCAAGGGTCAAATTAGTGACCAATCGGGATTACAGATATGGCCACGTGACATTTCCCAGAATAGCTTTAACTACATTTACCATGATGCATTCCCTTAAGGGGACAGCTCATAATTCCTAAGTAACTATCCAATTCCCATAGTCTGGCTGGGACAGCACACTCCCCGCCTGGAATTGTAAATTCCACTATTAAGAGAAGAGAAAAAAAATAACTATAAACTAAGATAAGCAGTAGACAGTAACACTAACTGAATAGCAGATAACTATATAACTAAGATAAACAGTAAACATTAATAAAGCCCATCAAACAAAGCAAAGCATTCAAAGCTTGAGGTTCAATCTTCAAGTTTGGCCTCTTGATGCAAGTCTGCTGGTCACCTCTAGTGGCCTTTTAGGGTCTACAGGTACTCTTGGTGGCAAAGGTGAAAGTCTGGTGGTCTCTTCTGGCAGCCTTTTAGGATAGGAATGGTACTCTTGCTTTCATGATGTCAAAGGGTGTTGGGAAGCTGTTGGAAAGGGTGTTGCGGAGGCATGTGCCCATGTAGACCATCTTAGTGGACGTCTGGTGGTTGTTGGCGGCCATTTAGGGTGTCCTAGCGAAAGTGTACTGATCGCTGGCGGCCTTTTATGCTGGAACATCATTCTTGTTTTTGATGGTGCTGAAGGACGTCGGAAGGCTGTTGGAATGGATGGTGCTAAAGCATTTGCCTGGGTTGGAGTCTGCATCTGATTGACACTGACAATTCCTATGATCCCCCATCCTAATGGAGATTTGATGGCCACTGGGCCATCTACAGGGCCGCCGGCTGACTCGGAGAAGAGAAAGGTGCATGGGGCATTATTTCCCAGCAAGAGTAGGATCTCAGCCTCCAGATCTAGGGCGGGGAAGTGATGAGCCAGGTGCTGTAGGTGAGATATGCTACTTATGACCTCAGGTGTTGCGATCTGACTGTGTTCATTCGGTATGCCATCACATTCAAGTACAGGCAGTAGTGGGAACCGGGAATTTCCATCCAATGACTCTATGCAGAGTCCAGTAGCTCTCCTCCCCACCATGCTTCTTGGTCCATGGCACGTTGATACAGTGAAGAGAAGTTTGTCCTGTTGCACCTCAAAGAGGTCGAAGAATGCAGGTCTGGCCAAGGTGCAGGTGTTTTGAGTGTCTATCCGCATGTACATTTTCACGGCATCTTCAGGGCATCTTTCAGGGTACACTTTGGCTAAACAGTTGGGAAGACACGAACGAGGGCATGGTGAGTCAGCGCACAGTGCTTTGCAGTTGACACTCATCCTTGGTTTTGGTTCTGGTTTGGCAATCTGCCGAGGAGCCCTGCATGCTTCTATGTTATGTTGAGGCTCCTTGTCCGAAGGAGGGTTATGAGATATCTGCAGTGGCAGCTCGGAGTCTGGATGCAGAGCAGTCGGGTGCTGGTCACCATTGCATAAGTCACATTGCACCTTGGTTGTGCAGTACTTGGATGGGTGTTTGGATTCGCAACACTTGTAGCAGTATTGGTACTCCCTTAGCAACTCTTTTCGTTGGGTCAGTGATTCCACTGCAAGTCCAGTACAGCTGTTCAGCGAGTGACAAGTGTGGTGCACAGGGCAAAACTGGACTCTCCATATTTTCAGAGATCTAAAGCCCATGTCACACTGAACCAACGGATGCAAAGAGGATGTAAAACGGACAAAAAACCTTGCCATCCGTTCGAAAACGCGATGTACTCACTGCCTTCATTTGGCTTCCTCTCTATCCATCCAGCATCCTTTTATGGACATTTCATCCGCTCCAAAAGTTTTGGGCTGCCTAAAACTTTTGTGCAGAAA
The DNA here is from genome assembly GCA_015471245.1 of Laticauda colubrina. Classification (NCBI taxonomy): domain Eukaryota; kingdom Metazoa; phylum Chordata; class Lepidosauria; order Squamata; family Elapidae; genus Laticauda; species Laticauda colubrina. Next base: position 17,297,154 of record BLBF01000042.1, on the reverse strand, counting down.
ATGTATCCAGTTCGTCCGTTCTGCATCCGCTACGCATCCGCTACACATCTGTTACGCATCTGTTACGCATCCGCTATATCCGCTAGGTATCCGCGATGCATCCACGCAACTCCATCCGCCCGGACGTGGGGAGGAAGCGGAACGGACACAGAACAGATGCAGAACGGATGCAGAACGGATGCAGAATGGAAACAAAGCATTTTAAATGAAAAAAATGTTCGCAGAGGGGACCTATCTCGGATATTAAGGATGTCTAGAGGATGCCTAGCGGAAAACTTATACTGCCTATAAAAAGGGGGAGTAACTCGCCTGCATCTCACTTTCAGAACAGCAGCCCAGCTGTGCAGACCTCTGCAGCCTTCATCTGCCTCTTCCTCTTCCACAGCATCCAGTCATGTCCACCGTGGATTGTAACAAAGTCCTTTCGGCAGCCACCATCATTCTGCAACAGTGCGAAGCCATCTGCAGGCTCTGTGAACACTACTGCGAGAAGTAAAGGAGCCACCCAAAAAGAGTCTGGGTCCGAAGATGGTTCACCAGAAGAGCAGAGGACGGACTGTACAACAAGCTGATGGTGGAGTTCAGGAGCGAAGACACTCGGGCATTCCAGAACTTCATGAGGATGCCTCCAGCCATGTTTGACGAAGTTGTGCAGCGGCTGACACCCAGGTTGACCAAGGCAAACACCAGCTTCCGGCCCAGCCTGGAACCTGGGCTCAAGGTGGCACTCACTCTGCACCACCTGGCCTCAGGGACCTCCTACAGGAGCATGCAGTACGACTGGAGGGTGCCATCCAACACCATCAGCATTGTGGTCAGAGAAGTGGCGCAGGCCACCATTGAAGAATACAAGGAGGAGCTCCTCCAGTACCCCTCCACTGAAGAAGGATGGAAGAAAGTTGCAGAGCAGTGGTATCAGAAGTGGAATTTCCCACACACCGTTGGAGCCATCGATGGCAAGCACGTGGCCTGCAAAGCTCCAGCCAACTCGGGGTCCACTTATTTCAACTCCAAGGGCTTCTTCAGCATCATCCTCTTCGCCATGGTCAATGCTGACTACAAGTTCATGTACATCGATGCTTCAGGCAAGGGCTCATCTTCAGATGCCCAGGTATACAACGCCAGTCACCTCAAGGAGGAGCTGGAATGCAACCTCATCGTGGGCTTCTCAGATCCAGAACCCCTGCCCAACGACACACAAGATGTGCCCTACTTCATCGTGCCCTTCTCCCTCACAACCTACCTCATGAAGCCCTACACCTCCAGACTCCTCACCTGTGAAGAGAGGATCTTCAACTACAGGCTGTCCAGGGCAAGGTGGGTGGTGGAGAACGCCTTTGGCATCCTGGCCAACAGGTTCCAGGTACTTCTCACCACCATGCAGCATTGCCCAGAGACCGTGAGGAGGATCATGGAAGCTTGCTGCATCCTGCACAATCTCATGCGCACCCGCTACCCAGTCTTGCAGAAAAGGCTCGTGGACCTCCAACAAGGCAATGGGGACATGGAGCCTGGGGAATGGAGGCAAGGGCGAAACCTGATCGACACTGAGGATGTGCAAGGCCCCAACAGAGCCTCAAATGAAGCGAAGAAGCAGCGCAACCTCCTGAGACAATGGTGCAACTCCCCAGCTGGAGCAGTGGAGTGGCAAGACAGGATGGTAGATGCTTAATGGATGCTTCCTTCAGCCTGTCTCATCACACGGATGAGATTGGGCCATGTATGTTTGGTTGGCCTACAATGAACAGGGCGTTTAATAAAGAGTTGTGTTTATGTTGACATGTGTGGATAATTATTACATTATTATTGATAATAAAGGGCCGTAGGTGTGGCACCTGGGAGGCTGGACCATACAGTCCCACTATGCTTGCACTGGAGGTTTATCTATCCCACTGCTATCCTAACCCATCCCACTGCTATCTTAACCCATCCCACAAGCATGCAAAGGCTTAAACCATTTCTAAAAGTTTCCAGCAAGACTTTATGAAAAAAAATATGAAACAAGTGTGTGAATCATAAATAGACTTTTTTTAACAACAAGCTATAAGACAAAAATGAGTCTCTGGCACTCCTCTTGGTCGCTCAGTCACAGGGGTGAAGGGTGCAGGTGCTGTGGAGGTGGCTGGTGCTGGAGTGCTTGTCATCAGCTCCTCCAGAAGCAGAAGCAGCAGAAGCCCCAGCCCCAGAAGAGCGAGCCCGTGCTGCAGAAGCCCCAGCAGAACCAGAGTGAAGGCCAGGGGGCGGGATGGTAGCCCTGTCCCTCTTGCCAGGGCTGGCAGCAGATGGCTGAGGCTTGCTGTGCTTCTGCATGGTTGTGGGGTTGCTGGCTGGCAGGGAGGCTGGCAGGAACCAAGGCTGGCAGAAAGGCTGGCAGGGAGGCTGGCACCAAGGCAGGCAGGAAGGCTGGCAGGAAGGCAGGCACCAAGGCTTGCAGGAAGGCTGGCACCAAGGCAGGCACCAAGGCTGGCGGGGAGGCATGCACCAAGGCTGGCAGGCAGACACGAACCAAGGCTGGCAGGAAGGCTGGCAGGCAGGCACCAAGGCTGGCAGGCAGACATGAACCAAGGCTGGCAGGAAGGCAGGCAGCAAGGCTGGCAGGCAGACCGGCTGGCAGCAAGGCTTGCAGGCAGGCTGGCAGGGAGGCTGGCAGCAAGGCTGGCAGGGAGGCTGGCAGCAAGGCTGGCAGGCAGACATGCAGGCAGGGCAGGCAAGGCAGCCAATCCGTCCGGCAGCAGGTCTTTCCTCTGAATGGCATCCTGCTTCCGAGCTGCTTCCGTTATATCTGCGGGGCTGATGCAATGCATCCTCCCCGCATGCGCAGTGAACAACAGGCATCCGTTAGGCTTCCGCTCTGCATCCGCTAGGCTTCCACTCTGTATCCGCTTCATCCATTCGGCGTCCACTCTGCTTCCGCTCTTTCCGTTCTGCATCCGCTTCGCTGAGGCCCCCTGGAAGCCCTGTGGATGTGCCACCCACTCCCATCCACTTCCATCCGCTGGGCTTCCATTCCGCATCCACTTTGCATCCACCCTGCGTCCTCCCCGTGTCCGTGTTATCCGCTCTGGTTATGCAAATTTTCGCCTCTTTTGAGAGCAGATAACAACGGATGGAACATTTTGCTCGTCCGCTGTGTCCTTTTTGCATCCGTTGGCCAGTGTGACATGGGCTTTAATTGGGTTGTATCTGATGAGTCCTCTCCCCAACTGTGTGTGGATGAGGAGTCAATCTCAATTTTATGGACAACCATGAAGAGTCTTTCCCTGGTAGTGTGCATAGGGCCTGAGGGTGATATATAGCTGCTGTTGTATCTTCTGTCATTAGGAGAACTAACAGCTCTGAGTCCACGGACCCAGTGTGTGTTGCACACTGTCGCCTGGTGGGATATAAATTCTTCAAGAAGTGTGAAGGAAATAATGTGGTGGCAATCCTGGGCCATGAAGGTGTCAGACAACTGGAGCCACTTTTCAAGTAGCACCTGCGGAAGTTTTCAAACAATTTTGTTCTGCGTGTCGATGTGATCGAGACAGGTGAGTCCTGGTAAGTTGGAATCCTGTTGTGCCATTCTCAGCTGGACAAGTATGTTAGCGAGGTCTATGATCTGGCAAGGCTTGTCAATAGGAATTTTAGGAAAACTGTTGAGGCTATCCAAGAGTGTTGCTTCTACGTCCTCGGAAGCGCCATACAGTTTGTCAAGCCTTTTCCATGAAAACCGTAGGGCAGCGGCCAGGTCATCTAAGTGGGATGCATAAAGTGCCTTCAGTATGTTGGCAGACTGTGGCCCTAGCCATGCTATCAAGTATCTGATTATTTCATCAGGGTTCAAGCATGCCGCCTGAACGGGGTGCAGGAAAAGTTTCTTCCATACTAGATATTCGCTGCCTGGCTTGTCAGAGAATTTGCGAACTCCATTGGCATGCAAATTTAGTTTTCCACTCTGTTCAGCCAAGTTTCTCAAGTAATCTTCAGCATTTGCTGAGATGGGGGGAGGTATTGACATCGAAGGTTCTTCTCCTGGATTCGCATAGGGTGGGTTCGGGTTGTAGGTCAATAACGGGTTGTAGTGTTCCTAGCAGTACTTATGGAGGATGTTATTCTCCCATACTGGGGATGATGGTCAAGCATCGCGCTGCTGTGTAGACTGGACGCAGTCACCTTGTGGTGTCTGGGAGCCAGATTGGTATTGAGGTTGTGGCAGGAATGCTGCTGCCTGTGGATTGAGTGTGGCAGATGTCATTGATGGCATGTTGACTCATCGAGAAGTCGGTGTAAGCACTGATGGGCTAAGTTGCTCGGCCAACAGGGTGTGAGACATTGGAGCAGTGTTATTGATTCGGGGAAGAGTATCTCAGACTTTAGTATGTACAACATCAGTTGGGGAAGGTTTGCTGTTGGGAGGAAGTGAATCTTGTATTTTAGGTCATAAGTCAGTAGCATAACTGACGTGTAGATTTTGTGGTTGAGATTCATCCCTGAGCTTCCCTGGTTGAGGGTAACTGCTAGGCAATTGAGGCAGTTCCATCTGCTCATTTTGTAGCGAGTGCTGCTTGTCCACATAGACCTTGACCCGTGTATCTGGGCTCTCTTTTCCCAACACTTTGAATTGGAATTGGAGGGAGGTGTTGTCGTCCATCTTCCACCATGCTGCGGCCCATGACATCTTTGTTGTGGCGTCTCTTTGCCATTCAGCCAACTCCAATTGGGCTTGAACTCTGGCCATTTCTGCCTGTTGATTGGCTTGGGCTTTGGCCATTTCTGCTTGATGAGCCGCTACTGCCGTCTTCTGCCATGCTACCGCCTCTGTGGTACGTAGCTCTATGTCTGCTACTCCACCTTCTACTTCAGCTTCTGCAGCCCAGTCAGCATAATTTGCAGCTTTGGAGGCCTTAGATGCTTCGCTACGATGGGAGGATGCTCTGGAAGGATGGTGTGAGCTGGCAGCAGAAAATTGGTGCGAGACGCTGGAACCTGCTTGCAATATAGCCAGTTTGAGATGGAGGGAGGAGGTTTTCTGTGAGTGGTGGGAAGAAGACGCATGTGATCGAGGAACTATGTCAGATGTGGCCTGCTCCCTTGACGCTACTTCCTGGCAGAGTGTTTTTCAGAGTGCTGCCTGGAGGGCTGTTTTTTCCTTGATGCAGTCTTCACGTTCCTTGTGAATCTCCTCGAAGCATTGGACAGCATTGGGTCACCCAGTCTTGACTGGATGGACTTGAGGTTGTTTTCACTTCATCTCCACTGTGTGAAAAGGGCATCTAGATCATCTAGTAATGTGCAGAGTTTCTCGGGGGGCAGCTTGTGTTTTGGAGCATCACAGATCTTCTCAAGCTCCACCCAGGAGTCTGCGTAGCAGCAATATTGTTTCTCCCACTAGTTCCTCAAGTGTTCTTCCATGGGTTCGGTAAGCTTCTTACTCTTTCTGAGATCATAGGTTTTTGGAGGTATCACTGCTTCTGTAGAGACATCTGAACATCTGAAACTGGGTTTCAGGAACCAGGTTCCATGTTTACAACAAGGGTGGGTAGAGGATTTGGGTCTTCTGGTACATCAGAGACATCTGTCACAACTGAGGAAGTTGACATGCTTCAAATTGGCAAAGGGAGAATTTTGAAAAATTTTGTGGTTTTCCGTGTAATTCCTTTTTTTTGTACTGGGGGCGCTATGCGCAGGTAGTGGAAAGTAGGATTTCTGCTGAATTTAATATTTGAGCACGTAGGTGGCACTGCAGAGTCTGGGCGATGCTAGTACAGCACACAGTATGGCTGTTACTTGGGTGCACTGTGAGCTTGCAACACAAGGGGGCACTAGAGGTTGCATTGCGAAGTCTAGAGACTTGAGGGCTGAATGCAGAAATTCACCTGTCAGTGTTGCTTGCTACACAAGAGGGCACTAGAGGGTCTGGCAGACGCTGTTGCCACACCCATCTTAGGTTGCAGTTACTCTTGGGACCTTTGAATTAAATTGATTAAATTGTCCACAATAGTTGCATTGGATAAACACTTTGGTCAAATTTGAGAAACTGTGTAAAAAAATAATAATCAAATTTTGGGAAATTTCACCTTGAGCCCAGATGTAGCTGTGAGCTGCTTTGCTTAGGTATTTTGGGTTTCAGTTAATCCTGGAACATTTGAATTAAATTGATTAAATTGTCCACAATAGTTTCAAAAAGTGATTATCAATGCAAACACAAATTGGAAAACTCAGGGAGATTTTTCTTTGAGCCCCATATGTAGCAGTGGACTGCTTTGCTTAGGTCTCGCTTCCTTGTTGAAGAGAAAAAGAGGTGGGGAATCCATGCCCAACATCCAAGGGCCCTTTTAAAATATATGTTCCACAGATAAAGGGAAAAAGAAGATCAAATTCTTTTGCTTGGGAGGAGAAAGGAAGTCACTGTAGGTTTTTTCAAGCGAATGAACGCTTTCAGCATTTGTATAGAGTTTTGAAACAAAGGGGTCTGCCTCGTGACAGGTCATTTCTATGGTGACAAGGAATGCAAGGTATTTTTATTGGTCATTTCCTGCTGATGTGAGATCCTTTGAAAGACCCTTCATATATATCTGAGATTTGTATCTCATTCCTGTTTGATGTATCTAAAGCAGGGCTGTCCCATCTTGACAACTTTAAAATTTTGGACTTCAACTCCCGGGATTCCCCAACCAGTCATATTGGATGGGGAATTCTGGGAGTTGAAGTCTACAAGTCTTACAATCACCAGGGTTGGACACTTTTTGTCATGCCCCCTTTGGAGTCTGAATCTGTGGGGGAAGATGAGCTGGAACAAGAGACGACAGTGATTGAGAGGGCAGCTCTGTTGGCCTTGGAGGAAACTGAGGAAGGGAGGAGTCAGTCCGGGCAAGGCTTTTCAGGATTAGAAAGGCTTGCAGATAGGGAAGAGATGAGAGACAGAGATTAAGCAAAGAGCAAGGACCACCCCCTCCTGATCCTAGAGCAGGCAGAGAAGAGAGAAGGTGAGACCAATGCAGACTGAATTGGCTACGAGGAAAGAGAGTGTCCCACCCAGGGGTGAGATTCTACCAGCTTGCACCTATTCTCTAGAACCGGTTGTTGACATTCTAAGCAGTTCGGAGAACCAGTTGTTAGAAGAAATTACTGGCCTAATCCTGTAAGGAAGGCAGGAAGGAAACATTCTGGTGTTGCTTACAGAAACAGCCTCTCCGTTAACCCGTATGTCAGCTAGTGCTCCATTCAAAATCCAAGAAAGAAATACTTAGACTCTTTTAATCAGAGAAAAGATATCTTTTACTGTAAATCAAGTGGTAGCAACAAAAGAATTCTGAATCTGAGAAAATGGGCGCGTAAATCACATATACAAAGTAATGGCAATGTTCCCACCCCCAATAGTTCAATTGGCTCATCCAATTAAAAGTTGTGTATATCATCATGTGGGCATCTCCAGGTGTGATGAGGCTTCTGTCTGTTGACCTTGACATAGTTTGATAAAGGGTTGAAGCTGCGCGTAGCATAGGATAGAAACCTAAGCAAGAATGTACCCCTCCAGCTTATACAGTGCTGGTTTGTAACACCTCCAGCTCACTTCCTATAACCATTCCCCCCTCCTCCCCCCGTTACTTATGACAGCCAAAAGATGCAAAGCAAAGGGAGAAAAATCTTGAAGGCTGACACCTTATTATATTCTTGGCAAGACTGGACCTCCTTTGCTGGTACTTTGCTTGTTTGGAGTGACCATTCAAAGTTACAGTGGCACTGAAAAAAGTGACATGACCATTTTTCACACTTACAACTGTTGCAGCATCCCCACAGTCATAAGAGGCCAGGCAAGGAGATGTGTGCCTCGATGTGAGTGAAGTTGAATTGGCCACGCCCAGCCAGTCACATGACCACCAAGCCACACCTACCCAGTTACATGGCCACCAAGCCATGCCCATATCCTAAGCCATGCCCTCAGAACCAATTGTTAAAAATTTGAATCCCACCCCTGGTCCCACCACCCCTTCACAAGGCACACCTGGGGACTGAGATGTAAGGAGGTGCTGGTGGGAGTGGCATTTGTCAGGAACAAGCGTTTAATCTGTGGAGCCTTGTGTCCACTTGCTGACGCCTGGAGATTACTGTGCTATGTCTTGTGGGGCTTGTCTGGTTTGCTTGCTTCACTGGACTTCTTGCTCTGGTTACTATTTGGCTAACCTTGTTTACTGGACTACTCGGAGCCAGAGGCTGCTAAAGGTATGTATGAGAGGTTTGCTCCAGGACTTGTAGTAAATGTGGGGATGTTTGGGGGCAAAGTTGGAGCAATAAAGGGGAGTTAGATCTGTTCTCTGGCTATGTTGCTTTCATGCCATGCTCTGGGTCATCACACCTTTGATCTACAGTCAGTTTTCGTGTAGTAGTTAAGGCACTGGACTAGGAACTGGAAGATGATGAGATGAAGTCAGGATACCAAAGGCTCAGAATGAACAAAAGGCAAAGGTAATAAAAAAAATTTCTTCCAACATATAAATAACAAGAAAAAGATCAAGGAAGCAGTCAGTCCACTAAAGAGAGAAGATGGCAAGGAAGTAACAGGCAACAGAGAGAAAGCAGAACTGCTTAACTCATTCTTTGCATCCATCTTCATGCAAAAAGAAACTATAGCTCAACCCACGAAAAACATAACTGTAAAAGACAGACCAGAAATAAAAGTTAAAATAAGCAAAAAAAAATAGTAAGAGAACACCTATCTGATCTTGATGAAAACAAATCACCGGGGCCTGATGGATTACATCCCAGAATTTTAAAAGGTGCTGGCAGAGGTCATCTCAGAACCACTGCACCATATCTTTCAAAAATCCTGGAGCACCTGGGAACTACCAGAGGACTGAAAAAGAGCTGATGTGGTTCCCATTTTAAAAAAGGAAAAAAAAACAGACCCAGAAAACTATTGGCCAATCAGCCTAATATCAATACCCGGGAAGATACTGGAAAAGATAATAAAAAACAGATCTGTCAACATCTAGAAATAAGTAAAGTAATAACTAGCAGTCAGCACGGGTTTGTTAAAAACAGATCATGCCAAACCAATCTTATTTCATTCTTCAACACAGTGACTAAATTAGTAGACCAGCAAAATACTGTGGACATAATATATTTAGATTTCAGCAAAGCATTTGACAAAGTAGACCACAACCTACTTCTTAGTAAGCTAGAAAAAAAGTGGAATAGATAGCACCACCAGTAGATGGACTCACAACTGGCTGGCAAACCATACTCAACAAGTAGTCCTTAATGGGTCTAAGTCTACATGGAGGGAAGTAAGCAGTGGATGCCACAAGGTTCCATCTTAGGCCCAGTACTCTTCAATATCTTCATTAACGATTTAGATGAGGGAATAGAAGAGGAACTTGCCAAATGCAGATAATACGAACCTGGCAGGAATAGCTAAGACCCAAGAAGATAGGCTCAAGATCCAAATGGATCTTGACAGACTAGAACACTGGGCCATATCCAGCAAAATGAAATTCAATGTAGAGAAAAGTAAAGTCCTACACTTAGGCAAGAAAAAACAGAGGTACACATATAGACTGGGTGAAACCAGGCTGAATAGCAGTAACTGTGAGATGGATCTTGGAGTCTTAATGGACAACCAGCTAAATATGAGCCAGCAGTATACAGCAACAGCCAAAAAAGCTCATGCAATCCAAAGTTGCATTAACAGAGGGATACAATCAAGATCAAGGGAGGTACTAACACCACTGTATGAAGCCTTAGTAAGACCACACCTAGAGTACTGCATCCAGTTTCGTTCACCACATTACAAAAAAGATGTTGAGACGAGAAAAAGTACAGAGAAGAGCAACTAGGATGATTAGGAGACTGGAGACTAAAACATACAAAGAATGGTTCCAGGAACTGGGCATGGCTAGTCTAGTAAAGAGAAGGACCAGGGGAGAATGATAGCGGTCTTCCAATATTTGAGGGGCTGCCACAGGGAGGAAGGGGTCAAGCTATTTTCTAAAGTGCCTGTAGGCCAGACAAGAATAATGGATGGAAACTGAACAAGGAGAGATTTAACCTGGAAATGAGAAACTTTCTGACAGTGAGAACAATCAACCAATGGAACAGCTTATCCTCAGAAGTTGTGGGAGCGCCATCACTTGAGACTTTCAAGAAGAGATTGGACTGCCATCTGTCAGAAATGGTGTAGGGTTTCCCGCTTGGGCGGAGGGTTGGACTAGATGACCTACAAGGTCCCTTCCAACTCTGATTATCTCTCTCTCAGCCCTAGGAAGGAAACAATGACAAATTACTTCCCTCCCCCCAAAAAAACAAACAAAAAAAAACCTTCTACAAAGCTGTAGGGATGAATCCAAGCAATTGCCAGGAATCAACACTGACTTGAAGAGACAAAAATCTAGCTCCAGTGGAGAAAATAAATGATCGGTCAGCCACAAGGACCAACACCAGAGACATTCATGGAGACAGGAGTGGGAAAATTTAGGATGGTGGCCATCAACCTTCATTTGAAATTCCCCATCTTTTTTACAAGCATTGCATGTAAACTCTTAAGCTGCAAACAGAAAACATTTCATATTGCTGTAAAAACCAAGCACACATTTAATGTTGCAGAAATTACAGTGGATTCAAGGCCCATGTTTCATTTCAACAGTGCCAACTGCTCTTAGGAGCTAGGATCTTAGGATCTAGTCTATGAAAAGCAGAGAACCATCTAAACATGGAAAAAAGACCAGATCACTTCAAAACCAGTAGCCTAAGTCATCTCTTTGAAAATTCATGTTTTTCAGTTGAACTACCAGCCAATTTTCAAAAAAGGGATAACCAAGAAAATAATTTCAAGATCAGAGCAGAGAAACTTACTGTCACAATAAAAGAGACCACTTTTTTTCCTGTGTCATCAAGAAACCGCTAAACTGAAAAAGGCCAATTCAGCCCCATCCTGTGAAGATTATGAATGCAAAGAAAATTGAAAACTAAAAGAGAAAGCTAAAAAAAGAGAACAGTGGGTAGACTAAGAAGGCACTGAATCCTATTGGTGCATGGAAAAAAATACTTTGAAATTAGACATTAAAATAAAAGTAAAATAAAAAAAATAGATTAAAAATGAAAGAAAGAAAGGAAAAAGGAGCCGGAACTGGAGAGCAAATTAGGATAATTTACAAGCTCCCACATGTTTGGATGATGATGATGATGATGATGATGATGATGATGATGATGATGATTATATAAATAACTTGTAAAATACAAAAATATAACAATAATGGAGCATTGTACAAGTAAATTAAAATATACAAAGAATGAAGAATATTTTATATAATTCTACATCTCTTTAAAATTATACATAACAAGCCAATAAAAAGAATGCCAACAGAATATCCTAAAATCCCCACAAGCAACATTTTTTTTAAAATGAAACTTCTAAAGGAATGAAAGGTATTCTTAAAATGCCTGTGGGGCAGGGATGATTTTTAAAAAGGAGTCCCTTAATATCATATTGAGAGAAAGATTACTATTCCTCTGTGTATTCATGCAGCTAAATGGAGTGGATAAATATTTATTTCTTTTACCAAGTAAAACAAATAGGGCTGTAGTAATTACAGAGTAATGGAGAGATGGAGAAGACACTGGTGAAGATTTGTGAACAGAAGCCTTTTTTTTTCTAAAAATAGAAATTCACTCTATAGATAACTTATGACCATAATTGGCACCAGAATTTCTGTTGCTAATCAAGGCAGTTAACTTGTTAAGTGAATCTGAAACCATCTGGAAAGGTCACTAATGAGGACCATGTGACTCTAGGATACTGCAACAGTCATATCTATGTTTTATTTATTTGTGTTTATTGATGAAATTTAGAAATTACCCATCTCCATCACAGTGGTACAATCTTTATTTTTGACAAATAAAATATTAAAAACACAAAAACTGAATATAAAAATTTAAAGCAGAGGCAAGGTTAGCTAGCATCTGACGTGAAAGTTAATGAAAAGAATAAAAGTTAATTAAAATTTGAAAGATCATAAATGAAGGACCAGGGGAGACATGATAGCAGTCTTCCAATATTTGAGGGGCTGTCACAGAGAGGAAGGGGCCAAGCTATTTTGTCTTGCACCAGAAGGCCAGACAAGGAATAATGGATGGAAACTGAACAAGGAGAGATTTAACCTGGGAATAAGGAGAAACTTTCTGCTTTTGAGAACAATCAACCAATGGAACAGAAGTTGCCTTCGGAAGTTGTCAGAACATCGGAGGTGCGTGTGGCTTTTCAGACATGGACAAGGCTCTGAGGGAACGCGTGGTCCTCGGTCTCAGAGGCCCCGTACTCCAGAGCAGGCTAATGGCTCGGGCAGACATCACAGTTACCGAAGCCATTGCTGAACCCACAGCAGCCGAGGCCACGAAGAAATCAGCGGCCAAGATGTGACAAATGAACTCACATTGGGACCAGCCAATGACATCGGAGACCAACACATCTCCCGAGAAACGAACTGAAACTGGTCACAAAGCAACAACGGCACACCACAAGGATGTCGAACTATCATCCAACACCGATGATAAGGAAGAGGGTTTCCACAGATTGCAAGCGAAGCGGGACCAGCAGAGAAGTTGTAAGTCGGGCTTCCAGTGTGCCGGTTGCGGCGGCGACCATCCCTGTTCTGAGTGCCGGTTCTTAGATGCCATTTGCCAGTACTGTGAGAAATGGGGGCACATCGCTAAGGTCTGTAGAAACAAACAAAACTACAGCCCAAGGCGATGTGACAACATGCCCGCCAGGAACTGAGACAAATTTTCAGAGAACCGATGGAGCTGCGAGAATCGAAGCAAGTGGCTCAGCGAAACCCGACGACAGGAAGAAACCCACCAAACCGTCACAATTGGCCATTCAGACAACTCCAATGCAAGAAAAGTACACGCGCAGGTCAGCATTGAAGGCAAGCCATGCAGAATGGAGGTGGACTCTGGATCATACCTCTCCATAGTGTCCTGGGACACGATTAAGAGGTTAGTGCCCAGCTTACAGAAACAAAAGCTAGAGAACCAGAAACTCACCATTAAAGACTATCAGGGGAACAGAATCCCCGTAATAGGAATTGGACACTTCCATGTGACTTTCAAAAGGCATGGAAAAGTACTTCCACTTACTATTGTTGACAGAGACCACCCAAGCCTGCTGGGTCTGGAATGGTTCGTGCCATTAGGAATCGAGGTGACGGGCATCAACCATGTCGAGGAAACAGACGGGGAAGAGAAGCTGATGAAGGAATTCCAAGAAGTTTTTGACGGACAATTAGGCAAGTACCAGGGGTCCTCAATATTATTTTGCCTGAACCCCAATATTGCCCCAATCTGTCTCAAACCAAGATGAGTTCCATTCGCACTCAAACCAAAAATAGACAAACAATTAGATAAGCTCATCGCGCAAGGGGTTCTGGAACCAATTGATCATGCACGCTGGGAGACCCCAATAATCACCCCAATCAAACCAGACGGGTCCGTGAGAATTTGTGGGGACTATAAAGCGACACTTAACAATGCATTGCAACAGAGTGCATACCCAGTCCCGGTGGAACATCACCTCCTACACTCACTCGGGGGAGGAAAAGTCTTTGCGAAGCTCGACTTGGTGCAAGCATATCAACAGCTGCCCGTCAATGCCGAGACTGCAGAAGCGCAAACTATCGTGACCCACAGGGGGACTTTCCGGTGCCAAAAGCTCCAATTCGGAATCAGTGTGGCACCAGGGGTGTTCCAGAGTTTAATGGAATGGTTACTCCAAGGAATTAAGGGAGTCATGCCATATTTTGATGATGTGTTGGTAGCAGCCAAAGACAAAAGACAATTGAGAAGCCGACTCAGGGAAGTCCTACAAAAATTTAAAAATGCAGGATTTAAAGTTAAAAAAGAAAAGTGCCAGTTATGCACTGAAAAAGTTGAGTTCCTGGGATATCTGGTGGACAAAGACGGAATCCACCCTACCCCCCAAAAAATAAAAGCAATAAAGGAAGCCCCAAGACTGCAAAATAAGGCAGAATTACAAGACTTTCTGGGACTAATCAATTTCTACAATGTGTTTTTGCCACAGAAGGCAACAACAGCGGAACCTCTGCATACTCAACAAGATGTCCGTTTGGTCCTGGGGCAAGCGGGAAGAGGCTGCCTTCTGGAACATAAAAGATCTCCTCACATCACAATCAGTCCTCATCCAGTACAGCGAAATCCTACCACTAACAGTAACCTGCGACGCCTCTCCATTCGGCATCGGAGCTATACTAAGCCATACCCTGCCAGATGGGAGAGAAGCACCGATTGCTTACTTCTCAAAAACACTATCAAAGGCAGAAAGAAATTATAGCCAGCTCGACAAGGAGGTACTTGCAGCGGTTACCGGCGTGAAGCAGTTTCACGAGTATTATACGGTAGGGACTTCACCCTCATCACTGACCATAAACCACTACTGGGGATCCTGGCGAGGAACAAGGCCACCCCCAACATACTGTCACCCCGGATGATAAGGTTCCTTGTTGCCTATAATTAACAACTAATACATCACCCCGGGAAATGTATCTCGCATGCCGATGCACTAAGCCGTTGCCCCTTAACAGATTATGAAGATGACCCTGCACCCACCACATCCACCCTGCAAATAGAGACATTGCCCAACCTACCAACAACCGCGTCAGACATTGCGAGAGAGACGATCAAAGACGGCAAACTGGCGCGAGTTTTAAACTGGGTGGAAAAAAGGTGGCCGGAAACAGAAAGCAGTGACCTGTTTAAACCTTTCCAAAACCAGCAAATTGAATTATCCTCCCAAAAGGGATGTATACTATGGGGCGATAGAGTGGTAGTTCCAGACAGCTTACAAAAAAAAATATTGCACATGTTGCATGAGGGACACTCGGGCATTGTGAAAATGAAATCCCTAGCCAGAAGCTACGTGTGGTAGCCAGGGATAGACAGAACCATTGAAACCTGGGTGGCAACATGTGACAAATGTCAGCGATCCAGACCAAACCCTCCCGCAGCACCAACCCTCCAGTGGGAAACACCAAGGGGCCCATGGTCAAGGGTCCATATAGACTTTGTGGGACCCACAAAAGGGCACACCTTCTTGATCACAGTAGACGCTTACTCCAACTGGCTGGAGGTAAGCCTAATGCGATCTACAATGATGGAAGCGGTTACAAAGCAACTGAACAGACTTTTTGCCACCCACGGCCTACCTGACTTGATAGTATCTGACAACGGGCCACAATTCACGGCATTGGCATTCGAACAATTCCTCGCCGAATGGGGAATCTGACACTCATTGACAGTGCCCATTCATCCGGTGGCGAACGGGTAGGCGGAACAAATGGTCAGATACACCAAAGATGCTTTAGAAAAGATGGACACTGGTAACATACACGACAAAATAAATAAACTATTAACAATACAGCACATAACACCAAGTGCTAAAACCAATAAAAGCCCGGCAGAACTCCTAATGGGAAGAAAACTCCGATCCCATCTAGACAGACTGCACCCGACATACAATCCAGAAAAACCACCAGACTCATCCAGCCGGTACCAGGCATTTAATCCGGGAGACATGGTCTACGCTAAAAAAGTTTCAGGGGACCCACTATGGGTACCCACTGCAATAACCCAAGTGACAGGCTCCCGGTCATACCGGCTGGAAACAGAGGACGGAAGAAACTGGAAATGACATGTCGATCAAATACGATCAAGAATAATTTTAAACAGCACTGAAAACCCACAAAATCCACAAACAGACTCTAATGAAAAAACTAGAAGGGGGGGGGGGAGAAACCCCAAACAATCATCAAAAAGAAAGAGAAAATTGTACTACAATACAACAACAAGCTGAACAGGCACAACCAACACAAACCGAACCAGAAATACAAACACCGCTAAATAAAAGAAGAAACCAACAATACTCACCGGAGAATGAAGGCAGCCGAAGGGTACCAGAGGAAGACGACCCACTTGAAACCTCGCCTAGAAGGAACAGTCAAGCCAGCTCAACCAGCCTGGGAAGACCGGCCGGGAACAGAGAAGCCGACAACTCAACTGAACCCAGTAGACTGGGTTGGAGTTACGGCGAAAGGCCTGACTCACCCTTTCAGGCGTTTCCATGGAGAAGAGCAGGAGCAACGAAGATCCCATCTGAACTGGCTGAAGACCACACAGCAACTGAACTGCGTAGGTCAAGTAGGCAAGTAAAAAGCCCTGCCTACCTACGCAACTATATCACCTAGGATGGACCATACCAAGAGGGGAGGGGTATTCCATATTAACATTCTTGTAATACCCTAACCTGATTGGCTGAAATGGACTGCACTGTGATTGGCCGAAGGAAGGAATCTCCCGTGATTGGATGAGCCGATCGCGGGAGATTCAGAAAGCTGTCATTGGGTGAGAGCCGCCGGCAAGCTCTATAAGAAGAGCTGCTGCGGCTCACAGGAACCAACACAGATCTATACCTTGAATAAAGAGCTGAAGTTACGCTGGTCTCCTGTCTCCTGTTTTCCTGCGCTTCTACATTTATGGTTAGGCTATGTTAACAGAATCTGGCAACTTTAAAAGTACAAAACTCCCACTGTCTCTTTTATAGCCTGAGAAGTTAGGGAGAGTCCCTTCTGAGCTTTTTCCTCTGTCCGTTATGCAGTGGTGGGCTCTGCCCTCTCTTATCTAACTGTTCCATAGGTAGTAACTTTTTGTCCTATTTTTCAAGTCTTTCTCACATTTTAATGCATAGGGCATCTTTGCCCGGCAACTGAATAAACTACTGTGGAACTACCGGTAAAGGACTTTGGAAATTAGAGTGAGAACCACAAATTTCCATCCCCTGGATTAAATTTACACCTTCTAATGGAAAGGTGGATCATTTCCTACTTTCCTCAAGGTATTTTTCACTAGAAGGCCAAAAATAGGGAGTTGTTTTTAATTTTAAAAGACTCAAGTATGCATTTAATTGCTGCTCTGATTGGGGTAAATAGATCACGCATTGTCATGGAGGTCCATCAGAAAAGTTCTCCTGGATGACCTACTTAAACAATTATAAATTAATTTTACTTAAAAAATAAAAACCCCTAGCCACATCAGTGCAGCTATGTAAAGGAAAGAAAGGAAAAAGATTTTGAAAAACAGCCTAATCAGAATTTGAGAGGTGGGGGAGACAAAGGAAAGATAATGAGTTCTGTCCTCTCCCACCTTTTCAAAGAAATTATTTCTATTTCATTAAGCAGAAGAATTGTGGTTTTGTCTGATCAGTGAGTCTGATGTCTGTTGTCAGCAAAGTTAGGCATAAAGGCATATTTCATGCCATGCATAAGAAAGTTAGGGAATTTACCAAAACAAGATAACATTTTATTCATTGTTGGAGCCTTTTCTGGATTCTGTATTCCCCAGGATCTGAAACAGGGACAAGTTTTTCATCAGAGCCATCTCATATTTGGGGAACTCTTCTTGGAAAATCTCTGATGGTGGCCACTTGAATGGTTTTCTGGCCCCCAATTAAAAAGCCATTTATTTATGCAGAACTTCAAGCAAGTTTAGAATGTCTTGAACCATGGACGACTGGAGCCCTTTGATGGTTTACAATAAAAATATAAAACCAAAGTTAAAACCAAAGGTACCACAATTAATCACCAACAGTTAAAAGAAGTGCTTTCAGTCCTTTAAAATTGCTGAGAAACAGATCCATCTCTTCAGTGAGGACACCTCAGAAAATTGACAGATCTCAGCAAATTAATCGTAAAGAACAGGAAGCGAACATCTTCAAATTATTTCAGTTTGATGTGGGAGAGAGGAGGTATCAGTGAAGAAGCTGTTCTCTCAAATAACTTGGATCCCAGCAGCAAATGGTTTTAAGGGCAAAAGCATTTTTTCTTGGAAACAAATTAGCAGACAGAGAGCACTTTTAAGGCAGTATATTTTATTTTAGGAGCGTTGCATACCATAGTAAATTCACAGAATTAATCTGTTCCTGTCTCTTCTGTTCTGGAGTGGCATTTTATTGTACTTACAGCTATTTTATATTGCATACTACCCTGGTTGTTTAGCATTGAAAATTAGGAGGCCTGTTAATAATTTCCTAGTCGAACCACAGACAACTACAATGATCTCATACATATTGATTTTACAGAAGACAATGTTGAAAAAGCACTACGCACGCAATCTAAAACCATCTCTATCTATTGGACCAGACGGAATATGTGCCTACTTCTTAAAAAAGCTGTTCACTGCCATAGCCAAACCTCTAAGCATAATCTTTGAAAAATCTTTCAGGTCCAGCTCCTTGCCAAAACTATGGTCACAAGCCATGGTCATCCCCATCTTCAAAAAGGGAGACCCCAGCCTAGTTGAAAATTACAGACCAATCTCCTTATGCTGCGTCACCTGTAAAGTCGTGGAATCAATTATTAATCAATCCAATATCCTCCACTTTGAGACAAACAACCTATTCTCTAATAAACAATTTGGTTTCAGGAAAAAACTATCCTGTAATTTGCAACTCTTACACTGCAAAAACATATGGACTACACAACTCAATCAGGGCAAAGCAATAGACGCAATCTACATAGGCTTCTGTAAAGCCTTTGATTCAGTGGTACATGACAAACTACTCCTAAAACTAAAATCTTATGGTATCTCTGGACAACTGCATAACTGGATAGAAGCATTCCTGTCAAACAGACAACAAATCATCAAAATTGGGAGTGTCCTATCAAATTCTGTACCTGTCAACAGTGGTGTCCCCCAAGACAGTGTTCTAGGATCAACTCTTTTCATACTCTACATAAATGACCTCTGTGATCATATTAAGAGCAACTGCATTTTCTTCACTGATGATATAAAGCTATTCAACACCACAGACAATACTGCTACCCTTCAAAAAGATCTTGACTATGTATCAGAATGGTCAAACAAATGGCAACTTCAAATCTCAACAAATAAATGCTCTGTCTTACATATTGGCAAAAAAAAATCAGAAAATAAAATACGGGCTGAATAGTCAAGACCTTGTTGATGATCCAAACTCTGTCAATGATCCTGGAATACTCATCTCGAATGACCTAAGTGCTAGAGCCCATTGTAACTACATAGCCAAAAAGGTGTTAAGAGTTGTTAACCTAATCTTACATAGCTTTTTCTCTGGTAATATTACACTCATAACTAGAGCATACAAAACATTTGCTAGACCAAAACTCGAATACAGCTCATCCGTCTGGAACCCACATTATGTATCTGATATTAACACAGTTGAGAAAGTCCAGAAATATTTCACAAGAAGAGTTCTCCATTCCTCTACTCATTGCAGAACACCTTATGCCACCAGACTTGAAATTCTAGACCTAGAAAACCTAGAACTACGCTGCCTTCGGTCCAATCTAAATATAGCATATAAAATCATACATTGCAAAGTCCTTCCTGTCAATGAATACTTCAGCTTCAACCATAACAATACAAGAGCACACAACAGATACAAACTCAAGGTTAATCGCACCAAACTTGATTGCAGGAAATACAACTTCAGCCACAGAGTGGTCAATGTCTGGAATACTCTACCTGATTCTGTGGTTTCTTCCCCAAACCCCAAAAACTTTACCCTTAGACTGTCTACTATTGACCTCACCCCTTTCTGTAGGGTGTTAGGAATATGAGTCACCTAACAGCTATTTGGGTTAGAAATATATAAACCAGGATAGACATTTTAAAACTGTATCTTTAGAAGATTGCAAAAACTGCAATTGGGTGTGGTTTTTCAAATGGCTATAAGATGGAGCCAGAAACCTGGGTTGTTTAGTCTGAATCTCAGAAGAGAGTGTGAGTGTATCTTTGTTTCCTTCTGTTGGAAAGTATTGCCATTGCTCCATTTCTTCCAATTGACTGATATTACTGGATTTAATGTAAGTCTGATACTGAACTGTTTTTGACACTGGACTTCGATATTTGGATTATCCCTGGATTGAAAACTGACTGATTTACTTGTGAAGAACTTTGGGTTGTGATTGGACTTTGCTTAAACTTTCTGGAAGTAAAAACCTACATTTACTGTGTGCTCTGTGTGTATTATTGCAACACTACTCTCAATATGTCTCCCTGTATGCGCTCATTCTCCTAACGAGGAATTACCTCAACATAGGGGATGTGCATAAGCGCACCAACATGCTTACTGTCCCTGTCCTATTTTTTATTTTTTTTATTTTTATTTCTTATATGTATCCATATATTCATAATTATGTTTTTACTTATACCTATTATCTTGTAAGCAATTGACAAAAATAAATAAATAAAAATAAATAATTAGATTCTCATCTCATGGTTAAATATATAATAAATAGGATGGATATTAAAATAGACACACAAACACACCTTTTATTATTTAGCAAGATTTCATGTTACTTACTCTTCTGACTTTTTCATGTTTGTTCTTTTTCCAATGAATAGAGTTGAATTCTGAGATAGTGTCCTCAAGTGCCTGATTTATCAATTTTTTTCCGTAAAAAAGAGTTTGCAGTCTTATGAATGAGTGATTGCAATTTTATACAAGAAAGAAAGACTCGGTAAAATGCTCTAATCCTGAAAACATCATGTTTACCTCTTTAATGCATAGGTAGTCCTCGACTTATAACTATTTGTTTACTGACCCAACAAAGTTACAAAGGTAATGAAAAAAAAAGTAATTAAAGAATGGTTGCACTTGCAACTATCACAAGATTTCCATGGCCATGTGATCAAATCATTTGGACACTTGGGAACCAACCTGTCATTATGAGGGTTGCACCATCTGGGGTCATGTGATCTCCTTTTGTGACCTTCTTAGCTGACTTACAGCAAGTCAATGGGGTAAGTTGGATTTGCTTAACCATGGCAAAAAAAGTCATGCAAGCAGGCACAACTCATTAACAGCCCTCTTACTTAGCAATGGAAATTCTGGTCCCGATTGATTTCATAAATTGAGGAATATTTGCATAATTTTTTCAGTTGCAGTTTCCACAGGCGACAAATATAAGATTAACAGAGTTGGAAGGGATTTTGTAGGCAGTGGTGGGATTCAAAAATTTTTATTACCAGTTCTTGGGCATGGTTTAATGGGTGTGGCTTGGTGGACGTTTTAGCCTCCAGTCCCCTAATCATCTTAGTTGCTCTTCTCTGCACTTTTTCTAGAGTATCTAGAGTAGGGGTATCAAACTCAATTTCATTGACATCTGCATCAGGATTGTGTTTGACCTTGGGGGAGATGGTGAGGGCATGGCCAGCTCAACGTCACTTGTGTCGGGGGTGCCTGTAATGGCCCAAGCACTTTGGCAGAAAAAATGGGCTCCCAAACTCCGTTTTTAGATGCCACAGTCTCCTGCAACTCTCTGCAAGTGAAAACAGGTTGGGGTGTCTGAGTTCTGTTTTCACTGGCAGAAGCACCATGGGCCAGTCCTTCACTGTTTCCAGGGTAGCTCCCTGAGCCAGATCTAAGCACCCTGTGGGCCACATCTGGCCCAGGGGCTTGAATTTGACACTCCTGATCTATAGTAATTCTAGATATCCTCTGTGAAGGGCCATAGAAAAGTTGATTCTGTACTCTTTCTGCAACAGAGGGTTTTCCTTCCTTGTTTTGTGATTCTCTTGTGGTTTGAGATTAATAGAATAACAACATAACAAGGTTGGAAGGGATGTTGGAAAGGTTCTCGTCCAAACCCATTGTTGTGGTTCACCGGCAGCAGGGGCGGACAGCTGAGGGCTCGGAGAGCGAAGACTCAGATGAGGGATCTGTGTTTGATGCAGGGATGGGGCCAGGACCATCAGGGAGTGGAATACTGCCTTTGGAGATTGTGGAGGCTGGCAGCAGTGATGAAGAGGTCCCTGAGGTGCCTGCGTCCAGTGAGTGTGCGTTCAGGGCTGCTCAAAGGAAAGAGCAGCTGCAGCAGCACAGGTGACTCAGGAGTAAGGCCCCTCTTTGAGGAGATAGAAGCCAGCTGAGAAACCGCAGTTCTTTGCAGAAGGTAAAGAAGTTTTATACTTGAGCCTGGTGGACGTTAGGAATATCTGAGTTGGTGTTTGAAGACTGTTTGTGTTTGAATTATTGCTTAAGGCCCAGTCCCACTGCACTTACGGATGCAAAGAGGATGTAAAATGTTAAAAAAAGCTTGCCATCCGTTGGAAAACGCGATGCATCCATTGTGTACTCATTGCATACGTGTTTCATATGCTCTATCTGTCGAGCATCCGTCCACTGCGATTTCATCTGCGCAAGAAGTTTTGAGCTGCACAAAACTTTGTGAACAGATGAACTTTCCACCGCGTACGATGTACATTCGTGATATATACGGGCAACTATGTCCGTTATCATCCATTAAACGTCCACTGTATCCTCTCTGCATCCTCTGGCCATCCCCTCAACTCACATCCGCTGCAGCTGAAAACGGAAAGAGGGAGGAAACAAAAGGTACACGGAACGTCTACACAGCGTTAGTAGCACGGAAATAGAAAGGATGTAAGTGTATGCATCTCGTATATAAAGGATTAAAAACGGGCAAAACGTTTGTATCTGGGATGTATCTTGTATATTTAGGATGTCTGGAGTATGTCTAGAGTATGTAGAAGGACACCTAGCGGACAACTGATATTTTCTATAAAAAGGGGGAGAAAATCATCTGGATCTCAGTATGAGTCCAGCAGCCATGGTGTACAGACCTCTTCACCCTTAGTCTTGGTCTTCAACATCATCAATTGTTTTCTACCATGGATGATGACACAGTCCGTATGATAGCTGCGCTCATTCATCACCAGAACCAAAACCTGTTCAGACTGTTTCAAGTTTTATACAGAAGGAGAAGAAGGAGACATCCAAGAGCTGTGTGGGTCTGAGGATGGATCGTGAGAAGAATGGAATTTGGACTGTATGACCAGTTGATGGTGGAGCTGAGGAACGTAGACCCTTGTGCATTCCATCACTTCATGAGGATGCCACCAGCCATGTTTGATGAACTTGTAGAGCGTCTGAGACCCAGGTTGACCAAGCCTAGCACCAACTTCCATCCCAACCTGGACCCTCGACTGAAGGTGGCACTGACTCTGTGGCACCTGGCCTCTGGAACCACATACAGAAACATGCAGTATGCATGGAGGGTGCCACACAACAGCATCAGCAAAGTGGTCAGAGAAGTGGTACAGGCATCATCAAAGAATACGTGGAGGAGCTCCTCAAGTGCCCCACCACTGAACAAGGCTGGAGAAAACTTGCAGAAGAGTGGTATCAGAGGTGGAACTTTCCCCACACCGTTGGAGCCATAGATGGGAAGCACGTGGCCTGCAAAGCTCCAGCCAACTTAGGGTCCACTTATTACAACTACAAGGGCTTCTTCAGTGTCATCCTCTTTGCCATGGTTGATGCTGACTACAAGTTCATGTACATCGATGCTTCAGGCAGCGGGTCAGCTTCAGATGCCCAGATATACAACGCCAGTGACCTCAAGGATGGGCTGGAATGCAACCTCATCATGGGTTTTCCAGATCCAGACCCCCTACCCAATGACACACAAGATGTGCCCTACTTCATTGTTGGTGATGACGCGTTCTCCCTCAGAACCTACCTCATGAAGCCCTCCACTTCAAGATACCTCACCCGTGAAGAGAGGATCTTCAACTAAAGGCTGTCCAGGGCAAGACGGGTGGTGGAGAACGCCTTTGGCATCCTGGCCAACAGGTTCCAGATACTTCTCACCACCATGCAGCATGACCCAGAGACTGTGAGGAGCATCGTGGAAGCTTGCTGCATCCTGCACAATCTCATGCGCACCCGCTACCCAGTGTTGTAGAACAGACTTGTCGACCATCAACAAGGGAATGGGGGCATGGAGTTTCGTGAATGGAGGCAAGGACGTAACCTGATAGACACTGTGGATGTACAAGGCCCCAACAGAGCTTCACATGAAGGGAAGAAGCAGCGCAACCTACTGAGACACTGGTGCAACTCCCCAGCTGGAGCAGTGGAGTGGCAAGACAGGATGATAGATAATTAATGGATGCTTCCTTGAGACTGTTGCATAACACTGATGAGATTGTGCCATGTATGTTGAGTGGTCCTACAATGAATAGGGCATTAATAAAGAGCTTTATTTTAAAATGTGTTGATCAGTGAATAAATTGTTATTGATAATAAAGGTCCATATGTGTGGCAGCTGGGATGGTGGACCATACAGTCTCACTATGCTTGCACTGGAGGTTTATCTATCCCACAACTATTCTTATCTATCCCACAAGCATGCAAAGGCTTAACCATTTTTTCAAAGTTTTCACCAACACTTTATTAAGTAAAAAAAATGAACCAAGTGTCTTAAGCAAAGATAACCTTTATTAACTGTCTTAGGTAAACTTTATGACTTTATTAAATAAGCAAAATGAACCAAGTAAAGTGTCTTAAGCAAAGATAAACTTAACAAGTAAACAACTCAGTCTCTGACACTATTCTTAGTCACTCTGAGTCATATCCATGGTCTCAGCTGTTAAGCGGGCAGGGACTGTGGAGGTGGCTGTGGCTTGAGTGCTGGTCTGAGGCACCATTGGGGTGCTTGGCCCCGAGTGTACAACAGGGGATGGTGTGTTCAGGAAGCTATCCGAGAGCTGACTCAGTCCCGTGAGGCTGAGAGGCCCTTCATCAAGGACTTGAGATGTCAGGCCCAATACTGATGACAGGTTGTCCATTGACGGGCTTGGCTGTGGGGTGGAGGAAGGAGGAGTGTAGTGGGGCTGTCTGGTCTGCAGCTGGGTGAGGAGTGGCGTCTGTGGCATGCAATGAACCTGGGCCTGGACTGGGAAGTTCTGCTTCTGCGGTGGGAAGTCCTGGTAGTCATAGCCTTGATAGGTGAGGGGCTGTTGAAAGCCGTGGAAGGGCTGTGACATCGCCTGGGGTGGAGGAGCAGACTTGGACTAGGTAGGAACAGCTTCAGCTGGGCCTTAAGGGTTGTGCAGAAGTGCTGTGATCTTCTGCTTCATCACCTGGTACTGGGCCTCGGGCAGGTCCCTCAGGGTCTGGCTCACGTAGGTGATGAAGGACTTCCGGTCCGAGGATGGTATGTTGCTGTGGACCAGCTGAGAGAGAAGTTCTGTGCTGGTCTTCATTGTGTTCCTGATCTCCAACAGCACACTGTGGTCCTGGCCCTCCAGTCTGCCTCTCTGCCTGCATCCTCTGGAGCTGGGGGTGGGGGTGGGGATGGGTTGGCCTCTGGTGGCTGCTGCTTCTTCCTCCATTTGTGACAGCAGGGCATCATCCTCCATGGAATCCTCCAAGTCTGCCGGCATGGGGAGTGCAGCTGTCAGGGGGGTCTCTGCCATGGGGCCCTCTGAAGACACCTGCCTGGACAGGGTAGCTGGCTCCTGGCTAGAAGATGACTGGCTGTCTGTGGGCTGTCTGCGGGAGAGGGGTCTCAGAGCGGCTGCTCCTCGGTGGCGGATCTCACCCTCCAGGAAACTGCAGTTGGCCATGACGTACATCTCCCGGGCAGTGAGCTTGACAGCGGCCTGCCCAGATTTCTTGAGCTGTAGCTTGCCATACCAGGTGTGCATGTGCCTCCACCATCCTAGGAGTACTTCTGCAGTGTAACCCAGGCTCTCTGCCTTGTCTCTCCAAGCTGCCTGCTTCTTCTTGGTGTCCCGATACAGTCTGTGGCCCTTTCTCCAGAGGTACTCGTTCTCCCTCAGCCATTCCAGCATCTCATCCTCATGCTCCTCAGAAATGGTGTACTGTTTCCTCTCTCCCTTCTGCTTCCCTTGCCTCTTTCTCCCTCTGGCAGGGGCTTCAGCAGGGGCTTGAGCAGCAGGGCCTTCAGGGGCTTGAGGAGCAGGGCCTTCAGGGGCTTGAGCAGCAGGGCCTTCAGGGGCTTGAGCAGCAGGGCCTTCAGCAGCAGGGCTTTGAGGGCCTTGGGGCTGGTCCACCACAGCAGCAGCAGCAGCAGCTTCAGAGTCAGTGCCAGGGGGTGGGATGCTGGTTCTGGCCATCTTGCCAGGGCTTGAATGAGTAGACACAGGCTTCCTCTTCTTGCCTGACTGACGAACCATGGTGTTCCTGATAGATGTATGTGGCAGCACATCTTTCCCCTGTATGCTGACTACGTGCATACTGCATCCTTTTATATCAGTGGAGCTGATGCAATTCATACTCCCCACATGCGCAGTGAATACTTTGTATCCGATATACATCCACGCGGCATCCCCTTTGTTTCCTATAGGCGTCCGTGATGCATCCGCTTCATCCGCTATGCATCCACCCCTTCCGCTATGTGTCCACTTTGAATTTCTCCCCTGGAACCCCTTCGGAGGTGTCATCCGCTTCCATCCACTTCCATCCGCTAGGCTTCCTATGAACATCCGTTTAACATCCCCGCTACATACTACCCATGTCTGTTCTTTTCCGTTCTGTTTATACAAATTTTCGTCACTTTTTGGAGCGGATGACAATGGATGGAGCCACCCCTGAAATTTTGCTCATCTGCTGTGTCTTTTATGCATACGTTTTGTGTCCGTCTGCCAGTGGGACTGGGCCTTTAGTAACTATATCTGGTGTTCTTGGCAGCCTTGCAAAATCTTGGCAAAGTTCTTTTTTATTGGAGCCAATTGGTTTGAAGCATCCTTTTACCCATGAAGGAACAGGATTCATAAAGAAACATTAGAAGGTTGTGCTGTTACCTTTGTTTTTGTTTGCTTCCTTGGAAGCAGGTTTGGGTCAGAACACCCATATTCAGCAGAAAAACCTATACCATTTCAGACAACCGATGTCCAATCTCTTCATTAGAACTCAATGTTTTTAAAAAGAGATTGGACAACCTTTTGTTCAATTCTTAGGGCCCAGGAATAGCAGGCAGCTTTTCTGATTTGAAGATTCATGGGGTTGGGGGGAAGCAGAGGAGATTGCAGGTCCTGATTTATTACAGGATAAGCAGGCAGGTGTTCAATGCACAAACACTTGTCAGAAATGCTGTAGGGGCTCCTGCTATTGCAGGGAGGTTGGACTAGATGACCTACAAAGTCCCTTCCAACTCTGTTATTCTATCTGTTATCCAGATCGGAAGGGGGTATTCTTTTGACAAAGTTTGTTTTTTTTATAACAAACAAAACAACAAATAAAACCTTCTTTCAATGATACAGTGTGTTGGTTTGGTACGTATGTCATGTATACATATATATAAACATATGTATAAACCTTTCATTTGTAAACCTTTCCTTTTACATTTGCATTCATATTATATTCTAATCAACATTCTATATCATATTGTATCATTATTATATTATCATTAAAGTTTTTATTTCAATTCCAGGCTATCTTTAGGAGCAAATAACTCTTACTAAATTATATTCATATTATAACTTATTCAAAAATAGACAATTATAACATATCATTGCTATTACAATATACTTCAATTTCTTGTTCTTTTTTCTAGCCATTCATAAAATAAATCCCAAATCTGGTAATACTCCTTTTCTTCTTGTTCTCAATTGCTAATGTTAATCTACTAATTTCTGCACACTCCATTATTTTCTTAATCATTTCCTCTTCCATCGGAATTTTCTCATTTTTCCAGTTTTGAACAAATACAATTCTAGCTGCTATTATTAATAATCAAATATGTTATTTCTTTACTATATTCTTCAGGGGGTATTCAAGATGTAACTAGGATGAGCTTTAGAATACATTGAGATCTCTGCTCAATGAAAGTATGAAAGAGATCGTTGTGACGCCTTAAAAGGCTCGCAGTACATTATAGCAATAAGAAATACAGTATATTCATTGTTAAGGTGCCATAAACTCTGTGTTGTTTTTGCAAAAAAAAAAAGTTTACTAAGCCTACCCTTTTGGAAACCTTTAGGGCCCTGTCACACTGCCCAACGGATGCAAAACATTTGTAAAAAGGACACAGCGGACGAGAAAAATGTTCCATCCGTTGTTATCCGCTCTCAAAAGGGGCAAAAATTTGCATAAGCAGAGCGGATAACACGGAAAGGAACGGACGCGGGGAGGATGCAGAGCGGATGGAAAGCGGATGCAGAACGGAAGCCTAGCGGATGGAAGCGGATGGAAGCGGATGCAGAGCGGATGCAGAGTGGATGCGTAGAGGATGCATAGAGGACGCAGAGCAGATGCAGAGCAGATGCGTAGAGGATGCAGAGCAGATGCGTAGAGGATGACGCGGATGCGTAGCTGCATCCGCTTTCATCCTTTCTCCGTCCGTGCTACTAACGCTGCGCATCCGTTCCACTTCCTCCCTGCGTCCGTTTACCGCTGGAATGGATTTGAGTTGTGTGGATGCTCAGCGGATGCCTAGTGGATATAGCAGATGCGTAATGGATGCAGAACAGATGTCCCCCATATGCCTAGCGGATGCAGAACGGATGCATTGGATACATTTTCTGCTCAAAAGTTTTGAGCAGCTCAAAACCTTCTGAGCAGATGAAATGTCAATAGACGGATGCTGGACGGATAGAGAGGAAGCAAAATGGAGGCAGTGAGTACAGAACGGAAGCATCGCGTTAACCAACGGATGGCAAGTGTTTTTCTCCATCTTACATCCTTTTACATCCTCTTTCCATCCGTTGGTGCAGTGTGACAGGGGCTTTAAGCCAATAGTGTTGCTGAACTGAATTTTATTGCCCCACCTCAATTGTTGTGTCATCTAGCAAGGGCATTTCTTAAAAAAATTGCTTCAAGGACAAAAATGACTTTATTATCTTTATGTGAATCTTATTATGCTTATTCTGTTCCTGGATCAGGGAGAGGTGAACCCTTAATGTTTACACAGGAACATCAAAGTACTTTGAATGAATTTTGAAGAGTACAAATAACAGAAAAATGAACTCTTAGAGGCAATGAAGTCTTTGGAAGCCAGATTTGAAACCATCAATATGGTTACCGTTAAAGCATAGGTAGTTCTCAGCTTAAGATGGGAATTGGAATTACAGTTGAAAATCATGCTGGTCATGACGTGGATCACCATGTGACCATGTCCAATTTGATAACCTTTTCTATGATGGTCATTAAGCAAGGGTTAAATGAATCCTGTTTTACCCATGGGTGGGATTCTTTTGCTGGAAACTGTGAATTTTTAGCAAAAAAAAAAAAAAGCACTAAAAATTGTGCTCTGGTGACTGCAGGACACTGCAAATGGCTGTAAATGAAGAGCAGTTGTCAAGGGCTCCAAGATGGGGTCACGTGATCACATGTGGCCATTGGAATTTCAAAAAGAGGTTGTAAACTGCTCTGGGGAAGTCTGTTGTAACTTTGATGAAGCAACTGGTCTTAAGTTAAGGACAACCCCTAGGAAATGGGCAGGGGGTGGCAAGATAGCTCAGAAGGTCTTACAAGCAGATTCCAATGAGGAGGAGGACAATGTGAAAAAAAGATAAGATGGTATCCATTATAAGGTTTTGAAAGTCCCTCCCTTTTTTTACACACATTATTTGTGCCACACAAGAGACCGGCCTGGTTCCTTTTTTCCCTTTCCCCCTTTTTCCCATTTAGATGCTAGAGTAATCAAAGCAATGGGGAACACTTTTGCTCCTACTGTACTTCCTCTGTAGGGAGACTTTGTGGCAAGGAATGACTGGTAATTCAGCTGCCTGTAAACAAAATAGCAATATTCTCAACTGGAATTTAAAGATAGTTGTGCTAACTTTGACAACTTTAAGAGTATGGACTTCCTCAGCCAGGTGTGGGAATTCTGAGAATTGACGTTCAGAAGTCTTAAAGTTGCCAAGGTTGGACACCCCTGTGCTAAAAAAGAATTAAACAAAAAAGAAAAGAACAGAGATACTTTGTGATATTGTGAATGGTGTGGGAGAATGTCATGTTTTACCCAGCCTGGGTAGGAATTGAAAAGATGTCTCCTGGGAGATTTAGAGATTGAATATGTTCTGTATGAAAATAGTTTACTCCAAATTCACTAATCTGATTGGCTAAGAAAGCCAGCATAGGGATTGGTTCACTAGGAACCAATCCAAAGGAACCGCCAAAAGGCGGTTAAATCAAACCAATGTCATTGGCTACAAGCCGGCAGGTAAGCCGCATATAAAGGCTGCCGTGGCTAGAGCCAAACCGTTCCGTTTATCTTTACTGTTGCAAATAAAGACTTTTACTGTTGGAACCCGGTCTACCTCGTGTTTTTCCAGACGGAACACTGGCAATGAAGGTGGGATCATCCTAAAACGCGAGACTGTGCACGCGGCGAATTGAAACCCAGGCTGAAAGCGATGGCCGGAAATAATGCACCGCCCGCACCCTTCAACCCCGATGAAGAGGATTGGGAATCCTATGTAGACCGTTTCCAAATGTACTTGGAAAGTAATGAGATGGAAGAGGTCTCAGACCAGCGTAAGAGAGCTGTCTTCTTAACGCATTGCAGACCAACGATTTTCAAAATGGCCAAGGCATTAGCGAAGCCCAGAGACATAAAGCAAATGACCTGGCCCGAACTCCAATGAATGTTGAAGGCTCATTACGCACCAGTGGTGTCGAATCTCATCAAACGGCATGAATTCTACCTAAGGGACCAAAAAGAAGGTGAGACCATCGCTGATTTTGTGGCAGCCCTCCGACAACTGGGGGGAGCATGTGAGTTCCTGAACTTAGATGAAGCGATGCAAGATCGAGTAATATTGGGTTTAAGAGACTCTAATTTACAAAGCAAGCTGCTAAATAAACCCAACATAACCATAGCCGAAGCAATTGCAGAAGCCACAGCCGCAGAAGCCGTGAAAAAGTCAGCGGCCACAATGAAACAAATGAACGCGAACAACGATGAAGCGAGCCTAACTAGAGGGAAGAAACAATTTCCCGCCACCACACACCATGAAGATTTTGACGAGACATCAGAATCCGGAGAGGAAGACGATGAAGTCTACCGCCTATACGCCAACAAAAAAAGGTGCGAAAAAAGAAACTGGTGGGAATGCGCCGGTTGCGGAGGAAACCAACCTCGAGCCGACTGCAGATTCCTTGATGCCATCTGTAGAGCTTGTAAGAAAAGGGGACACATCAAGAAGGTCTGTAGGAATCGAAAAAATTACAGCCCTAACAGACGCAGTAACTCTCCCCCACAAGCTGAATCAAAACAAACCAAGAGAAAGTGGCAGTGAAACAAACAAGCCAGTAACCGAGAAAAGACCCATCAAACTTTCACTATCGGAAGCGCACAGACGGAAAGCGGGAAAAAAGTTAAAATAATCGTAAAAATCGAAGGCAGCCCCTGCGAGATGGAGGTCGATTCAGGGTCTTTCCTGTCAATGGTGTCATGGGACACAATCAAACAACTGGTCCCAAATATTAAGCTAAAAGAGCTCCAGAAACAAAAATTAACCCTGAAGGACTACCGAGGGAATCGAATCCCTGTAGTAGGTCTAGGACATTTCCGAGTCCCCTACAAGCAGCATGTCGAAGTTCTGCCTCTGACAATAGTTGACTGGGACTGACCCAGCCTCCTGGGCATCGGAATGACTGGAGTAGACCGGGTGGCCGCAACCAACTGGGAAGAAAACCTGATCCACGAGTTCCAGGACATTTTTGATGGCTCCCTAGGCAGGTATCGGGGGACCCCAATTTCCTTTAGTTTAGACCCCCAGGTGGCCCCTAGAAGATTAAAGGCCAGACGAGTTCCTTTTGTATTAAAGGCAAAAATAGAGGAACAATTAAACAAATTAATTGATCAAGGGGTTTTGGAACCTGTTGACCATGCTAAATGGGAGACGCCAATAGTAACACCGGTTAAACCTGACGGGTCGGTACACATCTGTGGAGACTAAAAGGCTACCCTGAACCATGCGCTGCAACAAAGCGCATACCCGGTGCCAGTCGTACAACATTTGTTATACTCACTAGGGGGAGGAAAATTTTTTGCTAAACTAGATCTAGCACAAGCTTACCAACAACTTCCAGTAGACCCCTTAACGGACAGACAATAGTGACTCACAAAGGGGCATTCAAGTGCAACAGACTCCAGTTTGGAGTGAGTGTGGCCCGGGTGTGTTCCAAAGCCTCATGGAACACCTATTAAATGGAATAAAAGGGGTCGTACCATATTTTGATGATGTCCTGATTTCGGCTAAAGATACGACCCAACTAGAAAAAAGACTAAGAAATGTACTAACAAAATTCAGAGAATCTGGCCTGAAAGTTAAAAAAGAAAAATGCTGCTTAATGACTGATCGCGTCGAATTTCTGGGCTACTTTATAGACGGAGAGGGTATACACCCTACTGACAAAAAAGTCAAAGCCATTAAAGAGGCACCACAGCCAACAAACAAAACAGAATTGCAGGCATTTTGGGGACTAATAAATTTCTATAATATATTCCTCCCCCACAAAGCGACAATAGCGGAACCATTACACCGTTTGCTGGATAAAAAAACTAATTGGACTTGGGGTCATAGAGAGCAAAAAGCTTTCCAGAAAATAAAAAATTTATTAACATCAAACACCGTTTTTATCCAGTTTAGTAACACACTTCCATTGACGGTAACCTGCGATGCCTCACCATTTGGAGTCGGTGCCATCCTAAGCCACCAATTGCCCGATGGGAGAGAGGCACCCATCGCTTATTACTCAAAGACTCTGTCTAAAACAGAACGTAACTATAGTCAACTAGACAGAGAAGCCCTGGCAATCGTCGCTGGAGTGAAACGCTTCCATGAATATCTCTATGGAAGAATATTTTTGATCGTAACGGACCATAAACCATTACTAGGTATTCTGGCGGGAAACAAGCCTACACCGAACATTTTATCCCCGTGAATGACTAGATGGTCAGAATTCCTAGCAGCATACTCTTACACATTAACGCATCGACCGGGGAAGCAAATCTACCATGCAGATGCATTAAGCAGAGCACCACTGCCAACGACGGAGGAAGACCCGGCACCAACAATGACTACCCTGCAAATAGAGACATGCTCCAAACTACCAATATCTGCAAACGATGTCTCCAGAGCCACCGCAAAGGACCCAGTGACTGCCCGCATATTTAACTGGGTAGGTAAAGGCTGGCCGGAAAACCAAAAAACTGAAAACTTTAAAACTTTCTGGACCAGACAAACCGATCTTTCAATTCAAAAAGGTTGTTTATTGTGGGGAGATCGGGTAGTAATCCCTCCTAAATTACAAACTAGAGTGCTGGGTATGCTTCACGAAGGCCACCCTGGTATTGTAAAATTGAAAAGCCTTGCTAGAAGCTATGTCTGGTGGCCTGGTATAGATAAAGACATCGAATACTGGGTTACTACTTGTAATAAATGTCAAAAAAACAGGCCTTCCCCACCACAAGCACCCATAAGGGACTGGGAGACCCTACGAGGCCCCTGGTCTCGGATCCACATTGACTTTGCAGGTCCTACTAGGGGACATACCTTTTTAATTGTCGTAGATGCATACTCAAATTGGCTGGAAGTTGTAGAAATGTCATCTACGACAACCAAGGCGGTCATTAAACAACTTAACAAACTCTTCACAACCCATGGATTGCCGGACGTCCTAGTGTCCGACAACGGGCCATAATTAACAGCCATCCAATTTGAACAATACCTAGCCTCCCTGGGTATACGCCATGCACTAACTGCGCTGGCCCACCTGGCTGCAAATGGTAGGGCGGAGAGAATGGTCAGGTTTACCAAAGAGGGTTTAGAGAGAATGGACATTGGGGGTATCCAGGACAAAATTAACCGCCTACTCACCCTCCAACATATCACACCCAGTACTGTAACCAACAAAAGCCCGGCGGAATTATTAATGGGAAGAAAACTTAGGTTGCAATTAGACAGGTTGCACCCAAATTACACGTTGGAAAGACCCCCCGACTCCTCCAGCCATTTCTGAACATTTGAAATCGGTGACCTAGTCTACACAAAAAATTTCACTGGGGACCCCTTATGGCTTCCAGGCACAATCACACAAATTACAGGTCCCCGGTGCTACCGACTAACCGTAGACGATGGCAGGGAATGGAAGCGGTACATAGACCAGCTTAGTTCCCGAAACATTGAAAAAAATACAAACTCACAACCACAAATAATAAAAAACGACAAAAATCAAACCAAAGAGGGGGGGGAAATACAAGAAAATAATAAAGAACCTTTTAAAATAAACCCAGAACATCTTAACAACAAAAAGAGCAAAAAAGAAACTTACGGTTAGATGAAACTTGCGGAAAAAATCCAGTTGAAGGGGCCAGCCAAGCCAGCTCGACCTGCCCGGAGAAACCAGGAGGGAGCGGCGAAACCACTGGCCTGAGAAACTCAAGCGGTAGCAAAATGGCTGACTCACCCTTCCAGGCGGTTCCATGGAGAAGAGCCGGAGAGACAGCAACCCCATCCGAACCGGTTGAAGTCTCCAGCGAAAATGAACCACACAAGTCCAGTAGAGTCAGAAGAAGCCCCACCTACCTGCGTGACTACGTCACCATGTAGGACTAAACCAAGAGGGGAGGGGTGTTCTGTATGAAAATAGTTTACTCCAAATTCGCTAATCTGATTGGCTTAGAAAGTCAGCATAGGGATTGGTTCACTAGGAACCAATCCAAAGGAACCGCCAAAAGGCAGTTAAATCAAACCAATGTCATTGGCTACAGGCCAGCAGGCAAGCCGTATATAAAGGCTGCCGCAGCTAGAGCCAAACCGTTCCGTTTATCTTTACTGTTGCAAATAAAGACTTTTACTGTTGGA
This sequence comes from Laticauda colubrina, assembly GCA_015471245.1. Lineage (NCBI taxonomy): Eukaryota > Metazoa > Chordata > Lepidosauria > Squamata > Elapidae > Laticauda > Laticauda colubrina. Next base: position 17,262,483 of record BLBF01000042.1, on the reverse strand, counting down.
ACCCGGTCTACCTCGCGTTTTTCCGGATGGAACAGAATAGACTTAAGTTCTTTGATTTAATTGACCATCTTTGCATGAAGATAATATATAAACTAGCAGCTGCCAGAGAGCAAGAAAGAAAACTGTCCCACATATGCTGAAGAGAGCCATGTCAGGTATGAATGGGCCAAAGTAATACCCCCTGAAGATTTAACATGCCTTAGCCTGTAAACAACAGTTTTGAACTCAAGACGGCAAATATGGAGATAAGGTGAATTTGCAATGGACTCGGAGTGGGAAGAGTAAGGTCTATTCCTGCATTCAGGAATATCTAGCACTGTTCTTGTAAAAGTGCGGGAAAAGAAGACTCAAGACCAGTGTAAGTTCAGCTCTTTATTAAAATGTATAGATCTGTGCTGGACCTGCGAGTCATGGAAGCTCTTCTTATAGAGCTTGCCGGCGGCTCTTACCCAATGACAGCCTTCTGAATCTCCCGCGATCGGCTCGGCCAATCGCGGCAGATTCTTTACTGACCAATCACCATCGTTCTTCTGTCCAATCACAGTGCAATCTGTCTTAGCCAATCAGGTGACATAGTCATGTAGGTAGGCAGGGCTTTTAACCTGCCTACTTGACCTGCGCAGCTCAGTTCAGATGGGATCTTTGTCGCTCCTGCTCTCCTCCATGGAACCACCTGGAAGGGTGAGCCAGGCCTTTCGACGCAACTCCCACCCGGTCTATTGGGCTCGGTTGAGTTGTCAGCTTCTCTGTTCCCGGCCAGTCTTTCCCGGCTGGTTGAACTGGCTTGGCTGTTCCTTCCAAGCGAGGTTCTGTGTGGGTCTTCTTCTGCTGGTACCATTCTGCTAGCCTTCGCTTTCCGGTGAGTATTGTTGGTTTCTTTTTCTATTTATTGGTGTATGGATTGACTGCTCGGTTTGTGTTAGTTGGTCGTGTTTGGTTTGTTGCTGTGTCATAGGAGGATTTTCTCCTTCTTTTTGATAATTGTTTGGGGTTTCTCCCCCCCCCCCTAGTTTGTTTATTAATGTCTTTTTGTGGATTTTGTGTGTTTTCGGCATTGTTTGAAGTTATTCGTGATCTTAGTTGATTGACAGGTCGTTTCCAATTCCTTCCATCCTCCGTTTCCAGCCGGTATGACCGGGGACCTGTCACTTGGGTTATTGTTGCAGGTACCCACAGTGGGTCCCCTGAAAAGTTTTTGGCATAGACAGTGTCTCCCGGATTAAATGTATGGTACTGGCTGGATGAGTCTGGTGGTTTTTATGGATTGTATGTTGGGTGCAGTCTGTCTAGATGGGATCGGAGTTTTCTTCCCATCAGGAGTTCTGCCAGGCTTTTATTGGTTTTAGCACTTGGTGTTATGTGTTGTATTGTTAATAGTTTATTTATTTTCTCGTGTATGCTCCCTGGGTCCATTTTTTCTTAAGCGTCTTTGGTATATCTGACCATTCGTTCCATCCACCCGTTCGCCGCCAGATGAACAGGCGCTGTCAATGTGTGTCGTATGCCCCACTCGGTGAGAAATTGTTTGAATGCCAATGCCATGAATTGTGGCCCGTTGTCAGATACTATCAAGTCAGGTAGGCCATGGGTGGCAAAAAGTCTGCTTAGTTGCTTTATAACTGCTTCCGTCGTGGTGGATCGCATTAGGCTTACCTCCAGCTAGTTGGAGTAAGCATCTACTGTGATTAAAAAGGTGTGCACTTTTGTGGGTCCTGCAAAGTCTATGTGGACCCTTGACCCTGGGTGGGCCCCTGGGTGTTTTCCACTGGAGGGTTGGTGCTGTGGGAGGGTTTGGTCTGGATCTTTGACATTTGTCACATGTTGCCACCCAGGTTTCGATGATTTTGTCTATCCCTGACCACCACATGTAGCTTCTGGCTAGGGATTTCATCTTTACGATGCCCGGGTGTCCTTCATGCAACATGTGCAACATTCTTGTTTGTAAGGTGTCTGGAACCACTACTCTGTCGCCCCATAGTATACATCCCTTTTGGGAGAATAGTTCAGTCTGCCAGTTCCGGAAGGGTTTAAACTGGTCACTGCTCTCTGTTTCCGACCACCCTTTCTCCACCCAGCTCAAAACCCACGCCAGTTTGCTATCTTTGATTGTCCCTCTAGCAATGTCTGACACGGTTGTTGGCAGGTTGGGCAATGTCCCTGTTTGCATGGTTGATGTGGTGGGTGTGGGGTCATCCTCTGGATCTGGCAAAGGGCAACGGCTTAACGCATCGGCGTGCGAGATGCTTTTCCCAGGGCGATGTATTAGCTGGTAGTTGTAGGCGGTAAGGAACTCGGACCACCTTGTCATCCAGGGTGACAGGATGTTCGGGGTGGCCTTGTTCCCTGCCAGAATCCCCAGGAGTGGTTTGTGATCAGTGATGAGGATGAAGTCCCTACCGTACAAGTATTCGTGAAACCGCTTCACGCCGGTAACCGCTGCTAGCGCCTCCTTGTCGAGCTGGCTATAATTTCTTTCTGCCTTTGATAGTGTCTTAGAGAAGTATGCAATCGGTGCTTTTCTCTCGTCTGGAAGAGTATGGCTCAGTATAGCTCCGATACCGAATGGAGAGGCGTCGCAGGTCACCATTAGTGGTAGGGTTTCACTGTACTAGATGAGGACTGATTCTGATGTGAGGAGATCTTTTATTTTCTGGAAGGCGGCCTCTTCCCACTTGCCCCAGGACCAAGTGGACGTCTTGTCAAGTAACCTATGCAGAGGTTCTGCTGTCGTTGCCACTAAATATCCCAGGAATTCAACTTTTTCAGTGTATAGCTGGCACTTTAATGTCCTGATTGTTAAGAGAATCACTGCTGTGAAGTATGTCACATGGTCATTAAATAAATTTGGCTTCCCCCATTGATTTTGCTTATTGGATGCTGGCTGGGAAAGTCACATGTGGCAATTACATTATCTGGGGATGCTGCAACCTTCCTAAATTCATGCTGATTGCTAAGAATCTGAATTTTACTCATAGGGATGCTGCCCTGGTCATAAGTATGAGGACTAGCTATAAGTCTTTTTTTCCCCAGTGCTTTGTAACGTCAAATAGTTCCTAAATGAACAGTTGTAAGTTGAGGATCTATCAGCAAGAATTTATCAGAAAATTTCTCCTTAGTTCTAGATTGGATCTCTTCTTAATAAGTTTCCATCCATTACTACTTCTCCTGACTTTGGAGAAGCCACTCAGATATTGGAACACTGCTATAATGTCACCCCTTGTTCTTCTTTTCATTAAACTAGCCATGCCCAATTCCTGCAACCAGTTTTCATGTTTCAGCTCCAGTCTTAATCAACTTGGTTGTTCTTCAACCATCTAGTTGGGTATGACTCCTAGAAATATGGACCATCAATGCCCTTCTTCTGGACTCGTCTTAGTAATAATTGACCATTCTGTCAAGGATACTATAAAGATATTCTAGCTAGCTAACTAAATACATACACATAGAAAAAGTTGGGTCTCACAATTGACTTTTGGTCCTTGTATTTCTATCAAAGAAAGAAAGTGGTTAGCTTCCTTCTTGATAGACCTTCATGGAAGATCCTGGACCAAGATTAAGGCCACCAAAGAATGCAATGTTTCAAGAAACCTGTTGCATTCTAGGAAGGGTCTCCACAGCAAACCTTTAGCATGAGCAGCGGGTGGGGTGCTTTCTCTAAGCCTCCAGGGACTATGGGTGGAACAGAAAGCCATTTCCATTTATATTTCAGGTTCTCTCTGGGTGTTTTAATTTACTGGGGTGTAGTTTGTGATTCTATATGAGAGCCATATGCTTCCCTTTCTTCTTTATTGCTGGGTGGGTAAAGTTACACACCAAACATCAGGCCATGCCTGTGAGGTCACCCCCATAAGGCCAGAACCCAGAGTTGTTAGGAAGATCATAATGCATTTTAAAGATATACAAGTCCAGAAAGAATGCATATTCTCTCAGAAAGGGGTGGGAGTCCCTACAGGCCCATCAGTTTGTTTTCCCTTTTTCCTTTCAAAGTTTATTTTGTGGAATCTGTGAAAATGTGAACTCAACCCTGAAAGAGGCAACCCTGTTTGCGTCATAGCTCTTCAGAATGGCAAGGTCCATGAAGGCTGATCTTGAAAGATTGCCTCACTAAAGCAGAATGCAAATCAGCCCTGCGGCTTGCCTCTATTCCTACCCCATACAAGGTTCAGCTATTAGCCCATAAAGTGTGCAAATTGAATCCAGGCCTTTGCATTTTGGGGATGGGGGGGGGAGAGGAGAGATTCTGAGGATCTTTCTGAATTTGGCCTATTGCCATTTGGGAGAAGGGTGAATTACTTGTTTGGTACTTTCCTCAGTGAGCTGTACAAAAACATGATTTTTCCTCCTTCCATTCTTATGGGGCAAGCCTATAATCAGCATAAGCTGGATGAGGGTGGATCAGATGGGAAGAGACATGGTTTAATTTGCTTCTATATGCAAACTTACCTGGGTGTCAGAAAGGGGACATCATCATGAAGGCAAGCAGATAGAAACATCAGATCAAGGTGTTGCCGGGTTTTATAAATGTCAAGCAAAAACGATGGTAGTCTTTTATACTCTTCCTCTGTGAATGTTCCTGAAAACTTGCTTTAATTTCATACCTTTAGGCAGTATTTTTTATTTATTTATTTTATTTATTTATTTTGATTTGTCAATCGCTTAGAAGATAATAGGTATAAGTATATACATAGTTATGAATACATAAAATGTGTACATATAAGAAAAATAAAAGAAACAATAGGACAGGGATGGTAGGCACATTGGTGCGCTTAGTCACACCCCCTACAGACCTCTTAGGAAAGGGGTGAGGTCAACAGTAGACAGTCTAAGGTTAAAGTTTTTGGGGTTTGGGGAAGAAACCACAGTCAGGTAGAGTATTCCAGACACTGACCACTCTGTTGCTGAAGTCGTATTTCCTGCAATCAAGTTTGGTGTGGTTAACCTTGAGTTTCTATCTATTGTGTGCTGTTTTGTTGTTATGGTTGAAGCTGAAGTATTCATTGCTTACTTATTTGAAGTAAGTCATTACAATGTATGATTTTATGTACTATACTTAGATCAGACCGAAGACGGCGTAATTCAAGGTTTTCTAGGTCTAGAATTTCAAGTCTGGTGGCATAAGGTATTCTACAACAGGTAGAGGAGTGGAGAACTCTTGTTGTGAAATATTTCTGGACTTTCTAAACTGTGCTAATATCAGATACGTAATATTGGTCTAGCAAATATTTTGTATGCTCTAGTTAGTAGAGTGATATAACCAGAGAAAAAGCTATGTAGGATTAGGTTAACAACTCTTAATGCCTTTTTGGCCGTGTAGTTACAATGGGCTCTAGCACTTAGATCATGAGAGATGAGTATTCCAAGGTCCTTTACAGAGCTTGGATCATCAACAAGGTCTTGACTATTCAGCTTGTATTTTATTTTCTGATTTTTTTTGCCAATATGTAAGACAGAGCATTTATTTGTTGAGATTTGAAGTTGCCATTTGTTTAACCATTGTGATTCATTGTCAAGATCTTTTTGAAGGGTAGCAGTATTGTCTGTGGTATTGAACAGCTTTACATCATCAGCGAAGAGAACGCAATTGCTCTTAATATGATCACAGAGGTCATTTATGTAGAGTACATTTATGTAGAGTACATGAAGTGAATTGGGTTATTGTGCATTCTCATTTCTTTGATTTGCTAGCAATAAGTGAATCTGAGAAAAAAAAAAACATATGCAGGTAGTCCTTGACTCACAACAAAAGTTATTAGAATTTACTTGGGGGGTACTTACGACCCCGTTCCAAAATGACCACAGCCTCATTGTTATGTAATTGCATGTTGGGTCCTTGCCAGCATCTATGTCCATTTGCAGTTATGTGACCATGTTGTACGTTGTAGTTTTGTGACATGTTTTACGTCAGGGGCTGTCACAAAGAAGAGGGAGTCAAGCTATAAACACCTGAGGGCAGGACAAGAAGCAATGGATTGAAACTAAACAAGAGAGGCAACCTAGAATCAAGGAGAAATTTCCTGACAGAACAATTAATTGGGGAAAGTTGTGAATGCTCCAACACTGGAAGTTTTTAAGAAGAGATCGGACAATCGTTTGTCTGAAATGGTATAGGGTTTCCTGCCTGAGCAGTCCCTTCCAACTATTATAACCTTTGTTGTCAGAGTACAACATGTGTACAATGAGATTGGCTGAGCCTTCCTTCGTGTACCACCCCCTAACACAACTCACAGTTAGGACAGAAATCCCTAACCTAGTCCCAATCTTATTACTCTGTTATTCTATTCTACATCTTCTTTTTTTTGCTAAAAACCAGCATTTACTTCTGATTTTTGGAAAAAAATGGCCTAAGGTGAACTATTAATTCACTTAATGACTCAAAAGAATTGTAAAATTTGGTCAAACACATGGGTGATTCGCTTTATAAATGTCATGACTTACAACCATAATAGGCAGGCTTCATTGTGGTCATAAGTCAAGGATGATGTATTATAGTAAGCACAATAAAGAAAATTAATTGCAAAAATAGTATGGACTGAGCAAAATTGCAGATGTCGATATTGGAAACAGTGCATCAAACTATATGCAAATTTTATACTATCATTCTGCAATAGCCATTACCCTAACACAATCATAGAATGTATCAAAATATTCTTTTCTAGACCTCTTCAGGCTTTTCCTTGACATCAGCCACAGCACTGGTGCAAGGAAAATAAAAGATAGATTTGGAAATGGAATCAAAATGCAAACAATAACAAGAAGAATTTTGCTTTTCTCTGCCTAAATTCTAGTCATTGATGATGACTCATGGTAGCCCATCTCCTGTAACCCTAAGTGCACAGGATGGGGGATTAGGTGACTTCCATACATTTCTTATTATAGGTTATCTTACAACTAAGTTTGATGACATCAGGAATTCAGCTCCAGAACCATGATGGAGTGAAGCTGCTAGTGGTGGTCATTTAGGAGATGTTGATGCTGGATGGGTAATGGGGTGCATTTGATATCTTGCAGGGGAGGGAGAAAGGCCTTAAACGGGTGGTTCTTTACCTCCTGCTTGTCTTATCATTTCTTTCAGAAAAAGATATAGTTGGTTCAGGTGCTGATATCACAATAGCTAGCTTCTAAGGAAGTGTACAGTAAATGTCATTCATATGATGGACCATTATGCTCATCATAAAAGGAAAGCACAACCCTGACAATGGGGGTTTTGGATATTGTTCTAGCTTCTTTGTGGAATCCTTCCTTGGGAAATGTGGGTGGATGACACCAGAAAAAACAAACTTGTTTAAACTAGAATTTTCAAAGAAAGCCAAATGTCCCCAAAGGTACTTTTTCAAGAGGCAACTGGACTTTCTTATTTTTCTTTGCAAATGTTTCGCTTCTCATCCAAGAAGCTTCTTCAGCTCTGACTGCTGGAAAATGGAAGGATCTATCCAGTCAGAGCTGAAGAAGCTTCTTGAATGAGAAGTGAAACATCTTCAAAGAAAACTAAAAAAGTCCAGTTGCCTCTTGAAAAAGCATCTTTGGGACAGCCGTGACCTGGATGACTGAGAATCTCTACAGACAAAATCTCCATTGACAGAAATCTCTGGGATATCAGAAGCATTTCTGCACATAGCAATGCTATTTATGATACCTATGTACAAAGCACAGACATGTGAATGCATAGGTGTACACTTATGCATATATCCAGCTGAAAAGCAGGTTAATTAGCCCATGTCCATTTATGGATGATGTTATGTATGGCTCCAAGTTCCCCATTCTGATTGGCCAAAAAGGCCATTCTCAGATTGGCTATTAGAGAACCAATCCGATTAGCCTGCCAAATGGCGGGAACAATTAAAGTAGTGTCATTGGCCACAAGCCGCAGGCAAGCTACTATATAAAGGGCTGCTGCGATTTGGGCTGTTGTTCCGTTACCATTGCTTAGCGAGTTTAATAAAATAGTTTGTTGTTGGAACCCGGTCTCGTGCGCTTCTTTCGGGACGGAACACTGGCGATGAAGGTGGGACCGTCATAGAAGAGCGAGACTGAAGCATGCGGCGATCTGAACCAAGCGAGAGAGATGGCCGGTAACAACGCACCGCCTGCACCATTCAATCCTGATGAGGATTGGGAGTTGTATATCGATCGTTTTCTTATGTTTTTGGAAAGCAACGAACTGCAGGAAATCTCTGACCAAAGGAAGAGGGCTGTCTTCCTTACACACTGCAGACCAGCCATCTTTAAAATGGTGAAGGTGCTGGCTAAACCCAGAGATGTCAAGCAGATGACTTGGCCCAAGCTGAACAGAATGCTCCGAGCACACTACGCACCTGTGGTCTCCAACTTTTTTTTATAAAAGTTGATAAAAAGACATGAGTTCTATAAGAGAGACCAGAAGAAAGATGAAACTGTTGGAAATTTTGTAGCAGCCCTGAGACACATCGGAGGATCCTGTGAGTTCCAGAACATGGATGAGACCATGAGGGACCACGTGGTTCTCAGGTTGAAGGACACTACCCTTCAGAGTAAGCTGCTGAATAGACCAAACATAACTGTGGCCGAGGCAATTGCGGAGGCAACCACTGCTGAAGCAGCAGAGAAGTCAGCAGCCACCATGCGCCAAATGAATGTGATCCCAGATCTGCCAAACCAAGCCAGAAAGAAGAAGGCAGAGGGAGGCAAGAAACAGCCCACAGCGACAGCCCACTACGAAGATCTCGAATCCCAGAGCAATACCGCGGACAAAAATGAAGATGTCCATAGACTTCAATCAGACAAGAAATGGTGGGAAAAGAGAAGAAACCAGCGGGAGTTTCAGTGTGTGGGATGCGGGGGCAACCACCTGTGAGCGGAATGCAGGTTCCTCGATGCAATTTGTAGGGCTTGTAACAAAAGGGGGCACATTGAAAGGGTCTGCTGAAACAAAAAGAACTATAGTCCTAAAAGACGTGGCAGCACCCCCCTCCCCCCAGACATGAAGAAAGACAAGCCAGAAGCAGATGGAACCGAAGCAAAAGAAGCAGTGACAGAGAGGAAATGCACCAGATGGTCACCATCGGAAATGACACCATCGGATAGAGGTTAGCATCGAAGGGAAGCCCTGTGAGATGGAAGTCAACTCAGGGTCTTTCCTATCTATGGTATCCTGGAATACCATCTGGCACCTGATACCGGACATTAAACAAAAAGAATTACAGAAGCAAAGACTGATTTTAAAAGACTACCAGAGAAATCGAATTCCGGTAGTAGGCCTTGGACATTTCCTCGTCAAATTTAAGAATCACGCCGAAATCTTGCCTCTGACCATCGTCGACCGTGATTGTCCTAGTCTACTAGGGATCAAATGGTTCGCGCCCCTGGGAATCGGGATGACTGGGATAAACCGCATCGCTACAACTAACTGGGAGGAGAGCCTGCTCCAAGAATTCCAAGATGTTTTCGACGGGACCCTAGGCAAGTACAAGGGGACCCCAATTTCATTTAGCCTAGACCCGAAAATAGCCCCCATCCATTTAAAGGCCAGATGCATCCCGTTTGCTTTAAAACCAAAAATTGATGAACAATTAAACAAATTAACAGCTCAAGGGGTGTTAGAGCCAATCGACCATGCCAGGTGGGAAACACCCATCGTGACTCCTGTGAAACCAAATGGGTCAGTGCGCATCTGCGGAGACTATAAGGCAACTCTAAACCATGCGTTCCAACAAAGCGCATGCCCAGTACCAGTAGTGCAACATTTACTGCACTCGCTAGGGGGAGGAAAATTTTTTGCGAAGCTTGATCTTGCACAGGCATACCAACAACTACCCATTGACCCCATTACCGCAGGGGCACAGACTATTGTGACACATAGAGGGTCATTCAAGTGTAACCATCTCCAGTTCAGTGTTAGCGTTGCCCCAGGCATGTTCCAAAGCCTCATGGAGTGCCTGTTAAATGGAATCAAGGGAGTCGTCCCTTATTTTGACAACGTTCTGGTCTCAGCAAAAAATGGCAACCAACTAGAATACAGATTGAGGGAAGTTTTAACAAGATTTAGAGATGCAGGTTTCAAGGTAAAACAGGAGAAATGTAACCTAGCCACCAACCAGGTCAAATTTTGGGGCTATTTAATAGATGAACAAGGCATACACCCCACCGAAAAAAAGATAAAGGCAATCAAAGACGCACCTAGACCTAGGAACAAAACTGACCTTCAAGCATTCCTAAGTCTCATAAATTTTTACAATGTGTTCCTGCCCCATAAGGCAACCATAGTAGAACCCCTACATCGGCTGCTAGATAAAAAAAACTACCTGGACATGGGACCACCAGGAACAAGCAGCATTTCAGGGTATCAAAGATCTATTAACATCTAACACCGTTTTAATCCAGTATAGCAATACCCTGCATTTGACAGTCACCTGTGATGCATCGCCTTTTGGGATTGGCGCCATCCTGAGCCACAAGCTACCAGATGGCAGAGAGGCACCAGTCGCTTTTTATTCAAAGACACTTTCCAAGTCAGAACACAATGACAGCCAACTCGACAGAGAAGCCCTCGCAATCATCGCTGGAGCCAAAAGATTCCATGAGTACCTTTACGGTAGAACTTTTTTGATCATCACTGATCACAAGCCACTGTTAGGAATCCTGGCAGATAACCAGCCAACCCCAAACATTCTGTCACCTAGAATGACAAGGTGGTCTGAATTCATCGCCCCAGAAAAGCCATCACCCATGCCGACGCCCTGAGCCATTCCTCGCTGCCCATCACAGAAGAGGACCCAGCTCCAACCATCTCCACACTTCAACTAAAGACCTGCCCAAACCTGCCACTAACCGCAGTGGATGTCGCGAGAGCCACCTCAAAAGACCCTTTGACAGTGCGCATATTGAATTGGGTAGGTAAGGATTGGCCGGAGGAGAACAAAACTGAGACTTTTAAGCCATTACGCACCCGACAGACCGAACTGTCTGTAGAAAAGGGTTGCATATTATGGGGTGATAGGGTGGTGATACCAAACAGACTCCAAGAAGATGTTCTGTGCATGTTGCACGAGGGGCACCCAGGCATAGTCAAAATGAAAGCCCTGGCCAGGAGTTACGTCTGGTGGCCTGGGCTGGACAAAGACATTGAACGTTGGGTGGCAACATGCCATGACTGTCAAAAATCGAAGCCTACACCCCCACAGGCACCAGTCAGATAATGGGAAACTCCCCAGGGTCCATGGTCTAGATTACATATTGACTTTGCTGGACCGACAAAAGGCAACACCTTAATAGTTGTGGATGCCTACTCGAACTGGTTAGAAGTCATCCTCATGGTTTCCACAACTACCAAGGCAGTAATGAAACAACTAGACAAACTTTTCGCTATGCATGGACTGCCTAATGTGCTAGTGTCCGATAATGGGCCCCAGTTTACAGTGTTAGCATTCAAACAGTATCTTGCTACCCAGGGTATCCGACATGCTTTAATGGCACTAGCCCATCCGGCTGCAAATGGCAGGGCTGAACGCATGGCTCAGTATACTAAGGAGGGCCTAGATAGAATGGACAAGGGGGACGTACAAGACAAACTAAACTGACTACTAACCCTACATCATATTATCACTAGCAGCACAACCAACAAAAGCCCAGCAGAACTCCTAATGGGTAGGAAATTGCGTTCCTACCTAGACAGACTTCATCCCACTTACACCTGGTACAACCCCCCCGACTCCTCCAGCAAATACCGAACATTTGAATTTGCTGACCTGGTCTATGCAAGAAACCTCACCGGGGACCCGTTGTGGCTTCCAGCCACGATCACCCAAATTACAGGCCCCTGGTCTTACCGACTACTCCTAGACGACGGAAGAGAATGGAAGAGGCACATTGACCAGCTTCGTTCTCACAAACTCGAACGCAAAAACACACCAGAGCCAAAAATAAATACCGACCAAAAAACAACTGAGGAGGGGGGGGGAATTACAAAATAATAAAAAAGGGAGAGACGAACCTCCCATAACAAGACAACAAACATGACAAAAAAATTATCAAACAAATCAAAAAGAGCACTCACGGTTAGATGAACCCCAAATGAGAAGTCCGGGAGCAGGAGAACGAAGTGAGACCTTCCGGGAAGGAGACAGCCAGGCCAGCTCAACCAACCCGGTCAAACCAGGAGGGAGCGGTGGAGCCATCTCAACCGGCCCGAAAGACTCAGGCAGGAGCAGCAAGGCTGACTCACCCTTCCAGGAGGTTCCAGGGAGAAGGAACAGAGAGATAGCGTGTCAGCTTTTAAGATCTTCTACTATTGCCTTGCATCTTTCGGCTGTCATAAGAAACGGGTGGGGGGGGAGGGAGGGGATGAGTCTGGGAAGTGAGCTGGAGGTGTTACATCAGAGTTAGGTTTCTATTTTTCACTTAGCTTTCTTTTCTCTGCGCAACTGCAATCCGTTATCAAAGTATGCCAAGGTCAACGGACAGAGGCCCCATCATCACCTGAAGATGCCCACATGACCATATTCACAATTTCTAATTGGAAGTTTCATCTGAACTGTTTGGGGAACATTTCCATCACTTTGTATATGTGATTTACGCGTCTAATTTCTCAGATTCAGAATTCTTTGGTTGCTACCACTTCACTTTCAGTAAAAGATAACTTTTCTCTAACTTGAAGAGTCTAAGTATTTCTTTTTTGGATTTTGAATGGAGCACCGGCTGACATTATTCTGAATCTCACTCTACCAGCCCACCTGGAGAAAACAATCAATTTTCTTCTGAGGGGGCCTGAACATCATGTCATCTTCAACTAGTGACCAGGGAGATCTGGGAGCCATTGGAGGGCAAGATTCTTTGCTGGTACAGGAAGCCCAAACGTTAGCAGAGCTCAATCTGGAAGAGGATCCAGCTGTGAAGCCTAGATGGTCGATGGGAGTTGGCTGGAAAGATCCAGAGAACCCCCCCCCCCTGGGATCACCACCACCTGCCGGTGTGGAAAAGAGGAGCCATGGCAAGAGAGGGAAAAGAGAGAACTCTCACTGGATCAAGCCAGGAGACTCCTGAATGAAGCCTTTGAACAACCCCAAGCTGCACAAAGGTATGAAGGGGAAGGGAGAGTAGCCCCAGCTAGAAGAAGCAGAGCAGCCCCCTCTCCCATAAATCAACCCGATCCAGCAGCAGCCCCGGGGGGCCTCAGCAGGAGGTGTAATTCCTAGAAGGCGTAGAGCTCCTAGGCTGCCTCCGTTACAAGTAAGATACGGGGGAGATCCCAATATCTTGGGATTTTTCTTAGCCCAAGTTTGGAGCTATATGGAAGAATACGGGGAGGATTTTCCCTCAGAAGCAACCAAAGTGAGATGTGTTACCAGGGCTCTGGAGGGAACAGCTGCAGAATGGATGGTGACTCTGCATAATGATAATGCTCCCCAGTTGATGAATTATAACCTGTTCATGACTGCACTGCGAGCTAGATTTGAGGACCCATTGGCAGAGCGCAAGGCCCGGATCAGGATGAAGACCATAAATCAGGGGCAGAAGTCAGTGGCTGACTACACCCAAGAATTTAGACAGTTAGCAGGTCATATCCGAGGCTGGGCCCAAGAAGCCCTGATAGAAGCATTAAAGATGGATTAAACAAAGATGTGTACCAGAGATGCATTGCTAGAAGAGACCCAAATGACTTGCAGATGTGGTACTTGCTGGCAGAAGAAGTGGAAATTGATTTAACCTGAAGCAGACGGCGGGGAGGTTCTGGGTGGAGCAAGCCTTCCGCCCCCCCACATCCTCAAGAGGTCCCCAAACCTCAGAGGGGAGGAGTGGTGGCAAGACCTAACCCCTCTGCCTGTTTTTGATGCGGGAAGGAAGGTCACCGGGCTGTGAACTGCAAAGTCAAGCTGGAACCAAAGGGGCCGCCGAAAAAAGGGAAGAAACCTGAAAAATCCCCAGCGAAGCCTTGCGAAGCGGCACTAAAGTCGTAAGAGACGGCAGAGGTCACCCCTCCCGTGGGTGAGGAGTCAGAAACCCTGATTACCCCTGAGAAGGGTGATTCCGACTCGGAAGACGACTTCCTGGTAAGTCCAAGCGAGGGCCCTATGACCATTCCAGTGAAGTTGAGGGTAACCAGTTCAGGGGTCGAAGGGGAAATGCTAGCCCTATTAGATTCTGGGTGCACAAGGTGTATAATCAACATGGAAGTAGTCGAGAAAATGGGCTTAAAACTAAACCTTTAAGGATGCCCATTTCCTTTTGCCAATTAGATGGATCAGTGGCTGGGGGTTGCCCTGCACGTTTTATCACAGAACCTATAGAAATGACCATGGGAGAGCATGATGAGACTCTGCGCTTTATTGTGGTCCCTGGGATGGAGCAACCATTAATACTGGGATTGCCCTGGTTCCAGAAATGGAACCCCCAGGTTAACTGGAGAAAGGGGTTGTTGCGCATACATACCAAGCAGCGACCAGAAAAAGAGAGGAGATCTCAGCCGAAACTTCAGATTCCGATTGAAATAGCTTCCACAGGTACCGAACCCGTGAAAGGGAGGAGAAAATTCCAAAAGAGTATTGGGATTTAAAGAAAGTGTTCAGTGAGAAGGCCTCGGATGAGCTCCCACCTCACCAGTCAACAGACTGTGCTATTGAACTTTTGCCTGGGGTGAAGCTCCCGAAACTCAAGTTGTACTCAATGACACCACGGGAATTAGAGGAGCTAAGATTGTTTATAGATAAAAATCTGGAACGTCGTTTCATCCAACCTGCTAGGCCCCGGGTAGCGGCCCCAGTGTTGTTCCATGAAAAGAAAGAAAGCTCCAAACGCTTGGTGGTGGACTACAGAAATTTGAACACCATTTCTGTGGAAAACGTGTACCCCCTCCCTTTGATGAAGGACATGTTGGCCCACCTAGCCAAGGGGAAGATTTTTACGAAGTTGGATTTGAGAGAAGCATACTATCGAATTCGAATTAAGGAAGGGGATGAGTGGAAGACCGCTTTTAACTGCCTGATGGGTTGTTTCCAATTCAACATTCTTCCTTTTGGTTTACAAGGGGCCCCAGCTGTATTCATGCAGATGATCAATCAGGTGTTACATGAACATTTATACAGGGGGGTTCTGGTTTATCTTTATGACATCCTTATCTACACGGAAACTCTGGATGAACATGTGAAACTGGTGCAGTCGGTTCTACAGAAACTGTGTGCCACTAAGTTGTATGCTAAACTATCCAAGTGTGAATCAAGAGAAAATTGACTATTTGGGATATCGCATTTCATCTGAGGGCATAGAAATGGATCTAGAAAAAGTGCGTGCCGTTTTGGAATGGGCTCCACCATGTACCAGAAAATGACTTCAAAGCTTCTTGGGATTTGCAAACTTTTACCGGCAATTTATCCCGACTTTTGCTAAGATAGCAATGCCCATCACAAATCTCTTAAAAACAAAAGGGGAGGTGAAGCCAAGGCCGAGCAAGCCGTTGGAGTGGTCCATGGTGGTTCCAAGCAGCTTTTGAAAAGCTAAAACGTCTGTTTGCTGCAGAACCAGTGCTAAAGCACCTGGATATGGAGGCTCCTTTTGTGATCCAAGCCGATGTGAGTGATGTGGCCATTGGAGCAGTGTTACTTCAAATCAATGAGAAAGGACCTTACAGCTTTGTGCATATACCTCTTGTAAACTGTCTGAAACCGAGAGAAACTGGGCCGTCTGGGAAAAAGAAGCTTTTGCAGTTTGTTGGGCCTTACTGACCTGGAGACATGTCCTGGAAGGAGCAAAACATCCATTTGAGGTATGGACTGATCATAAAAATTTGGAAGCTTTAAAAACGCCTTGGAAGCTATCCCCTAAACAAGTTCACTGGGCCCAGTATTTCAAGCGGTTCAATTTCTCATTGAAGTACATTCCAGGGGGGAAGAACTTCATGGTGGATGCTCTCTCTAGACGACCCCAATATAATAGTATTCTCCAGGAAGTGATAAGTCCAATTGTTTCGACCAAACATCTAGCCGCCCCAGTGATCACCAGAGCCCAAAAGAAGAAACAAGAAGTGGATTTATTAAATGACCTAACCGAACAACTAAAAGAAGCTTTAAAACTTGATGATTGGTTCCTGGCTTATTCGAATGACTATACAGTTAGAGATGGTTTGGCTTGGGTGGGGACCAAGTTGTATGTGCCACAGGTGCTGAGGGGCCAAATACTACAACAAGCTCATGATTCTAAAGCTTGGTCACTTTGGATTCGTGAAAACCTTACATCTGGTTAAGCGGCAATTCTGGTGGCCTACTTTGAAGAAGGATTGAAGCTTATGTAGCTAGCTGTCCAATTTGTGCTTCGGCAAAGAGACCTCCTGGTAAGCCAGCAGGGTTGTTACAAAATGTAGCTATACCAACAGCCCCCTGGAAGGAAATCTCTATAGACTTTATAGTAGAATTACTCGAAAGCAGTGGAAACACGGTTATTTGGGTGGTAACCGATTTGTTTTCCAAACAAGTACATTCCATACCTTGTTCCAAGATTCCATCTGCTAAGATGCTGGCTAAACTGTTTATTTCACATATCTATAGGTTACATGGCGTTCCAGAACGCATAATCTCTGACAGAGGGGTCCAATTTACCTCAAATTTTTGGAAAGAGTTCCTGAAGTTGATAGCCTCCACCCAGGGCTTAAGCTCTGCCCACCACCCCCAAACCAATGGGGCCTTTGAGAGGACTAACGCAGTGTTAGAACAGTATCTTAGATGTTACATAAATTATCAACAAGATAACTGGTCCGACTTACTACCATTTGCTGAAGTGGCATATAACAACTCCGTACATAGTAGTACTGGATTTACTCCATTTAAAGTAGCTTCAGGACAAGATTTTGTACCCATACCTGAACTTCCTCGTGAAAGGCCTAACATCCATTCATTGGATGAATGGATAACTCAACTCCAACTTAACTGGCCAGTAACACGTAAAGCATTAGATGAGGCCCATCAAGCTCATAAGAAGTTTGCAGACAAGAAAAGATCTGCACAGAAATTATATAAAGTAGGCGACAAAGTTTTCCTGTCCACCAGATACCTGCAAACCATTCAAAAGTCAAAGAAACTTGATCCTAAATATGTTGGTCCTTTCACGATTGAACGGATTATAAACCCTGTAGTTTATAAGTCCAGCTGAACTTATGGAAAACTTCGACAAATTCACCCAGTTTTCCATGTTAGTTTATTAAAACCTGAACATACTTCTGATTTAAGACCCATCCAGGCTGACCCTCCCATACCAATACTGATTGAAGGTGAACAACATTTTGAAGTTAAAGAAATTCTGGACTCTCGCAAATGGAGGGGTCGGCTCCAGTATCTTGTAGCCAGGAAACATTTCTCTTCTTCACAAGCCGAATGGGTTAACGAAACCGATGTTAAAGTCCCTAAGTTGATCAAAGCATTTCGTTCCAAGTATCCTGATAAGCCCTAGGAGTAATTGTCTTTTTACATATTACTTTTTAAGTAATCCTTTGTAATTGTCTAATGATTAATTATTTTCTTTATATTTTTCTCCTCTCTCTCTTCTAGGACTGACGGTTTTCCTTTTTCTAGAAGGGCCGAATGTCAGCCTTCAAGATCTTCTACTATTGCCTTGCATCTTTCGGCTGTCATAAGAAATGGGGGGGGGGAAGAGGGGATGAGTCTGGGAAGTGAGCTGGAGGTGTTACATTTTTCTGTTGTGTAAATGGGGGGGGAGCATACATACATCAGAGTTAGGTTTCTATTTCTCATTTAGCTTTCTTTTCTCTGTGCAACTGCAATCTGTTATCAAAGTATGCCAAGGTCAATGGACAGAGGCCTCATCATCACCTGAAGATGCCCACATGATCATATTCACAATTTCTAATTGGAAGTTTCATCTGAACTATTGGGGATGGGAACATTTCCATCACTTTGTATATGTGATTTACGCACCTAATTTCTCAGATTCAGAATTCTTTGGTTGCTACCACTTCACTTTCAGTAAAAGATAACTTTTCTCTAACTTGAAGAGTCTAAGTATTTCTTTCTTGGATTTTGAATGGAGCACCGGCTGACCCAGCGATCCCATCCGAACTGCTCGAAGACCACGCCGAGACTGAGCTGCATGACGCACGTTGGACTAAACCAAAGGGGGAGGAGTGTTATGTATGGAACTTGGTAGACTCCAAGTTCTCTATTCTGATTGGCTGAAAAGGCCGTTCTTGGATTGGCTATTAGAGAACCAATCCGATTGGCCTGCCAAACGGCGGGAACAATTAAAGTAGTGTCATTGGCCACAAGCCGCAGGCAAGCTGCTATATAAAGGGCTGCTGCGACTTGGGCTGTTGTTCCGTTACCATTGCTTAGCGAGTTTAATAAAAGAGTTTGTTGTTGGAACCCGGTCTCGTGCGCTTCTTTCCGGATGGAACAGATGATAAGAAAGCAGTTCTTCCTTACTATTGTCAAAAACACAACATGAATGTCATCAGGATTTGAGCAGGGCCTGAGTACATGTTTACCAAAATTGTTTATCGCTTGTAGTACTTGTTCAGTATCTTTTTTTCTCCTCCAAGAAATTTCTTTTTTTTAAAAAACTGTTCTAGAAGGGCATATAACATCATTCCCCAATCAGGCAACTTCCAGATGTGGGGTGGAGTCACAATAGCCATGAAGAGGTATGCAAGGGGGAGCTAGAGAGAAGATGTCACAGCAACTCATACTACAAATAACTGTTTAAATCTAAGTAGTTGCTTCAATAAGTTGCAGTTTACTAGATTTCATTTAAATATAAAGAGAAACTTCTTGACAATAAGATTTAGTTAAACGGCAGAATAGTTTATCTATGGAAATTGTGGGCTCTTCATCTTGGGAGCTATCTGAGAAGATGGATAATCTTCTGTTCTGGGTCGTTTCAGTGATTTTCTTGCATGTGCTAGAGGACTGGATTAGATCAATGCTTTTCAAACTTGGCAGCTTTAAGATGTATGGACTTCAGCTCCCAGAATTTCCCAGCCAACATGTTTGGTTGGAAAAATATTGGATTAAATGAACCTCTTGGCCTTCTATGGTTTATGATTCTGTGATCTCCCAGATAATTTCCTCAGCTGGACTGAGGAAAGATGCTAAGGAAGGAAACAATATCTTTCTTGTGGTTGCCTAGTGCTGCTTATCACCATCAATAGTTGTTCAGTGCCAGTTTTGATGTCTTTGTCGTACCTAATTCAAGTTAAGAGTAGCCAAAGAGTGTACTATTGGAGAGTACTGTTTAGAGCAAGGGAAAAAAACTTTGGCTGAGTGAGCGTGCTGTTGCCAAAAACTTGGCAATCATTGAAGGTGTTGATCTAGAGAATGATAGTGCCCTCTCTTTAATTAAGCTCTGAAAAAAAGATAAAACAGGGGGGGAAATAGCAGGAATTTCCGCTGGCTTACATGTGAACCATGCAAGTTTCTTTCATGATTTGGATGAGATGCACTTGATTAACCCGAGAGGCAAAGGCATCAAAATGTCCAAATTGTGCAGCAGAAACAGGATTCACTCCAATACTATGCTTTCTTTTTACTCAATAGGAATGGAATGGAATGGAATGGAATAGAATAGAATAGAATAGAATAGAATAGAATAGAATAGAATAGA
>BLBF01000042.1:17220478-17239116 GCA_015471245.1 Laticauda colubrina | reverse complement strand
GAATAGAATAGAATAGAATAGAATAGAATAGAATAGAATAGAATAGAAGTTGGAAGGGACCTTGGAGGTCTTCTAGTCCAACCCCTTGCTCAGGCAGGAAACCTATACCATTTCAGACAAATGGTTGACCAATTTCTTCTTAGAAACTTCCAGTGTTGGAGCCTTTACAGCTTCTAGAGACAAGTTGTTCCTGACTAATTGTTCTGTCAGGAAATTTCTCCTTAGTTCTAGGTTGCTTCTCTCCCCGATTAGTTTCCACCCAATGCTTCTTGCCCTGCCCTCAGATGCTTTGGAGAATAGTTTGGCTCCTTATTCTTTGTGGCAGTGCCTGAGATATCCGAACACTGCTCTCATGTCATCCCTAGTCCTTCTTTTCATTAAACTAGACATACCCTATCCCAGCAACCATCTTTATATGTTTTAGCCTCCAGGCCCCTAATCATCTTTGCCGCTTGTCTCTGCCCTCTTTTCAGAATTTCAACATCTTTGTGACATCCCGGCAACCAAAACTGGATGCAGGATTCCAAGTGTGGCCTTACCAAGGCATTACAAAGTGATCATGATACTATCCCTCTGTTTCTGCAGCCTAGAACCGTCTGAATAAGCGTTTCTCAAGCTTAGCAGGCAAGATTCTGACTCAGTCTCCCAGAATTCCCCAATGTGTCAGTCAACTTATGCTGGCGGGGGAATTCTGGGAGTTGGAGTCCACACATCTTCAAAGTTGCTCAGAGAAACCCCACGCTAGAAGCGGAGCTCAGCGCTTTCAGAGATTGGGAAAAAAAAAAAAAAGCGAGGCAGGAGCGGGGAAGATGCCGCCGAGGCCCTCGGAGCAAACTTTCCTCCTTCGAGCACAACCGAGCCCAGCGCCCTCCTTCCTGCCTTGGTGCATCAGCCAACCCAGCAAACACCGGCCGGGGTCCTGAGTGGCGATCCTCGGCCGCCTCTTCTCTGCCCGCTCCGGCACCCCCCGTCCCCTCCCAAGCCAAGGAAAGCCGAGGGGCGCGGGGCGGCCGGAGGAGGGCCCGGGGGCGGGGCGGGGGAAGGTATGAGGCAGGCCTCCCGGAGCGAGGCGGGGCTGCGGAACAAGCAAGGCACCGGCGGAGCTGCGGGGCCGGGCAGCCAGAGCGAGAGGCTGAGCTGGGAATCTCGCTCTGCTGCTCCTGCGGGGAAGAAGCCCGGCGCTGCTCGGACGGGGCGGCTGCTGGTTGCCGCGGTCTGCATCCCTTTTCCGCTCCATCTCCTGCTCCGGCCGTCCCGAGGGAACAAAGGGCGCCCGGACGCAGCGCGCCATGCCCGGCGGCCGCGTCTGCCGGATTCTTCTGCTCCTCCTGCCCTTGTGCAGCTTCGGCGAGATCGGCGCCTCGAGCCCGCCCAGGCAGTGAGTAGCCTACGCGCAGCCCTCGGGATGCCATTCCCTGAACAAAGCGCACCGAGCAACGGCTCCGCTCCGCCTCGCTCCTTCTCCGCCTTGTCTTTCCTTTCAACCCGAGCCTCCCGCGCCAGGAAGAGTATTTCGGAGTAGGACTTCTGCTTGCCGGGGTGGCCGTGAGGCATAAGCAGAGAGAGTTCCTTGACCGCCTCCTGCCTTTCTGGAAATCTCCCGGTTGCGAAGGTCAGGGGCATCCGAAGAGGAAGGTTATCGTTTGTGCAGTGCACGCGCGTTCACACACACACACACACACGTGTTTTGCGAGTAGGCTTTACAGAAATGTTTGAAACCCCCCCCCCCCTCCGTCCGTCCGTCCGGCTCCCATGCAAGATGAGTTGTGGTCCATAGAAAGTTGCGCGCTGTTTGCTTTTATTCTTTGCTGACCTTAACAGTCAGGTTTATCAGTTTAACAAATGTTAAAACTATGTTCCCAGGCTTAGAATAGGGATGGGTTTGATGTTTCTTCTTCCTGCTGTTTTGAACCAAACAATCCGATTTGGGGTCTAATTCAGGGATTGAAGTTAGAAAAATTCAAATCTGGCCTAATTCTGCCCTTGCCATCTGATGTGGTAGCATCGAAAAGCAAGCAAGGGGAGCCGGAGAGGGGAGGGTTTTCACATCACTCTTCTGGGGTGAATTGTCACCAATTGTGTTGGGTTCTCCAGGCTGCCTTGTTTCAAAATGGTCAAAATCAATGCTTTGATAACAGAAGCATGGGTATGTAGCTAAACTGAGAGCCAGTTCAGATGAACATTCATTGGCTAACTAGAAGGAGAGAATAGAATAGAAATCTTTACTGGCCAAGTGTGATTGGACACACAAGGAGTATGTCTTGGTGCAAATGCTCTCAGTGTATATAAAAGAAAAAATACATTTGTCAAGAGTCCAGAATCATCAGATACAACACTTAATAATAGTCATAGGGTATAGTAAGCAATCAAATCATACACTTCTGGGAGAAGATGCAGAAAGTATAACTTGTGAAATGCAAGATTTCTTTGGTGGCTAGCAAGTACTTTTGTTTTCCTGAGATGCAAAAATCATTGCCTATGGTAAATTATGCAAAAATCATTGCATGCTATTTCTCTCTCTCTCTCTCTCTCTCTCCCCCCCCCCCCAATTACCCTACAACCAAGTTTGTCACACCAGGCTGTTTGGTTGTAACTCCTTAACAAATGTTAAGTATTAACCAGCCTCTGACACTTCCTTTGTGAGGGGCACATGACATTTTTCAGTTGTTTCTAAGCTGAGTGTGTAAGCTTTAAATTCTGAGACCCTCTTTGTACATTTTTAAAAATCCTGGCAACAGATCTATTTCTTACAAGCTGGGGCACTGGTGAATATTGCCTAATTCTCAAAGCAAAGTAATAAACTTTGCCCTGTTTTATGATGTAGTAAAGGCACATCAAGCTGGTACAATGCAAAGTTAAGTTCTTACAATATTTTGGCAATTCCTTCTCAATGACTAAGTGCTTTAGTGTGTACAGATTCCAAAGGCAATACCTTTCCTTTTAAGATCTGTCAAATAGTTAGCAAGTCAGATGCTGTCCTAGCATTTGTGACTGCATTTCTGGGCAATGTGCATTCTCTTTCTAAGTAAAAAAATGTCAGAAATGCTCCAACTTACAAAAAGATTAACAATGATGATATATTTTTTTAAGTGCTGCGACTTTTAGGAGCAGAACAATGGCCTTTGCAAGACAGTGACAGCATATTGGAAGAAGAATTTGAAACTACATGTGTTCTGCATATGGGATCATCACCCACAGTGGATGTGGCCACTCACAGCTGTTTGCCTAATAGAAGCAGATGTATTTTTTATTCCTCTCTCTTTCCATCCCACCCACTCCTGATACGGAAAACATGGCCAAAGATTACAATTAGAAAATAAAATATATGTTTTTAGCCTTGTAATATGAGGAAAACACACTATCTCCTTCCCTCCTCTGGTTCTTAGCATGCCCAACACAATCTGCATGATGCACACCCAAGACAGCTGAACTTTTGCAGAGTTGTAATGGGATCTCCATGGCAATGCATCCTGCTGAGGAAGAAACACGAGAGTTGGAATTTGAAAAAAGACAAGGTTGTGAGCTATAAAATAGCATGACCCTCAACCCCTGGGGTGCCTATTAATCTCCAGTTAGAGAGACCCAAGGGCTGGGCCAAAATGAAACAACTAGTTAAAATATGTTTTAAAGCATGTGACGTGAAGAGCTGTCCTCCGTGAAGAGTCTTTGGAGAGCGGTAGAGCGGGTGAGGGAAGTTGATGGATATCATGATGTCATGAGGAGGGCATAAATAATTCTGCAAGAACCCGAAAATATTGTTCAGTCATTTGTGAAGCTCTAAAGAGCACTATGAGTAGTTAATGCATACTATCTTAGCCTTGTAACAGAAGATAGAGAATGCTTCTGGCCTTATGCCAGAAGAATGAAACAATAGATAAAAATTTGATAAGTATGACCATGCCCAGGAGATCCAACAGAACAATTTAAATGGCAACAAGGGACCTTTAAGATTCTTTCCATAAAAGCAGAATTATTTTTTACTCAAGGAGGGCGGGGAATAAGATCAAGAGGGATGCAAGACTTCTTGAGTATCCATTCAGGTTTCCTTCATCCTTTAATGCGATCATGTACTTCTCAAATTCCAACCTCCCTCATGAAATGTTTCGGAGTCCCTATCTATTACCTAATAGTCTTTACAGAAGGATTTTTTTTACAGAACTTTTGTACATCATGGGCTCTGTGTATGTGTGTGTTTTAGAGAGAGGGAGGGAGAGAAATTATGAAAAGCAGTCAGGTCAGTTTGAGAGCATCGATCTAGTTTTATTGTTTCTTCTCCTCCCTATAGCAAATGAGAAATGTTAGCACTGCCTCCCATCTATGTTACTATACAAAATCCTTGGAATAATGGTTGGTTATTACAGCCTCTGCTTCATTTTCACCAGTCTTTCTTTTTCCAGATAACTTGTTTGGAATAATCCTGAAGTCTATACAATAGCTTCCAAGATAAACACAACTTTCCCTTGCAGTGAAATCTCTCTCTCTTTTTTCCCATCCTTCTCTTCTGTGCATCCCTACAGACGGGAGGATCCGTTTTATGAAAAATACATTGTGAATTATGTTCTTTTCATAATGATGACTTTATTTTTTTCCCCTTTTTCCAGGGGCTACTTGATTGCGGTGCCTTCTGTTTTCCGAACAGGTGTGGAAGAATCCATTAGTGTGACTATTTTTAATCCAGTCAGGGAGACAACGGTCCAGATCCAACTCGTAGTCAAAGGAGAGATGGTAGCTCATGCCCATGGAGCAATTCTGGGTAGGCTGCCATTTATGTATGCAGTACATAATTGAATGATATTGTGTTTCCCCAAAAATAAGACCTACCTTGATTTTTATATGTGCACCAAATATAAACCCTATCCCCAAAATAAGCCCAAGTTAAGATCCCTCCCACTCCATTGCACCTGGTTGCATGGAGTGGGGTGGGGTGCATCGGTAAAAATCAAGCTAGGATGGGGATGCAGGGGGTGGAGCTACTTACTTTTGGATAGTTGCAACCAGGCCTCGCACACCCCGACATCTGCCTCACCTTGCTGGCCTACTTCTGCTGCGGCCGCTTGCACACATCACCCCTGGCCTCCGTTTCACTTCAGGAAAGGCCTCTGATGGCGAAACTAGGCTTGGGGGGAGGTGTGCCACATGCGTCAATCCAGAGCTTGTTTCTTGGCTGTAGAGGCCTTTTCTGAAGGCCTCTGATAGAGAAACGGAAGCTGGGAGTGCTGTGCACGTCAATCTAGAGCTTATTTCTCACATAGTTACAAAATATTAAGAATACAAGATCAGCATTACATTTAGTGATACAAATATGTATCACCTAGGTTTAAGTGTGAGTTTTCCTGATAGCAAAGGACAAGGGTTTTAGATGTTTTTAGAGCTACTTGTACCATTTTGTCTTATTCTATATTTCTTCTAATGTCCTTAATGCAAATTTGGAAGTAAGTAGCAATATTCAGAAAGTCAAATATTAGCAATGTCAGTTCATAAAGTAGTGCGACTTTACCACATTACTATGGTTGTCTAGGCTATAGTTCTGCCACAAAAATCTAAACTGAGCATTGTGGGATATGGGTAAATTATTTTGCAAAACAACAGTAAGCAAAAAAAAAAAAAATTGTGCTTATTTTTTTCTAGAAATAAGTCCTACTGTTCTTAATGGGATTTACTTTCAGAAAAGCAGGCATGGGATTATAGCCTAAAATGTTAAACACTGTTCCCAAGTACTGTACAGTATATCTCCTTCACTTAATTCCCTTTTTAAATAATCTGCTATAATTTATTTTCTGTAAGGATGCTTGTGTTCCCAAAATCTGTCTTTCAGTTCTAGGAAAGAAGATGCCATTAAAATTTAAATATTTTTGTGACTCATACAGTAATTCAAAAGTAGAGATTACAAACAATTCTGCTACTATGATGCAGGCCAACATTCCTAAAATTAAAACCGGAAAACCATGGAGCATCTTTCTTTGGCTACTTGTGTGTCAATTATTTAAAAATACCCTTGAAATGTACCATTTCAAAGTGAATCATGTACTTTATAAGTAATTCCATTATCTAAGTGTCATATGCCAGCAGAATTTTTCACAACTGTATGAGAACTGAAGAAGCTTTAAAATTGTAGCTTCCAAAAAGGCTTTGTTGATAGCAGCTGTTTTCTGTTGTCATCTTTGCCGCAAACAGCTGCTTTTGACTCTTGTTGCGTCCCACACAAGGTGCTTGCATGTCCTTTCCTCTTCCAGCGATTGCAAATGGAGCATTTATGGGCAAGTTTAAAGCTGCAGCATGGGCTTCTTGGATTTGACATTCATGCTATTGGGAGCTTAGCTCAGGAATATCACCATCTCCAGTGAAGAGTGCTTTGTACGTGTGGCTGAGCCCTCACCCTGTCCTATTGGGATTCACAGTTGAGAAGTGATGCTCATGCCAAGGGTACTCATGGACCTTGTTTTTTTTTTGCCAAGGCTTGTTGACTTTCTGGCATCATGCAAACTGAACTGGCAATTATAGCCAGAACAAACACATTTCCTGAATATCCATGCTAGGTTTGCTGCTCATTTGTACTAAAATAGGAAAATAGTCAAAATATTTAACTTTATGGGACTTCAGTGGGAGAAAACTAATGATTCTTAATCCCTTTTCCTTTATCTTGCAGGTAAAGGAACAATCAAGCTTAAGGTGAGTTCTTATAACTTAGTTGGAACTGTCAGGTACTTGCAGCTTAATAGAAGCTTGTGGAATTGAATGGCTGATTTTCGCTTTTAGGATAACAGTTGACAATGTTGTGTGCCCTTGTGCCCAAAAAGAAATCTTCCCTTGTCATTTAAACCATCAGTTTCACAGGACATCTTTTGGATTGTTCCAACATTTCTCCCACTCCTTCCAGGCATTTGTGCTTCATCTTGGTTCTCTTCTAATACTGCTTGTGCGAGTGAAGTGTGTGCCAGTCCCATTAATTTTTGCTGCTCAAGGAAGGGGGTTTACTCTGAACTTGGTCTGGAGCCTTGGCAACAGCGACTGCAGCATTTCTTCAGTGTGGCTGAGACTTAAGACCACACATTCCTTGGCAGCATCTCTGAATGCGAGTTCTTTCAAAACAGCACATACCAACTCCTTCAGCCATTGCCAGGAGTTCAGATGGGGAACCTATCGTTGACCGTCTCTGCTCTGGTCCAGTCTTAACCTAGCCTCCGCAGTGAAATACTGCTGCTGTTTGTAGTTGTAGCAGAGTTTGTGGTTGCTGGAACACCTTGAAAATGACTGTTGATCTGCTTCTGATATGTGGGCTAAGCTGCTCTGTTTTGCTTAAACAGACAGTCCACTTCTGGGTCCTGCAGAAGCCAAATTTGAACTGAATTCCATGCTCTGAATATGTTAGTGACCCCATTCCTACATTAGGCCATGTTTATATACTGCTTTTGCTTTCCTTGTTGGAGTTAGAATCTTGCAGAGTAGGTTATGTTGCCTGTCTAATTTATTAGGGAATCTGAACTTATATAGTTGTTGACAGATCTTAAGTGCTTGTCAGATTGTGCTCTTAGAATTATGTTGATTTCTATACAAATATCTAGGCTAGCATTTAGAAAGAAATAGCATGTACAATATAATGTGTGTGTATTTTTTTTTCTGCTTTATAATGAAGTTTTACGGGAACACATTTCTATCCACCCCAGTAAAATATACATTCATTCCAAAAATGTTATCCATTTATTCATGCGTAATATCGCTGAGAAAAGTTCATTACTCTTTCTTATAATTCAGTTAATTCAACCATTTCTGACCCTTCCCTGAGCCATTGGTCTTCAGGTATTTTGGAGCATACTTTCCATGTTTCTTATTCCTAGGCTCGTAGGAACTCCAGTCAAAATAATTGAAGAGTGACAAGTTGGAGAAAGCTTCTCTGAAGTTTTACAAGCCACATGTTTTATTTATGATATATCAACAAACTAGGAATGAGTTACCTATAGCTCTATGAGTACAGGTAACCTGTAGGTTAATTTAAAGCACCTTTTCCAAGCAATCATGTTAGAAATATGGCAAGAACTATCTTCCCCTTTTGCTGAGAAAGAAGATGTTAGAAAAAAGAGAATTTGTGGTCCTGTCCACTCTGGATTCTAGTCTTTGCTTGCTTTAGGTTCTTCACCCAGCCTTAAACCACCAACAGATAATTCTTGAGGAAATGGAGTTCTCTGTTTCTGATCTAAAGTGATGCCATAGAGTTGTATCCTCAGGTAGAAAACCCACAAGGGTCCCAAATTCAGGATTTCTCTGTCTTGGAAAAATGAAGGGAGAGGCAAGAAAACAAAATGTATTGCCTATTATAAAAATGTAGAAAGAACATGGAAAGAATATGGTGAGTGAATGTTTGGAAAAGCAATAGTAGGGAAATTAAGAAGCAAGAGGTCCACATTGACTGTGAAAATCTTTTTGGAATTTACATTCCTATTGATCTGAACTAATGTTTCTCTAAACCTTAGCAAATTTAAGATGGGTGGATTTCATCTTCTAAAATTTCCCAGTTAATCATGCTGGCCGGGAAATTCTGGGAATTGAAGTCCATTTAAAATTGCCAAACACTGATCTAAGCTGTTAAAAAGGACAGGGAACTATTCAATGTTACAATTTTAGATTCTGTGCTAAAATTAGTTCTGCCCAAGAATAATAGTCATAAATCCAACCTCCATCCTGGATTTGTCTCCTAGGTTCCCTCAGGACTTCGGGGCCAGGCTCAGGTAAAAGTGTGGGGCAACCATCACTTGGCCAAGGAGGGTTACATCTTCCACAACTATACTACCGTGACTATTGATAGCAAAGGCGCTTCAGTCTTCATTCAGACAGATAAGCCAGTGTACAGACCAAAACAGAAAGGTGAGAGCATTGCATGGGAGCATTGATTGAGTCCACAGGAGCCTGATGTTTTGTGCTGGAGCCATTCCAATTCTCCCTGATTATATTTTTCTTTTCTTTTTTAGTGCTGATCAATCTGTTTACTGTGAACCCAGATTTGCGACCAATCAACGAGAAGGTAAGGATTTCCCTAAGCTTGAGACTTAAAAATCCGTATTTCATTCAAATAGGCTGGATCAGTGCATCTGGCTGGAGAATTCTGGGAGTTGAAGTCTGCACATCTTATGCAGTTGAGAAACACTGGACTAGATTCATTTCATTTGAGAAGGATCTTGGCTGACAACCAGTGGGGGAAATTGGTCTTTACTTAAGATTTGAGAGATTGCTATTGGAGTAGAGAAGAATACAAGTAGACCTCACATAACAATTACCCTGTTTAGTGATCATTCGAAGTTACAGTGAAATGAAAAAGTAATTTTGTGACCCATCCTTGCATTTATGACTATAGCAGCATCTCCATCATCAACATTTGGGTCTTTTGCAACTATGGGCTATTTACAGTAGTTGCAGTGTCCCATAGTCGTGTGATCACCATTTGCATGCTTCACAACTGGCTTTCAATAAGCAGTCAGAAGTAAAATCTCAAATTGAGGGCATGCAGTCTTGCTTGACAACCTGCACTGATTTGTTTAACAACTGCAGCGGAAGTGATGATGTAAGTACATCAGAGTCATGTGATATCTTACTTAAGGACTGTGTCACTTAGCAGTGGAATTGCTGACTCCAATTGTGGTTGTTAAAGAGAACTTACCTGTATGTCAGATAAAATAAAGCAATTTGTTTAGAAAAGACATGTTGGCACTTTCCCATAATTTTTTTTCTAATTTTGAAAAAAGGAAAGCCATCCAAGGAGTTGAGGTGGATCTCTACAAAGGGGAAAGAGTTTTTTGTGTGTGGGACCCTACTTATGAATTATCTCATCAGAAAGGCTTGACTGGTGCTCACATTAGCTTCCTTTCCTTACATTTCAATAAATTAAACAAACAAATAAATAAATTTCCACACCAGGTGAAGACTTCTTCATTTTCCCAGTTTTTTTTAATCCAGGTTTTAATTGTACTTTATTTCATATAATTTTAGATTTTGAGTTACCGATTTGCAGCTGCCTAGTTTATGTAGTATTTTTATTTACATTTTGCTGTATATGCTTTTACTTAAATTGTATTTTTTGGAAGTGTTTTATTAGGAACTGCCCAACTAGCTTTGGCTGTTGAATAGTTTTTTAAAAACAAAATAATTAAATAAGCTTGGGTTTAGTGCCACAATGCGTAGTGGAATAAAGTTATTTAATTCTCTCTATGTTTTCTTTCAGATTGAAGCTTATGTGCTGGTGAGTATCTATCAGGATCCTAAGGCCAAACCATTAGAGTATTTTCTTTGGGAGTGTTTACAGAGGCATTGGTACAATCAAGATGGAAGGACATCCTCCCCCCTTTTAGACCATTGAATGTGCAACGCCTATAAAAAAGGGATGAGGTTTTGATGACAAGATGCCATGTTGACTTTTTGACCTTTAGTTGATATCCTGATTTCTCCCCTCCACACACACAATACTTTCAAACTTCTATGAAAGTTTTGTATGAGGAATTAGTTTTCCTGCTAAAAAATGAACACAATGGCCTAATTACCTTCACTATTATTTTCAAGGAAATGCTTGGCACCGACCAGTAATGGTGAAATTATGTTATCATGTTATTCTGCCAATGAATACTGGAATGTCACCCAAAACATTGTGCCGTGTCACCTTTGAGGCACATGTCATAGGCTCACCCTCACTGGAACAGGCCCTACCTCATTCAGTCAAAGAAAGAAATGTGGGCATGTACGATAAGTTTCTGTTTATTTATAATAAGTTGTTAGAGTCAAGTAAATATACATCTGGTTTACATGTTAACAGTGTGTGCCAAAATTTCCTTAATTTTAATTCATTTTAAAAAGTGCTATTATCTCTATTCATCTATGCTGTGCCATGGCTTATAAATGTTAGTGGCTGAGTCCACTTATCCCACTAAGCAAAAATTGTGATGTATTTTTATTTTTTACTTATTATTAGACTTTGATGCTACTTATCTCATTGAGGGAATGTGTAAACTTATACCTATTCCCCTCAGGTTCCGGGGAGTTATTTTTGCATTTTCAAGTGTTGTAGTAAGAAAGATATTGAGATATTGGTAACTAAGACCAATATAAGAAATGAATCTCTTTTCCTAGGATCCCCGAGGGTCTCGGATGGTAGAATGGAAAAACCTCAAGCCAATTTGTTGTGGTGAGTTTTAGACTGTCACAACTGAGCATCCCACTGCCCAGAGCTTCAAAGAGAAAGGGTGAGATGCAAATTGATTAAAGAAATAAGGATGAATCCTTTGGCTCTTCTATTTTCTGGTTGTGATCTCTAAAGAAATTGGGCCACCAATGTAGCTCATCTCCTCTGATCTTCCTTTCCTTTGGCAGGCATCATCAACATGAGTTTCCCTTTGTCTGATCAACCAGTGTTTGGAGAATGGTTTATATTTGTAGAAATGCAAGAATACACATACAACAAATCATTTGAAGTTCAAAAATATGGTGAGTGAATAGCAGAGCTGGTAGAACTTGTTTTGAAAACACACTATTTTTGAGATGTCATAATCATGTTTGAGTGAGTCTAGAGCTTATGAGCGTCAGTGGAGTAGAGTCAACAATAAAGATGGTACCTGGAGCCATGCAATTGAAGCCCTTACTATAGCTGTTCCTATATAAACAGTTTCTGAAAAAAGTTGTTGAGTTGGTGGTGCTCAGGTTATTATTATTGTACCTATTGTGGTTGTCAGTAATATTCATTCATATTCATATTTAGTATGGTGGACAAATGAGGAATAATTAAAGCCATCAAAACAATTAAAAAGTTAAATGACTTCTCAAATTGTTGTTGAAAAGTCAAATGACTACTCCAGATCTTGGCAGCCAAGATGTTAATGGATAAACAGTTTCTCTTGTCTTGCTAGATGTAATGTCCCCATTCTGACCTGTGATGGCAATGTTCATTGTCAGTTATGCTTATTAATATTCTCTATACATTTATAAACGTTCATGTTAGAAAGGCTTGCTTTGGAAATCAAAAGTCTTGGAAAAGTGCTACAAATAATCTCAGGAAGTTCTACCAGATTTTTAAATCCATTTGTTTTTTGGGTAAGCCATGAATAATATCTGATTGCTTTTCATTAGTTGTGTAAGCTTATCGCAATTTCTAGTTATTAAATTCCATTCTATGCTTGTTTTATCATTTCCAAATGGGGAATATAATATTTAGCTTCGTCTGTATTTTTTCCATATTTTCCAACCTTATTTCATTCAAAAATCCATTTCTGAAACTAATTTAGCATCTCAGTGTGTAGCCTTGCAGACTTGAAATAGCTTAGAATCTGAAATCAGAATTTCAGCATAGGAGGACCATTTAAACCTTGCTTTTTACGGAAGGCTTAATGGAAGATTTATGATGATTTTTTAAAATCCTTAATGTATGCTTGAATCTTTTGTCTCAGTGGCCTTATTTTTTATAGTAACTTTTGTTACTTTTTACTTTGTACTGTATAAGACATTAGAATTTCAGTCTTTTTATTTTAAAACAACACGTGCATGTCTTTTGAAGTAGCTCTGCTGAATTGAAAAAACAAATAAAAAAGGAAGGAAGGAAAGAAAGAAGGAAGGAAGGGGAAGGGAAGGGAAAGGAAGGGGATTCTTTCAGTCACACCAACATGTAAATATGCCATACTATATGAATCCCATATGCTATATTATATGAATCCCATCAAGCCTTGCTGAGGAACATGAGGAGCGCAAACTTAATAGCAGCATTGTATTTATTTCAGCAAGCTGGAAATACAGGCAGTCCTCAACTTACAATTGAGCCCAAAATTTCTATTGTTAAATGAGACATTTGTTAAAGAGAATTTTGTCTCATGTTATGACCTTCCTTGCCACAGTTGTTATATGAATCATTGCTGTTGACAAGTTAGTAACCCGGCTTTTAAGTGAATCTGGTGTTCGCATTGAGTTTGCTTGTCAAAAGGTCACAGAAAATCACATGACCTTGGGACACAGCAGTGGTCATAAAAATGAACTTGTTACCAAGCATCTGAATTTTGATCACATGGTCATGGGGATGCTGCAAAGATCCTAAGTGTGAAAAATGGTCAATTTGTCACATTTTTCAGTGTTGTAACTTTGGTCACTAAATGAACTGTTGTAAGTCGAGGACTACCTTTCATATCTGCAACACTTCATCTCCTTACTAAAGTTAAAATCAGATAGGAAATGGAAGCATCTTTCAAAGTAACTCATTTTATTAAAATGCAGAAGCTTTCATGCTTTCACCTTGTTTTCTCTGTTGCATAGAGTGGCTACTAGATTCCTTCTGATTGTTGGCTAATGTAGATAATGTAGACTCTCCTTTCACACTGTTTATTATTGAATGAAGGCTCATTTTTCATGATTGACCAGTTGTTTAGTCCGAGACCTTTTCAGATTATGTTTGGTGGATTCCACAAGAATTCGATTGGAGAGGGGGAAAGTTTGCTTAAACACAGCCAATTTTCCATCTTTTGATCGGGTGTTCTGGGAACTTTTTCTTTAATTAAATTTTTAATTGAATGTTTAAATTTAATTCAGTCTTGAAATCTGAAAAAGCTAGAAGGTTCCCAGTCTAGCAGTGTTTTCAAACTTGGCAACTCTAAGATGTGTACTTCAACTCCCAGAATATCTCCAGCCAGCATGGGAGTTGAAGTCCATACATTTTAAAGTTGCCAAGTTTGAAAAATGCTAGTCTTAAAGTATCAGTCAAAAAAGGGAGAATATTTACATTAGGTTGAGTTTTTTTGATGTGAAATGTATTTCACATCATTTGCAGCTTTTTGAGAAATAATAGTTTTTTTTAACATCATTTTAAAAAGTAAACCAGGACACATTTGAAATTATTCCATGGAAATTTGGCAGCAACAAGCCTTCTAAACATATGACATTTTCAGTCTTTCTTCCCCCACCAAAATAAGAAATCAAATTGTTATGCCAACTGAAAAAAAGAGGCCTGATCCATTTATGGGTGGGAGGGCAAAGCATTGTAATTAGCTGCTTTGAAAAATAAGTGATCCAGCCAGAAGTTATAAACAGTTGAAAAAAAAGTTACCGTTTAGTTGGATTATCATAATGTTACAGCTCAATTATTTCTTTTAGTTGTGAAACATTTTAAAAGCAAGACAATTCAAAAGATTAAAATGGGAATGGAAGAGTTGGACTTTGTGCATCGAAGACAATGTGTGATTCCTTTAGTGAACCATTACGTTTTGTGGATTTTTTAATGAATCATTTTTGGGATTTTTTATTTCAGCTGTGCTATAGCATGATGTCAAACTGGATTACCCAAATAGATAGCTGATTGCTAGGGATCTATTAAGTTTACTATGTAGACACTAGTTAGGTGAGATTTCCAACAGTTCCATGTCTTATTATAAATCTCTTTATATAATAGATCTCTTATGGATCTCTCTACCCTTATTTTAGTCCACTTTTCTCATTTCTCAGTTCAACTGCTTTCTTACTTTTAGGTTAAGATTTCCTGATAGTCTCACTCATGCTACTTCTAATCACAGTCAGATTCCCAAAATGTGCTCACATACTTTTTCTCCTCCTTTTAGTTTTGCCCAGGTTTGAGCTGCGTATTGATCCACCACAATACATTCGGGATTTTGGGGTTTGTGAAAAGGGAACTGTCCATGCCAAGTAAGTGTGATCGTGCCTGGTTCCTTTTGATCACTTGAGTGGCTTTCTGCAATTTCTGTTGACATCCCTGTGATTCTTCTGAACTGTATAGTTTGAAAAAGATTTGTGGAATGGGCAATAAATGATCATCATTGTGTCACTAAATGTGAGCTAGAAAACTTTCAAGGGCCATCTTCCCTCAGAGGTAATCTATATTGAAGCCATGTGTGCTGTGCTGAAGCAAACAACAGATGTAGGTAATGACAGAAATAAGTAAGAGCAGCCCTTTCCTGACACATTCTTGTTTTACTTTTGGACACAAGCAATAAGCTGTGGAAACAGAAAAATAATCCAACTCTTGGATTTGTTTGTTTTTTGAGTCCTCCTCAGTATTGGATGGGGTGCCTTTAATCTTTAATTTCTGTAGTATTCTAACAGCACTGCCTAGTTTGTTGCTCTCAAAACTTAACAGCTATGCAAATTGGGTACATGACTCCCAGTTCTGGCTCCCTTTAATTTCTGCAAGGAGGGTTGGGGACCTTTGCTGTAAACGCAAACAGTTTTAGCTTTTTTCTGACTGACTGTCTTTGATGAAAAAGTATCTTGGCAACAGGTCTAGAGAGGAACATAGCAAGTTACAGCAGTTTGCTAAACTCAGTGATTCAAACTATCTGACAGGGTATCAGAAAGCTTTGCATGCATGTAATTAAACTTGGGAATGAAAGATCAATAGCTAAAAATAGTAATTGTTGAGCTTCTGTTCCAGGTACACATTTGGGAAGCCAGTGACAGGGAAGCTGACTGTCAACATGACAGTAAATGGAGTGGGGTACTACAGACACGAATCAGGTCATCTTGTCCTTAAAACTACTGAAGTGAGTAAAGGGAATTAAATAACAAAGGGTGATGGATGGGTTACGTTTTAGTGACTGCAGAATAATATTTAACAGTTTTAAAGAGAATTGCAACTCCAGTGGATCATATGGTCATATAACATGGGTGAAGCCAGGCCATATCCATGGAG
Organism: Laticauda colubrina; assembly: GCA_015471245.1. Taxonomy (NCBI): domain Eukaryota; kingdom Metazoa; phylum Chordata; class Lepidosauria; order Squamata; family Elapidae; genus Laticauda; species Laticauda colubrina. Next base: position 17,223,461 of record BLBF01000042.1, on the reverse strand, counting down.
AAGATTTGGATTCAGTTTTCACCACTTTTCTTTTTTGAATGGATTTTTAGGTATATCTAAACTGTTTTGAGCCTACTTTAGAATGTAAACAGCCGTTTTTCCTTCAAAGGATAGGAAATGACACTTCTGGTTTTTGGCATTTGCAAAATTTTGTATTAAATTTTAGAGAGGGTTCCAAGGAAGCGCAAAAAGGGACCACAAAGTCACACATGGTTCTGGGAGCAGGGATCATACTCTTGTGGCAAAGAAAAATTCTTCTAAAGGAAGCGTCCATTCCAATCTGATATAGTCCCCAATATCTTAGTCTGTGCCATTCCAACAACAGATGGTCTGAAGTTTGTCTGTAGCAGGGATAGGCAAAGATGTAGTTTTTGGAACCTTTAAATTCCAACATTTGGAGCTTCATAATTCTAAAGTCTGATACAAAATCTAAAGTCAGGAAATACATTAAGAGCAATGAGCAACACATATTTGGTTCAGAAATGTGATTCTAACAGTGGTCTCTGAGAGACCACTACTGGTCTCTGCAATATTACTGGTTCTCTTCACCAGTGGGAATTTTGGGATGCCCATGAGGAAGGGTCAAAAATTCAAGATGGCAAGTGCTTCATTTTAAAATGGGATGGGATTTCAATTATAGGCTCATGTGTGCCTCATGACTTTCTGGATACTCCCCACTCTCCACAGATGCCCTTCCTAGCATCTATTATTCATATCTCAATTGGTGGTTTATTCACCAACATGCTTATTTAAAGGGAAATAAACTATTGTTTTGCTGGCATTAGCATACAATTGGGATTTACCCAGAGATAAGGATTTGAACTAATGAGCTAAATGCCAGATTCTACGTAGATTTGTTCTTGCCTCCTGGCACCATTTTCACTGTCCTATAGGAGGGCTGAAGATCTTGGTTTTCCTCATTTGGGTTGTTGGCATTTGGGACAAATGAGTCCTTTCTATTCACAGTAGTTATATTTCCCTTGCCATTACCACAGGCACGTATAGCTTCTTTCATTGTTCACCTTTTTCTATATTATTTCTGGCAGATCGATGGTTCTGCGGATTTTGACATATGTGTAAAAGACATGATGCCTGCAGACATCCCCGAGCATTTCAGAGGCACTGTGAACATTTGGGCCACAGTAACTAGCACCGATGGAAGCAGGCAGGTTACCTTTGATGACTCTACCCCTGTCCAGAAGCAACTTATTGACATAAAATATTCCAAAGATACTCGGAAGCAGTTCAAATCTGGTTTGCCATATAAAGGGAAGGTGAGTAGGATATTGCAATGGGAAGATTATAACATCATAGAGTAGACTTTTCACTATATTCTATCAAGTTGCTGTTGACTTTTACTAGCCATAGATTGACCTTCTTCCACATGATTTGTGCCCAGATGGTCCCTTCAGGTCTCCCAGTGGTGCATTCATTTCCACTGCAGTCAATAATCTCTTCCTCTCTTTCCTTCCATCCTTCTCAGTATTGTGGATTTCTCAAGGGAACCTTCCTAGTTAACCACATTTTAGAAGTGGCCTAATAATTATTTACTGAGGATGCATCCTCACAATGGAGTCTTTATTTGTCACCAGACCGCTAAAGAATTAGGTTGAAATTGGGCCCAGTGTTCCAGTATGAATTTTGTGTTTTCCATCCTATTGTGGGTAGAACAGAGGTGTTCAAACTTTCTGGCTTTGAGGAACAGTGGGGGGAGAGAGAGGGGAGAGTTCCACATGAGTGTCAGCTGACACACACACGTAGCTCCATTTGAGCAAGTGATATGATCACACACACAGACTGCTTGCACAAACAGAGCTGTGTGCATGCATTCGCCCACTCGCCTGCTGTCTGTGCCAGTGGAATTTCACGTGCACACAAAGCTCCCCCCGCCTCTTCCTTGGTCCAGTTCTGAATGGGCCCCAGTGCAATAGTGGGCTATGGCCCAGGGATTGCAGTAGAAGATCTTCTATGAAGATTTTGTAGCTCATGTAGAAGAGTCTCAGATTTGCTGGGCCCCAGTTGGCTGCCACAGGACCATTCCCTCCCAACCAGGCTTTTCCACAGCCAGATTTTCTGTGGCTACCTATGGGACAGGACACCTCATCTGCACAGCCTCTTTTTCCTCCTCCTCTTATTTGTTATGGAAATACTGCCTCTTTGGGAAACCCAAATGCAGATCTTCTATAAGGTTGCTATTGCCAGTGGGGAAAAGCAAATTATCAACTCTATAGGATTTGTCTGGCAGCCCCCTCACTTCTCATTATGCACAAGTGTGCTATCCTGATTCCTGCCTCCTGGCCCAATCTCTTTAGTTTTCAAGATAACCTAGAATGACACACTTCATTTTTGCAGATGTTACAAATTGTCCTTGCAGGCAAGGTTACATGGGGATTGATGCCTCTTGATTTGTGTGATGTTGAGGAAGGAGGTTTGCAGTCCTCCTCCTCAACTCTGCCACAGTGTAAAAAAGATGTTGAGACTCTACAAAGAGTGCAGAGAAGAGCAACAAAGATGATTAGGGAACTGGAGGCTAAAACATATGAAGAACGGTTGCAGGAACTGGGTATATCTAATTTGATGAAAAGAGGGACTAGGGGTGACATGATAGTAGTCTTCCATTATCTCAGGGGCTGCCACAAAGAAGAGGGAGTCAAGCTATTCTCCAAAGCACTTGAGGGCAGGAGAAGAGGCAATGAGTGGAAACTAATCAAGGAGAGAAGCAACTTAGAACTAAGGAGACATTTCCTGACAGTTAGAACAATTAATCAGTGGAACAACAGTGGAAGTTTTTAAAAAGATGTTGGATAACCATTTGTCTGACGTGGTATAGGGTTTCCTACCTAGGCAGGGGGTTAGACTAGAAGACCTCCAAGATCCCTTCCAACTCTGTTATTCTATTCTATTCTATTCTATTCTATTCTATTCTATTCTATTCTATTCTATTCTATTCTATTCTATTCTATTCTATTCTATTCTATTCTAT
>BLBF01000042.1:17185546-17220468 GCA_015471245.1 Laticauda colubrina | reverse complement strand
ATTCTATTCTATTCTATTCTATTCTATTCTATTCTATTCTATTCTATCTGGACTTAAAGCAGCAAACTGGACAACAGTTCCAGAGGATTAAAATTGCTTAACCTCTAAGGCAACCTGGGCTACAATTCATTAGACATTTGGCCACTTTTCTTCCCAACTTTGTGAATACCCTGGGGATGGGTGGGTGGGGAATGGATATTTTTGTCCTGAATGTGCTAGGACAGGGGTCTTCAAAGTTGACAGCTTTAAGACTTGTGGACTTTAACTCCCAGAATTCCTCCTCCAGTCATGTTAGCTCAGGAATTCTGGGAGTTGAAGTCCACAAGTCTTAAAGCTGTCAACTTTGAAGACCCTTGTGCTAGGATCTGCAGTGGTGTACCATGCCCAGACCAGTTATTTCCCCATGTCTGCCTTCTTAGCAGCAGCCCACCCTAAGTTTAATGGCTTGTTTTCCTGCTAGTAGATGATACTGTGTAGAGGGAGAAGGACAGCAGGGATTCTTCCTATCTCTACCTACTTGTCTCCTGATTTTTCAGGTTGAAGTCACTTATCCTGATGGGAGTCCAGCTGATGGAGTGACTGTCCGGGTAAAAGCAGAACTCACTCCAAAGGACAACATTTACACAAGCGAGTTAGTGTCCAGAAGCGGTGTGGTGGAGTTTGAAATCCCTTCTATCCCCCCTGCTGTCCAGTACGTCTGGCTGGAGGTGGGTGAAAGCCCTTGATAGGATTAGTGGGCTGGAATTGCCATTAATCTCATCAAAGGCACACTTTGTCCGTGGGGCCAATGGATTGGGAACATGGGGGGCACCTTTATTTAAGAACATTAATTGAGGGATGTCTTAATCCTTAAACCTCTTAATTTTCTTCTGGGTGTGTGATTTCTGGGGGATTTTTTGTACTGAATGGAAATGGGAAGGAAACCACAGAACATGGAGCAGGGTACAGGGAGAGGAAATTGTCTGCTTGTTATTCAGGATGCCTCAGATTTATGCAGTGGTGGGATTCAAATAATTTAACAACCGGTTCTCTTCCCTAATGATTTCTTCCAACAACCAGTTCACCAAACTGCTCAGAAAGTTAACAACTGGTTCTCCCGAATTGGTGCAAACTCGCTGAATCCCACCACTGGATATATGGCATCTTCAGGTAAATGGAGAATGGGATAAATGATGAGAAAGTGTGTTTCCTACCTGAGTTCCAGATCTGTCAACTGAAGCAATATCAGACTACCTTAAGCTCTTTTCCATGGGGTGGGTTCAAAATGAGAACACATGTTCAAAATGATCAGATGACGGAGTAATACTTTTCATGCCAGACAGAGGGGGAAAATCTGCTTAAAAAAGCATTTCATTATTTTGAGGCTCCCGATAGATTCCCGCTTACTGAAACAATGTCCTGTCCATCAATTAAACAGAAAATAATAGAAGAAAATGATATTGATATAGGATGCAGAGAGGAGGAGGAGAAGGGAATTATTGATAACTTTTCTGTTGTTTCATTGGATGTCAACCTCCAAACAGCCCTGATCTGGCAAGGTTGCATCCTGTTCTGTTAACCACAGTGCAGAGTCAAATTGGGAAGATTAGATTGGCCTGGTCAAAATCTGCAAGATGAGTTGGGAGTTCAGAAATTGCCCTTGATAGTGACTTTCTACTTTCCATCTTTCTCAAGACCAAAGTCACAGCCTTTGATGGGAAGCTTGTTGGAGATCAGTATCTACCCAACTACCTCTCGATCAGCAGCTGGTATTCACCTAGCAAGTGCCACATCCAGCTTCAGATGCCAGACAGGCCTTTTGTGGTAAGATGCAAGGCAACTGTCAGCATTTTGTTTTCAGAATTTTCAAGATGCATCTGATGGGTTGCCTGCTTTTCTCAGCCTTGTACACTTGGAATGACTAATATCCCTGTTGAGGAAGCTGGGCTGCAGCCAACATGCCTGCTTTGGCTGGGTGTTCCACTTTGGCTGGCTTTCAGAATTGATCTTGCTCCAGGGAAACACTCAATAGCCAGAATACTTTGGCTGCCTTTTCTTAACAGTGAGACTGGTCTGTATCTTTACATCCTGCGCTGTGCTGTGTTTTGCTTTCCCCTGAGTATGGAGAGTGGATTTGGAAGATATGCCAGGTTCCAGAAGACCTAAGGAAAATGTGGCCTATTGTTTCAGAAGGCATTTCTGTCACCAATGATGCTAGAATTTGTTCCATGCTGCCCTTTGAACCAAAGCCCCCTTCCTCAAATCCATGTCCTCCTCCAGATATGTCAACCACCACTACCACCAATCATAGCAATAGCCCTTATATATTGCTTCATAGCTCTTTACAGCCCCCTCTAAGAGGTTTAGGAAGGATGGAAAACAGAGTCAAACTTTGAGCTTCTTGTGCCAACCAAATCAGTTTTTGTTTCAGAAAAATCCCTTGGGTAGGAAGGGGGAAGAGGCATTAGCAAACCTTTATATGGCTGCAGTTGCCCCCTTTCTCTTTCCAGGTGGGAGAGGAGGCATGTGTTGCTGTGAAGTCCACTTGCCCGTGTAATTTCACACTCCACTACGAAGTTGTATCACGGGGGAACATTGTTCTTTCAGGACTGCTGCCTCGAAACAAGACGCAGGAGGGGAACAAAAGAACTGCCACCGATGCATCTTCTGGTAAGAATGTCTTATATGACTGAACTTCTTAGCCATGACTCTGTATTTGAGGCAGGGTCAGAAAGGGGTAGCTTTCTGCCTTGAGTGGTCAGTCTGTGGCTCCTGTGGGTGGAGATGAACAAAGAGCTCACCCTGTTTCCTGAGAAGCCATGGCTTTATTAACACGTGTGTTATTTTCCACCCTATTTCTTATTTAGACCTGACCAGCTCTTCTGCTCCAGAACTGAATACCTGCATGACTTCTATCTGTTTCTCAGTCACTCCAAACATGGCTCCCCTGGGCCGTCTTCTTGCCTACTATGTGCGGGAGAATGGAGAAGGGGTTGCAGATAACCTGCAGTTTGGCATCAAGCCTTTCTTTGAGAATCAGGTATCCAGTATAGAATGGCTAGTCGTGCACCTGGGTTATTTGGCAAAGGATCCTGGGTGATGATGGTTCTTCCTTTTCTTCTCTCCCTCCTCCTCTTAATGTTCAATGCCAGGTTTCGGTAGCATTTTCATCAAATGAGACCAGGCCAGGCGACTCTGTATCTGTTACAGTGCGAGCTGCAAAAGGAAGTTGTGTTTGTTTGGCCACAGTGGACAAAAGCATTTACCTCTTCAAGCCTGGCTTCCAGCTGACACCTGATCAGGTGAGCAGCATCGCTTTGGGAGTGGGGAATGCTTTGGTACTATCTAACTATTGAGTCTGAGAGGGAAGTGATGACATTTTAGAAAGAATGTAAACATAGCTCCCATATAGGGATGGGCAACCATAGCATAACCTGGAGTATCACTTCAATTTTTTGGAGGAACTAAGGCTACATTAGGCTTGGACATACCATTTCATCTGGACAGGGGTGAGATTCCCCACCACCACTCCCTGAGGTATTTTAGGTGCATTTGGAGAGCTTTTTATAAGTGTTAAGAAGATGTCAGGAAACTCTTATTTCAGTTCTCAGATTGGGTCAGAAACAGCTCCTAGGGAGCAGAAAAGGGCTTCAAGTTACCTGTAGCTTTTAATAGATTGGACTAAGGTAAATAAACATTTTCTCATGCAGGCATCCAATGCTTCTCAGAAAGCTACAAGCAGAATCATGGATAGACACCTTTTTGCACCATTATTCCTCACAAAACCATATACATTGCTTTAAAATAATGATCATTGCTGCATTTTATGCCAGTGTAGATTAATTATCTATTGTGTGAAGAAACATTTGCTATGACCTCTCTTAAAACTCTTTATTACTTAGATATACTGGAAGACCATACCATACATATTATAATTTGAAGACCTTGCAGTTGTTTTTCACACATCAGAGTTGGATTTTGTTGATCACTTCTGGAAAGCAGAACCTTTGGGTAATCCAGCAAGATAGTTATTAGTCCCTGATATGCTCATGGAGAAATGTTACATTATCTTCTTGTGCAGATCTTCCAGGAACTTGCAGATTATGATGTGTCTGATGCTTTTGGAACTTCAAAAGAAGAAGGGCACTTCTGGTGGCCAGGCTCAACACTGCACAAGCGTCGTCGCCGTTCTTCTATCTTTCCCTGGCACTGGGATGTTGCCAAAGATGCCCGCTGTGCATTTACGGTGAGGTCTTCCCTTCTTGCATAAATGTTGCATCTGCATCATGTCTTTTGTGGTAGTTGTAAAATTGCCAGCAGACTGAGAGCATAGTCAAGCAGAACAACTCAACAAGTAACAGATTAAAACCACTTTAGTACACTGCATGGAGCAAATTCAATCTTGTCCTGCTTTTTCTACCATACGAACTCATCAATCTATAAGAATCCCTTTCTCTGGAACTATCATTTTTTGTTCGGTGACATTTAATGGGTGATGCAGACACCATTACATAATATTAATAATAATAATAACATATCCTATTTTTGCACTGTAATAAATGTTTTATATCTTTTGTTTTTTTCACACCTACTCTGTACTAATCTGGAGTAACAAGTTTGCAAAATGTCACATTTAGAGCTTACACGACTATAATATTCACTGTTTGGGGGCTTATTGTTTATCTGTTGATCTTGGCTGTATGATTAGTGATTAATTATCCCCTTAATTGTTTTGACTTAAATTGCTCAAGCATTACTTTCTCTTTCCAAGAAAAGAAGCTTTTATTTCTGGTTTTCTCCCATTCTTTTGTCTGTTTTCAATAGAGCGTGTTATTTAGCAAATAAAAAGAATGAAACACCTAATTAAAGTTGTTTCTCAACATTTCTGTTACTCTTAAATATAAATTAACATTGCATAGTTTTAGGGAGCTTTCTAAGGAAAATTACAGTTGTGGGAAATTCAGCACTAACTCAGCATAGATCAAGAGGTAAGCAATTCAGTGCTTCTTAATCAATGTTCCTGTGAGTTAATATAGAAGGCTCTCAGGCACAACACTGGATGTTGTAGTACTATAAGGAATGCTATTTTAATCAGTGTAATTATGAGAAAACAATTATCAGTTCTGAAAAATTCTAGGGTAGTAATAACATCTTGCCTGCACTGAATCTTGCAACTCTAAAGTAACAGGAATATTCCAATAAAGGAGAATATTTATATAACAGAAAAATATTGCAGTTTGGCTGGTTAAGATAGGTTTTTCAGTAAACTGTCTTTGGGCCAGGTCTCATATAGTAATAGGTGCTAGGAAGTTCCTGAAATTCCAGATACTCCAAACTGTGGCAGGAGTTAAAATAGTGCAAACAAGGTATAACCAGAGCAGATTTCATATGAGATTTTTGGAACCTTGAAAAAGAGTTGGAAGCCTTTTTGAAGAACATTTGCTTACATTCAGGTGTTTTGTTTTTTTTGAGGGGCAGGAATAGGGCACCCAAAACCGAGCAACCATTCTGTGTATCTGGAGTGCTAGTTCTTTTCATGCTTAGAACCCATTCTGCAGGCTGTATGCTTCCACAGTTGGGCTCAAATATATTCTGAAAATGCCTCCAGTTCCATCATCTCCGTATCCTTATTGTGGAGAAACTCCCCCCCCCCCCTTTTCTAAGAATGCTAAACGTGTGGCTGTTGGGAAGGGTTTCCTTTGGTGAGGAAGGAGGTGGCGTGAGAGGTTAATTTCTCAGTACATCTTGTGCTCAGATTCTTTGAGAAGGAGTCCTTGGCATTCAGAGCAAAATGCTGTTCTCTGCTTTCTCTAAACAGGCCACTTTCCCCAAAGAGGTTCTGTCAACTGAGATAGGATAGGTGAAAATGTTATTGGCTCCTACATGCTTGGCAGAAGGGACACAGCCTCTTCTGTTCCCAGTGTGAAATGATTTCATCTTGATCAGGGGTAAAGAAAAAAGCTTATTAACAAACAAGTCAGATCATTTTAAACAAGGGTGGGGGGTGGGGGAGAGAGAGAATTTGCAGGCAAAAATAAATTGGCAGCCTCTGAGAGAGCCATAGGAGAAGCATTCCTTCTAAAGAAGAAGGACTTATCTGCTTTTGGAGGAAAAAGAAAACTGATTCCCCAAAAAGGATGGATTTTTCTATGCTCTTTGTTTTAGTAACCAGTTTTTACACAAGGAAGGGTTCAAAGGAAGTGAATTCCTATCAGACAAAAATATTGCCTGAGATAAAAAATGTTATATCAGAACTGCAAATAACAGGATGATTACTGGATAGAATTGGGTTAGTTAGATGCTGTGTCTTCCTGCTGCCATTTAAGGGTTATTGGGATTTTTGCAGACCAATATGGCACTCTAAGAGAAGTACAAAATAAGGCAATATCTCAGGGTGGTTTGAGGATTTCTTTTCAGGCTCAGTATTATACAAAAATTCCTAATGAAAGGAAGACTTGTTTAATGTTTGGGAAATTACTACATCATAAATTATATGCTATTGGCGGGGAGGGCAGCATTTTTATATTGGCAACTCAGGATAGATTGGCCTGGAATGCCATCTGTAATCTGGTTTAAGGAATGCAGTCTCAGATGAGGAGGGTCTGCAGTAGGTCCAGAAGAAGAAAAATTACTCACTTTTCTCCTGGAAATGGAGGTGATTCTGACAAAGTCCACTTTATTTTATTTTTGCTTGCCATTGCCTGAAAATTTCACTTAGACAATCTGAAAATTGTGAAGCCAGTTTTCCTCAAAGCACCTATCTCTTTGGGGAAGAGAGGAGTCACAAAAAATGAGGAAATCACTGAAATGTTGAAATATTTGCCTGGTAATGGCCATTTGTGCTGGTCAGTTTGATATAATTTCCCTGTATTTCAGTAATTTTTCCTTCCATGGATATTTGGAGGTATGGGGGGAATTACCCTAACGGGACAGGCTTAATCAATTTTTAACAGATATGGCCTTTTTGTTGTTGTTTCCTGTTGCCTAGGAAACGGGCTTAGTTGCAATGACTGATCTCGTCAGCTTAAACCATAGACAGCATGGCAGTCTGTATACCGAGGAGGTTGTGCCTGCCTTCCAACCTCACACCGGGATGCTGGTGTCTTCTACACCTTTCAAAGCTCAGCCCAGGTAGAACAAATGTTCCTTTTGTTGATAATCTGTTTGTCCCAAATATATGTTGTGCCACTTTCCACCTTGGGGTTGTTGTGTTGAAGATGGCCTTGCTTGGCTCCATGGAATATGGATTTAGGAGCCAGTTTGGCCTATCTGCTACTTGGATGAGCCAAAGAAGCTTGCCAATGGGAAGAAGCAAGCAGCTACAATCCCAACGACGTAACTCAAGTGGCATTGTTGTTCTGGGCATGGTGGCAGACACCTGCTCTTTTGCTCAGCAAGCAGTAAGGGTTGATAAGAAGAGGCCAGATGGCACTCATGATGGAACAATGTGTATGCATGCATGTGTGGTAGCTTATAATGTAACTCTGTTTTGGCCTTTTTGACTGGGAATGGAAATGTTTAATCACATAGTTTTGTGTTCCATGGGAGATCTGGAGGCGTTTGTTTCTTGCTTCCTGCCAACTGGTTGTGGAAGCCTGAGACTGGCATGAGAAGCAAGAAATGAGGTGCTTGCTAGGTTAGGGTTTCCTTTAGATGGCCTCTCCTGGAAAGGCACCTCAATTTATTCTAATATTTTGTTGTTGTTGGGAAGAATTCTCTATGCAATGATAAAAAGTTTCTACATCATTGATAATGATGATAAATGCAGTAAAATAGAAACAATACATCACATAGTATAGTGATATTATAAGAACAAAAATAAACAAACATTTAGATTCAAAGCCACAAATGCCTAATAGAAAAAGAAATGTTTCAAACTGGTGCCAGCAAGACACTAATAAGGGCAGCAGGTAGTTTCTCTGGGAACAACAATCCGATGTTTGGCCCATAACTGAGAAGTTCTTCTATATGGCCACTTGGCCAACTGGATTGGGAGGAATACTTGAAAAAGAACTTTGCAGATAGACCAGTGTTCCTGGACATATGCATGTGTGAGGAGGGATTCTTTGGCATAACCTAGCCTCCAGTTGCCCCAATGCCTTTCCAAAAGGCAGTTGGACTTTCTTGGTTTTTTTTTTTTCCTTGAAAACATTTCACTTCTCATCCAAAAAACTTCTCCAGTTCAGACCTGAACTGAAATCAAGAAAGTCCAGTTGCCTTTTGGAAAAACACCTTTGGGACAACCATGACCTGGATGATTGAGAATCTCCGTAGACATCTAGCATCCAGCTGTTGAGATATGTAAATACTAGCATGAGTATGAAAATTGATTGGCAGGCCCTGAAAATGATAAGGGCCGAAATCAGATGATTGTATTGTCATGAGAAGTAGGGTTTCATGGAGCTTCTGCTTTTGAGGGGAAATATTGCTCAGTTCTCTCAGCATGCACAACTCTCTTACCTTCCACAGAGCAGACAAGAAGAAAAGAACGTTCTTCCCAGAGACTTGGCTCTGGCAGTGCTTCAATGTCAGGTAATTTCTCTTCAATGTAGAGCCATCGTCTGTCGCCTGTAGGAGCCTGTCCTACCTTGTAAATGAGGGACAATTTTGTTTTTCTCTCTGTGAAGAATATAGTAATAGCACATAGATTTACATATCACTTCACAGTGCTTTACAGTCCTCCCTAAGCAGTGTACAGAGTCAGCATATTGCCCTCAAAAACTTTGGTCCGCATTTTACTGACCTCGGAAGGCTGAGTCAACCTTCAGCTGGTCAGGATCAAACTTATGGAGTGAGCAGTGAGTTAGCATGCAGTACTGCATTCTAACCACTGCACCATCAGCATGGAGACATAGAAGTTTTTGTTAAATCAGAAAAAAATAGGAAAGACTCCTTCAAACTGGGAATAAAGGTTAGAAATATAAATGTGCCTCTTTATAAACAAGTGTAAAGTAATGCATGATGAAGAGAAATTAAAAACATAATTGTACAAATACATTGATAATGTCAAAGGCTCATAATCTAAAGAACATGGGAGATGATGAATAGCTTGATGAAACCATGAAACCAATGGGAAGATGCTGTAAAATTAGTAAATACTACAAAGGTAGTCCTCATGTTATGGCCACTCATTCAGGAACAATTGAAAATTACAGTGCCACTGAATGATGGGGACTGATAAGTGTCAATGAAGTTGCAGCATTTGATCTGCTTTGAAAGAAGTTGAAGAGATGTTTGGACTGTAAACAGCTTTTTAATTAATTGATTGATTTGACTGATTGTGTGCCATCAGGTTAATGCTCACTCTTAGTGATCACATGGATATATTTTTTTTCTCCATTACTGCCCTTAACTTAGTCCTTCAGATGTTCTCAGTTAACTCTGTAACTGAGTCCATGCAAATTGCTACTGGTTTCCTTTTTTCCTTCCATCTTTCCCGACTCCCATGCAACTCGGTCTTCACATAGTTTGAACCTTGGTTGATTTGTTCAATGATCCATTTGTTTTTTTTCTTAGCTGTAAACAGTATTTTCAGAAGCCTTCTCTAACATCAAAGTTCAGAACATCAATATTCTTTATACCCTGTTGCTTCAAAGTCTAACTTTTGCTTCCATAGAGTGTCACAGGGAAGAGTATTTCTTTTATTATTTTGATCTTTGTAGGTATAGAAATTATCTCTTCCAAGGACTTTATGGCTGCTCTGCCAAGTATTAATCTATGGTATTATTTGCCATTTTGCAAATAACTATATGGTGCTACATGGATACTGACTTTTCATTTAGCACTTGTCTTGCTCTTAAATTCTTGCCAGATTTGAAAATCCACTACCATAGAAAAAGACATTAATTCATTAGAAGAACATCTTTGCATGCACAAGACCCTAGATTTAACACAGTTAACAGGGTCTATTTTTTTCTGATATCATGGGTAAGAGTGAACACTAAGCCATGATTTGTTAACTAAGATACCATTGCTTGAGTTTATACATTATATGAAACCTTTAACCATGGTTTATAAATTATAGTGACTGGGTTCATGCAAGACTGTGATGTAGTATTTATAGATGTTGGAGAAGAGCTAAGAAAACTGGATTCAATAACATGTTCAGCTATAGAACCTCATTGGTTGACTAGAGCAGTCACTTAGCCTTACCAGACAAGGAAGCATTGCATTTAAATGCTGGAATTCTCCTTTGCTTGATATGATATTCACTACAAGTTATAGCTTGCTTGTTGTAAAAAGAAAAAGGAAACTTGGCATCCGGATAGTCCTGAAGAAAGATATGGGTAGATAACAAGCATCTTTTTTTATCTCCCATTGCTGTCCTTCAAAAAAGGAGAAAGCACTGCTTTCCATGGCCTTTGACTATGATTTGGGGATTGGACCTGGAACAGAAAGGCAACTGAACAGGGGAAGACAGGGAGGACAAGAGAATAAAATAAGGAGATTGTAAGGGCCAAAAAAATATCCCCATATGTAGCTGCTGCCAAAGTATAGAATATTGCCTGGATATAAGAAATTTACAGAGAATATCCTGCGCACTAAAGTTGACTCTGCCAGGAATATACAGGCTTACATATGTGTAGAAGTCCCACCATGACCCTTCCACTGGAGTCTTGTGGTGGCAATGTGGCTAAAGGAGAACTGGGACAATGTGACAAGCTGTCCATGACTTGCAGATTTCCCCATTGTTTCATGCAGCAAAGGAAGCTTTACATGTGGACAACAATATCCTGTGCTGGACCCATTTGAAATACAAAGAGAGGAAGGTTAAACTGAAGGCTCAGGCACATTTGGCTCAATGTCAGATTTACACAGAGCTTACGATCTCCATCAAACTTTTCAGTAGGAGAATGCTATGGATTTTTTTTTTTTAAAGGAAAGGCACCATATTTGTTGCTGCTTGTTGTGTTCAGAATACTTGATACTTTTTAAAGCCTTTGATGTATCTTTCTCTGATCCTGGTTCCCAATGATTCTTCTTTTCTCCTCCCTTTCCCATTTTTTAACAGTGATGTTTCAGGAGAAGCTCAGCTACGTGTTGTCGTTCCAGACTCCATTACTACATGGGTGATGGAGGCTGTTGGACTCTCTGAAAGAGGACTAGGCTTGGCGAGACAGACTGAACTCAAGACCTTCAAGCCAGTCTTTATTGAATTCACCCTTCCATACCACATAATCCGCGGGGAACAGGCAAAGATTCCTCTCACAGTCCACAATTACTTACCCATGTGTTTGGAGGTGAGATTACTGATTGACTGATTTAAAAGATTTACAAGCAGTGGTGGGATTCAACCGGTGTAACAACTGGTTCAGTGAGTGTGTATTTTGTGTGTGAGCGCACAGTGTTTTAAAAACAGCCATTTACAGCTAAAACTTAACTTCTGCTGCAGCCCCAGTGAGTAAAACAGCTGAGGCGGGGGAATCCGCTGTGCTACGCGAATCAGCTGGGCTTCAAAACAAGGAAATAAAGGATAGACTAGGGCAGGTGGGCAGGGACAACTGATCGCTGGAACTACTGGTTCACCCGACCCGGCCCATATTGGTTGAATCCCAGTCCTCTTTACAATCCTTCAGGCATCTTATATGCTAAACTCTGGCTGGATGACACCAACAATAATACAAATGTAAAAGAAACAATAAAAACCAGTGTGTAAAAAATGACACCCAATGCCTTCAAACAATAGCCCCCGTAACAAAAATCTCATAATCACTGGGCTCCAGTTTCATCCTATCCCAGTGATTGGGGGCAGGGAAGAACCAGTTTGTAAGGCCTTCTGGAAGGTTAGAAGGGTGGAAGTCTGCCAGAACTCATGGGTGGTGTTCCACAGGGCAGGCACTGCTACTTGCTAGATCCTGCCAGATTGGTTCTATCTGACCTGATAGAATGGACAGTTATCCTTAGGAGAGACTGTCATGCAGATGGCTCTATGTCAGCACCTTGAATTCGACCTGAAAGGAAACAAAGCCACTGCAGCTCCCACAGCGGTGGTGCAACATGAGCAAGCTAAGGGGTGCCTGAAACTGCACACACCACTGTATTCTGGACCAGTTGTGGTTTCATCATCCCAATGTAGCTTGCATAGCAGTGATCCAGTTGTGAAGTGACCAAACTCTTAAATGACTGTGAGCTCAGTTTCCTAGACCAGGAATGTGGGCACCCTGGACCTCCCAAATTGTGTACCAGCCCTGCTAGGAGAAAGCTACTCCATCAAGAGTGGGGGGGGGGGGAGAATCCAAACCTACTCCATTCAGAGTGTCACAACTTCCAGATAGCATCATCTGCTCAAATCGAGATGTACTGTATAACTGGGCATCATTGGCACACTGATGACACTGTAGCCATTCTCCCAAAAAATCTCACCTAGTGGTTTAATGGAGGTTTTAAAGAGAGACCCAAACCCCAAGGAACCATCACAAGAGGGACTTAGGTTTGGACCAGTACTGACTGCAACTGGTCACAGAGGAAGAAGGAGAACACTGCCCTCCGATCCACAACCTGACCCAAAATGATAGTGTTGTTCAGTATATGTTTATGTTTTCTGGGGAATCCCAGAAAGCTATAAATCCATGATTTAGAAACCACAGTGGCTGATTCCCGTAATATCCTAAACCAAAGCAACCTCTTCAATTACATTACTATATGCCATAATAAGTGGCTTGGGTCAGACTCTGAGTATACAGATAGTATCCAGTGAGTGAAGAACCTGCTAACTGTTTGGTCGCTCAGATGCTGCAAATCATTAAAAAAAAATGGAAAGAGATTTCAAGTTACATATTTTAATAGTACAATACACTATTATTAAGAGAACCTTAAGGGTAACAAAGTGCACACAATCCACTTTACTTAGAAGAAAAAATATATTACCAGGGATAGTAATTTGATCACTGTACTTTGCTATTATTGAACTCTTCAAGACAATTCAAGGCACTAGAAAGATAATCTTAGCTGATGCTAAGCTTATGTGATCTGACCCATTGTAATCCTTGTTCATTCCTTACAATCATACAGGTTCATGTGAAAATCTCAGTCGCTAAAGGCATCAAGTTTGTGGGACATCCTGGAAAGCAACACTTGACAAGGAAAAAATGTGTAGCCCGTGGCAAAGCCAAGCCCACATCTATTGTGCTATCTTTTGGTGAACTGGGGCAGAACAACATCACAGGTAACGGATTTGAATGGTGAATCTTAGTTTGGTATTCCTTTCAAAAAATTGAAAGGTGTTGCAAGTAGTTATCTCTGCTCAATGTATTTTGCCTACCTGCAAATGATATAGATTCTATATTATAGAATTTCTATCTATAGACATATAGACATCTATAGAATCTATATTCTCTAGAAAGAAAACTATAAACATTTTTCATAAAAAAGAGAAACATCTTATCCACAATTGGCTAAAGGGAAAGAGTTTTGCACTCCTTCTGAATATAATCACTTTTTAGTACATTCTCAGCTGAAGGGATAGAAACCTTTTATGCAACAATCCACAACCTATTTTTGTCAATGGCATGTGTAGAATTTTAGGTTCTCTCACAAATGGCTGCCATGCAGGAAACTACCTGCAAAACTCCTTCAGAGTATTTTCTACCATCTTGGTGTCTCTTTGCCATTTTTTTTTAGAAAGAGGAACATACTAGCCATGCATTGTGCTATAGCCCATCAAGGAAAGCTGTGAGCCCATAGAGTGACCAAGACATTTTGCAACGAATACCATTTTGGAGGCTGGCATTGCATCTTGAAAAATAGCTTCCTATTTATTTATTCATTTTGAACTAACTAGCCTAGAAAAGGCAGAGTATATGCCAGCTGACAAGAAAAATACCTGTGTGGCCATGTTCTGCTGAGTTTCAGTTGAGGACCAAGTTATTGAGAATTCATATTTCTCTGTGTTATCTTTAGCAAAAGCCTTTGCTTATGGTGGAAGCAGCTGCTGCCAAGACAACATTCAACTCACAAAGAATGGCAAACATTCTGAGGATGCTCACATAGACAAGAGGACTCCTATTGGTGTTGACTATGTACGGAGGAGCGTTATTATTGAGGTAAGTAAGACATAGTCTTTTCGGAGAAATAGTTGCAGCTGGGAAGAGGGAGAAATGACCATTAGATTCAAGCTGCAGAAGCAAGAAGAGATGCTAATGTTTTCTGAGTAGATGGATGGTTGGATGTAGGATTTGGGATTTTAAAACCAAGACCCACAGATCTCCACTTGAGTGTGTCTGGCATGTTAAAAATGAATTCGTCTCTTAATATTTCTTTTTGCTGTTACTTCAAGAGAAAGGTGAACTATTTCCAAAGGTTCCCCAATTGCAAAATCCTGTTTCCAAGAATATTTATAGGAGCTCACTTTCTCTTGGACATCAAACCAAGCTTTGGTCGAACTTTAATCATCATTCATTTTTGTGTCATTGATCGATTTCTTAAAATCTTTATGTAGATATACCAGATTTGTATTTTTGCTTTACTTTGTTGTGGGGTTGGGCATTCAGTAAACTAAATTTGAAGTTTTTCTTCAGATACTTTTTGTTAAAGAGAAAGCTGTTGAATTTTGCATAGGTATCTCTGAAAAAAAATGCTATTTTTTTTGCAGCCAGAGGGTCTGACCAGAGAATACACCTACAGTGTTTTCTTCTGTCCTAACGGTAAGAGAGTTTCAGTAGCAGTTTTTGTAGCCACGTTTCAGCAAAATTCAGCACTAGTTTCCCTCCCTAGGCTTGTTGTTAAGCACTGCTAGCTGCATTTAATAATTATGTCCTGACAACATTTCTTCTCCTCCCCACTGTCCTGTTGAAGAAATAGCCTTTGTTTGCCTTTAGCTGTTCAAGTTAAAAGAGTTGTGTTATCCCTCTTATCTCAAGAAAAGCCTTGTATGAAAAATCTACAGTGTCTCGCTAACAATCTCCTGGTGGCAGTTGGAGATTGCTATGAGTATGCCCTCTCTTCCAGTCACTGAGTGTTGCCTTCTGGCCATTTTGGCTTGAGTTGATGGAGAAGTGAGCCATCAGATGCCATATAGGGATCTGCTTGCGTAATGTCTAATCAATGTCTAAACATATTTTACAAAGCATCTGTCAGGGTTCCGGGGATTGCCCTGATTAAATCATGAATCTTGAGCCAAGCTTCAAAAGAATCCAAAAGATTTATTAGGAACAATATGTCGGCATTAACCTTTGTATTTGTATATCACGCAGACCCTTATGTTCATGACTGAAGCACTCTTCTCAACATTCAATAGACTTCTTTTTCTTGTATAGGTGTTTAATGGTCATGACAGACCTGTTCAGAGAGTGGGAGCTAAAGAAGTCAAACTGGGAAAAGAGCCAGGTTCTGCCAGCTATGTACTGCCAATTTTTTTATGAGAATGAAAAGTGTGGGCAAAAGTGAAAGTGAGATCACCTAAAATTCTTCAAAACCCCACAGCCAAGCCTTCTACAAAAACTCTAAATCCATGTCTCAAAATAGCTTGGATGATGAGTGGAACAGACGTGGTCATGGAAGAAACCTTGATCTTAACACCTTTCTTCTGGATTATTTTGGGATACATTTATGCTCTTCCAGAAGAGCAGTACACTCACATTCAGAAATTGCGTGAGTAGCAGGTCACTGGCACATATAGCTTTCACACCAGTAACCTGTTGCTTGGATAGCATGGCAGTTAGCTAAAGCCCCTGTCTCATTATTCACAGTTACCCAAGCTACCCACTACAAGCTTAAAAATTGTGATTAGTGGCTGGTTTGCTCCTTTGTATTTGATACTAGGTGAGAGGGAAAACCCAGCCTATGGATTTTACCAGTCTCTATCTTTAAATTGGTCCAGATTAAACTGTAAAGATAGTACAGTGGTACCTTGGTACACAACTGCTTTGAAATTCATCGAATTTGGTATTCAATGAATTTTGGTGTGAAAATTTTGTCCTGGTTATTCACCGTTTGTTTGACACTCAACGCATAACTTGTTGCTGTTGGCTGCTTTTTGACTCACTACATTATTTCTTATGGGAAAAATTTGTTCGGTATTCATCGTTTTCAGTACTCATCCTACTTTCTGGAACCAATTAACAATGAGTGCCAAGGTACCACTGAACCACTTCCCCCCCAGCATCATTCTTGACAATGATTAAAGCTCAGCTGTTGGCACAGCACAACTCATAAGGCTACTAAGAAGGGATCTTGGGTTGCAGGCATTCCAAAGGCTATAAAATAGGAAGCCAATGCTCCTTAACAAATGTGATTCTAAAAATGTTGCCATTTTGTTGACAGGATCCCTGACCACTCTATCTTCTGTATTCTCTGGGGAAACATTATTTAAAGGAATTTCATTGCAATTAATCTCCAATTAAAACATACAGATTACGTTCTTGTTGAGGGGTGAGAAAGGATGCACCCCAGGAAACCCTGACTTGAGCAAATGGAATTTGAGTTATTCACTGTGGCCTTTTTGCTCTAAAACTATTTTACATAAGGGGAGATTAGTTTAAAAGAGGACCACGAAGATATGTCTTTGGAGATGCATTGCTGTGAATGAGACTGAACACTGACAGTGTTTTTGGTTTATTTTTGACTAGAGAAAATTCACATTTCCACTCCTAATAAGTATGAGTACCAGTATGTGCAGAAACCTGCCCACATGATGCGCTTTGATGTTGCCATCAAGGCCCACAATAATGCCCACATCACTTTGTCCTCTGCCCCCCATGACATGGCGGAGATGACTGAAATTGTCATTGGTGGGCACCAGAACTCCAAAACTTGGATCTCTACAAGCAAAATGGGTGAGCCGGTGGCCAGCACAGAGACTATAGGCATCCTTTCGTGGGACGAATTTCGAAATTTTTGGATCAGCTGGGCCTATGGAGTCATCCAAGTGAGGCTTTTTTCCTTGTTTTCTTCTCATTATCTTTATATTAATTAGGTAATGCTTTCAGTAGTCCTCCTTAAGCAGCTCATGATAATATGCCTCTCCTGCCTGGATTTTGGTGTGTTATTTTTCTCTGTGCAGGTGGGCCACGGCTCCTTCACTCTCAATGAGTCCATCATTGTGACTTGGTCCACCTCCAAGCAGCCGGAGGTGAAGTATATCGGCTTCTCCACAGGTTGGGGTTCTGCGGGCGAATTCAAAATCTGGAGAAAAGAGGAGACAGATGAGAATCACAATGAAGCATTCACCCTGGGCGTTCCTCACAATGTGATTCCAGGCTCAGAGAGAGCTTCTGCCTCTATTATTGGTAGGAACAATTAAAGTCAGCTTTGTTGGGACAGACTCATGGCAGGAGTTCATACTGTATCGGCATAACAGGAAGCTGTCTGTATTGGAGCAAAGAAGGAAATTATTCAATGCCTCATTTGGTATCTCTCAAGCAGAGCGCAAAAATTAAATTCTTGTCTGCTTATTTCCTGAGAACTGGATTCCGAGGTGCATTTTTTTTTTCAGGATTGGGGTACTTCATTTTTTAGTTTTCTTTAATAACAATTGTGGCATTTTGGAATTTGTGTCTCATTCCACAATACATTCCAGTGCAAAAGACTTTTTGCAACTGTGCACCCTAACTAGGTGAGGAGGAATCAGCCGGAGCGGCTGATACATAATATAGTAAAATTCTGTCTTAGAATACAGAGGCTCCACTTAGCTAGAATGACTAATGTATGTAAATATATCTAATCTTTTTATCAAAATAATCTAAGATTACACTGACCAGGGAAGAGAATCTTCCCTTCAGGCATTGTCTCTTGTTTCTGGGAAGTGTAATGTGGCAAGCACAATTTGGTTACATGCAATAGGATACTGTTGGCATAAATTAATTCAATTTTAGTCTAGAATTTTGCCTTAGTTTTTCAGGAAACTACTTCTACTCTCAGATGTCTTGCCCATTTGATTATTTTAGGAAGAAGAGAAGAGCCTAGATCAGAGGGTAAGATCTGAGTTGGCATCAGATATGATTGGTTTTTCTTTTTAATCTGGGTACATCAATGTTTCCTAAATTTAAAAAGAAAAGCACACACTTAAAAATATTGTCTGTTAAGATCTGAGGTTCAATTATTTCAGTAGTTCACTTAAGACTCTTAAGAGCTTTTATTGGGAGAATATTAGAAATCTTTAGGTTATTGGGCATCTCCATAGGATTAACTGGATTTCTAGTGTATAATATACGATTAAATATAAATAGATACCTTTACTTATTCATAGGGTAATCCTATTTTGTGAATTGTATATAAATGAGAAACCAATCGTTAGGAATATAAAATTCAGTATAGAAGAGGGTATGCTGAGGCCTCATGGCTATATGAAATCCTTGGATTTGTGTGTGTGTGTGTGTGTTTTCCACATAAATGCTTGGCACCAGGAATGCGGAATACTGACAGCAGAATTCTTGATCACCAAACAGTATTCTAAACCTATAATAGGTTTAATAGTTTTTAAAAAAATCTTCCTGTGACTGTGCTGACTTTACATCTCATCCTCTCTGTGCCTTTCTCCAAAGTGTTAACTGTGTTTCTCAGACTCCAAAAGGCACTGCTTGAGTGCAGTTGTTTTTCTTTCAGTTAAAAGGTTGAAGGTTTCAGATAAAAAGGCCTTTACAGATTTTGACACGCTTATTTTTTTTTCCTTATTGCAAAAGGCCCCCAAATTCTAGTACCTCTCAGTACCTTTGCTTTGGTTGAGTGACTGGTATAGATGGTCTTTCCTAGGTTAACCAGGAAGGATTTATACAATACACTGAGCCAGAAAAAAAAATATAAACAAACCAAAGTTTCAGCAACTATATATTAAACATATTTCTCTATAGGTAGTCTTCAACTATAAGTGAGCCCAAAATTTCTGTTACTAAATGAGACATTTGTTAAATGACTTTTGCCCATTTTACAACCTTCCTTGCTACAGTTGTTAAGTGAATCAGTGCAATTAAGTTCATAATGCAGTTAAGTGGGTTTGGCTTCCCCGTTGGCTTTGCTTGTCAGAAGGTTGCAAAAGGGGATCACATGACCCCAGTGACTGCAACTGTCATAAATATGAGTCAGTTGTCAAGCATCTGAATTTTGTTCACAGGGTATCATAGACCATAAGGATGCTGCAACAATCATAAATGTGAAAAACAGTCATGTCACTTTTTCCAGTGCCATTGTAACTTCAAGAGGTCACTAAGCAAACTGTTGTAAACTGAGGGACTATCGCTATAGTAACTTTTCAGCTACTATATATTCCGCAAATTAAATACAAATATCCCTAAATACAACTCTTTTCAAAATACTCAGTTGAGAACAGCCCTATTTTTTTTCTCTCTCTCAGCATCCCATAATAATAATACTCTTTCATACCATTTTTGTTGGTGGTGGTGCTGGATGATTGAATTTGGTTGCCTGGAAAACGTGAAACCACCCGAAGTATTGAAATAGGAACTAAGGACACATAAAGACCTTGATTTTACCGCCTTGATTGAAAATAAATGGATTCATTTGATTCTTCTAAATTCCGAGTTGTGTTTTGCATTAGGGCCTCTCCAAGTGTGGGCTTCAGCAATTGCTTCCAGTGCACCCTGTAATAAAAAACTTTAGACCAGCATCTACCATGTTGACTAGGGAATTCTGGGAGTTGAAGTTCAAGCGTATTCAGCTTTGCCAAGATTGAGACATTCTGTCTTATACTGATGGTAGCACTTGTGGACTCTGCTGTTTTCTGCTTGCTCCCACCTGGGAGAATCAGTACTGACCTTAGAAGGCAAGTTTTTCTGACTGATACTATGCTTTTCTTTTGGTACCAGGAGATGTGATGGGGCCAACGCTGAACAATCTGGATAACCTCCTTCAATTGCCCTTTGGTTGCGGAGAGCAGAATATGATTCATTTTGCTCCCAACATCTTTGTCCTCAAGTATCTGCAGAAGACCAAACAACTTAGCCCAGAGGTAGAGAGTGAAGCCACCGATTACCTGGTGCAAGGTACTGACCATTGAAAGGCTACAGGGATATTTTCTAAGAGGAAATTCAGAAAGCAATTGCTTCTGGCCCCAACATGCAAAAAGTTTCACTTCGGTAAATAAAGTTTGACCTATACGTTCAGCTTCTATGTACTGTCTTATGGGTTCTTTCCAGGATACCAGCGCCAACTGACCTACAAGAGGCAAGATGGTTCCTACAGTGCCTTTGGGGAAAGGGATTCCTCAGGGAGCATGTGGTATGTTGCAAATTAATGGGTAGGAAGATAACATTACATTTGTCCCACGGTGTTCAGAGTAGTTGCACATGAGATATTTGTCCTGCCCTGCAATTGACGCTGACATGGAGTTCTGCATCTAAACCGAAACATTTCTGGCTCAGTTGAAGTATAGAAGAAAATACTGAGATAACAGTCGGTGAGCTGTGGTGGTGCAGTGGTTAGAATGCAGTGCTGCAGGCTACTCCTGCTGACTGCCAGATGACTGTAGTTTGGCAGTTCATTTCTCACCAGTTCAAGGTTGATTCAGCCTTCCGAGGTCGGTAAAATGAGGACCCAGATTGTTGGGGGCAATATGCTGACTCTATAATCCTGCTTAGGACTGTAGAGCACTGTGAAGCAGTATATACATCTAAGTGGTATTGCTATGGCACAGACACTAGGGCCACAGAATGGGTGGTTTCTCATTGGCAAGAAAATTTGCCTCATAGCTCTGTTGCTTCTTTCCCATTCAAGCCATGGCACTGCATTTCATTGTGCTTCTTTGGAATTGAGCAGTTCTCTACTCCACCTTCATTCACCATGGGTTGTGGGTTTGTAAGTGCAAGAACAAATGCAGCAAAACAGGGACAAAGTTGATAGGGGAAGACCAACCTGAAGGCCCATTTTATAATTTTCTCATTAATAAGCTGGAAGAATGCTTGGCAACTCCCAGAGAAAACAGCAGTGAGAAGGATACTTATGGGGCAGAATGAAAATGTTCCTCGGAGTTGGGAGTATGAAGTCAGTGGCTGGGGAGATACAACCTCACATAGTAGTAAGTAGTCAAGTATGGTGGCAATCATCCTCAGGCACTTTATGACCTTTGTATTTCCAGGCTAACAGCCTTTGTTCTGAAATCTTTTGCTCAGTCCCGGGAATTCATTTTCATTGACCCCAAAGAACTTTTAGCTGCCAAGGATTGGATCATCCAACATCAGAAGGAAGATGGCTCATTTCCAGCCATGGGCAGGATACTCAATAAGGACATCCAGGTACCAAAAGGGTGGGTGGGTTAGATTTGCAATTATACCCTGACAAGCTTTGAGACCAGTGTTTTCAAAGTTGGATTTGTTACAGTTTGAAGGATTAGCCTATGGTGTTGATAAGTAAGTCTACATCAAAGGGGAGGGGAGGAGAATGGACCTTGATGCTCTCTGTTCTTGGTTGATTTCTTGCAAATATGTGATTGATGATACTAAGTAACATCATCAGTGCTAAGGAATGGGTTTGTTCTTAGCTTATCAGTGGCTTGCCCTGTGCTGGTTTTACAGGTTCTTTGGTTGAGTTGTTTACTGTTGGCTTGTTTGGCAGCTCCTTGATAGGGGTGTTGTTTACTTGATGGTTGGTCTGATGTTAATCTTGGAGTTAATCTGGGTGCTGATTGCTGGTGGGGGGGTGTTTTTTGCTTTTTGTTCCCTTTTTTGGCTGGTTTATTGTTTCTTTTGCAGAGTATATACATAATATTTATATCTATGTGTCTATTAATGGTTAATTTGTCAGAGTGCCAGGCTTCTAGAAATTCCCTGGTGTTTTGGGATTTGGCTCAGTCTCAGATGATCACTGTTTCCCAATTGAAACTATAGTTAAGTCTGTTCATATCTTATGAAATCAAAGAGTTTTCATCGTCTTCTAACTGCTAGTTGGCGCTCATGGATGCAGTCTGTCTATCCTACAAAGTGGCTGTTATCCTACATAACCATTACACTGAATGTTGTAGATGACTCCAGTTTTTTCTTCTAGGGTTGCTGGGTCTTTTGCTTTTTGAAAGATCAAAATATTTACAAGACAAAGAAACTTACATCCTAGTAAATACTAACACAACACAAAAACTAGATAACTGTATCAACAGAATTCTCAGTGACCTCCCTAAGAAAGGCCAAATTACCAATGAGGGAGAGTGGTGGATGAGAGCCCATCCTCCCACACTTCTACAGTTTTAAAATGTTTACTATTTGGTTGAAAAAGGCACATGTTTCCAGCTATTGCTATATCAAGAATGCATACTTGCCATCTTGATTAGGGATAAGTTTCATCTATTTTTCTAATTCTCAACAATAGAGTGTTTCAGGATGAAAGTTATAACATTTCTCTTCAGTCTTTGATCCATAAATTAAATAATTTCTTCCCAACTAGGGAATTAATAGTTATTATACATTCTCTAACGATTCAGTCATTCATAAAGATATATATTTCCCACTCAGAGAGGCAAAGAGATGCTGTTCCGCTGCTTTCTTTGTGCATTTTTTGTTCATAATCTCTTGAGAAATGTTGAAAATGTGAAAAGAGGGGATTGGATTCAAGTGCAGCTCTTTTATTCATAAAAGTTTCCTTTTATAATCTTTTTATTTCTTCTTCCAGGGTGGAATTCATGGGAAGATTTCTGTAACAGCGTATATAGTAGCAGCATTACTGGAAACAGGGGTGACTTCTGAGGTAAAAGATAAATGTGTCTAAGACATTCCACATTTTGCCCAATATTTATGTTTTGCAGTATGCTGGCTGGTGCAGTTTCCCAGGAACTGAGGTGAACTATCGCTACACTGGAAGAAACTCCCTCAAAGTTGGTTAGACTACTGAAACACCACACCTTTTTTTTTTTTTTTTTTTGCCTTTCATTTAAATTTAGCATCAGTGTGGCTTGATAGCTCCCTTTTGCAGAAATTACTCACACTGCTTAAAAATCAAAGAACAGACAGAATATGAAGGAATGATATGGATTGGGTGATAGATTTGGTGTGAACTCTGCACTCTCTTCTTGTTCAAAAGGAGGGAGCATGGATGCTATGCTCGCTCTTGTTGGGGTGAATTTGGTAATAGTTACAGGGCAGTTTAGACCAGGGGTCTCCAACGTTGGCAATCTTAAGACTTGTGGACTTCAACTCCCAGAATTCCTGAGCTAACATGACTGGAGGAGGAATTCTGGGTGTTAAAGTCCACGAGTCTTAAGGTTGCCAAGTTTGGAGACCCTGGATCTATCAGGTTAGAGAATGAAAACTGTAGCACAGCAGAAGTGTCCTGAGCTTAATTAATACATTTCCAGGAGACCCCTGGTTTTGACCCTCTATCACAGGGGTCTTCAAACTTGACAGCTTTAAGATTTGTAGACTTTAACTCCCAGAACTCCTCCTCCAGTCATGTTAGCTCAGGAATTCTGGGAGTTGAAGTCCACAAGTCTTAAACTTGCCAAGGTTGGAGACCTTTGATCTGTCAGGTTAGAAAATGAAAACTGTAGCACAGCAGAAGTGTCCTGAGCTTAATTAATACATTCCCAGGGTGGATCATAGCCGTGTTCTTAGAGGATGAACTTACTGGGCAAAATTAACAAAGCCCTTTTGTGGTCTTTGGGGTGTTTTTAAGTCCTACTGTGTGAGGAATACCCTTCTTTCATATCTCCACACAGGCTTTTGAATCTCCTACCTGAGTTGTTGTGGGATGGGGTTGGGATAAGGCAGCCTATTTTCTGGCTAACATAGTAATTCTATTGTGTCTGAGAGAGGAAGACACACATTTCCGACTGATCATTCAAGGCTTCAATTAATATAGCTGTTGTAACAAGTTGAATCTGCATCTCTGCATCTCTGACTCTCCTTCTTCCTTTTTCTGGCTTAGGAAGAAAAAGGAGCTATTACCAAAGCACAGCACTTTTTAGAATCCAACTTGTACTCAATAGAAGATCCTTACACCATTGTCTTGACTACCTATGCTCTCACACTCCTGCGCAGCCCTTCAGCATCACCAGCTCTTCGGAAGATGAATGGCATAGCTATTACACAAGGTAAAGATGCCGCAGTGGTAACTTCTGTCCTAGGGTACTTCGACCTGGCATTTTGTCAATGCATTTGGATTGGCACAGAGCCCTGTGATTGTTTACCACTGGCATCATTGGGAAGTTGGGCCTGTTGCTATGCAGCTTAAGTGTTAATTCAGGCAGAAAGTAACCCACAGAGAAAATCTATCTGGTTGCTAAGATTTTAAAGGAGTTTAAATATATATATTTAAATATATATATTTAAATATATATATATATACTTAAGTTTTATTGATTTTTAAAGACAAACAAAGACAAACAAAATATAAGAACAGCCAACTTTCTTCAATAAGTGTACAAGCAGTGTGTTGGTTGGTTTACAAATTTTTTGTGCATTGATTTCATAGTCTCAATTACAGTTACATTACATAATAACTCATATTACCAGTCAAAAATTGAATACCTTAGTATTATTATTAGTCAATCATTTGACTGTAATTTTGTTCATTCATAGTTCGCGAGATAACTATACTTTACTTAGTTTATTTTATAACAATTCATATAGTCTTCCTAAATCTATACTAAATACATTTTATATATATAATAATAATAAAAGAAAAGAAATACATCTTTATATATTCATTATTTTCTAAAATTCTATATATTCTATTATTATATTTTGTTATCTAGCCATTGGTAGAAAAGGTCCCAAATTTTGTAAAATTGTTTATCCTCTTGTTCTCTAATTTCAAATGTCAATCTACTCATTTCAACACATTCCAGTATTTTCTTAATAGTTTCCTCCTGCGATGGTATTTTTTCATTTTTCCAATTTTTAGCAAATACAATCCTAGCTGCTGTTAATACATTTACAATCAAATATTTTAAATCTTTGCTGTATGTATCAGGTAGAATTCCCAATAAAAATATCTCTGGTTTTAAATCTATATGCTTTTTTGTCATTTTTTCCAACCACATGTGGATTTTAGTCCAATATTTTTTAGCATCCTCACAAGTCCATCACATATGGTAATATGAGCCAGGTGTCTGATGACATTTCCAACATTTTTCGGATTTATTCTTGAACATTCTTGCTATTCTTGTCGGGGGAAAATGCTACCTGTAAAACATCTTATACAAATTTTCTTTAAATGCTGTTGACATTGTCATTTTATAATTTTGAAACCACAGTTTTTGCCATTTCTCTAAATCAATCTCATATCCAAAATTCTTCCCCCAAGCAATCATAGTTTCTTTAACTTGTTCTTCTAATTTCTAGTAAATATCCATATAATATTTTAATCACCTTTTCATCAGTACCTGTCAAAATCTTATCCAAATCAGTCAGTTTATCATAAAAACCTTCTGTTTTAGAGTCTTTATCATACCTTGAATGTATTTGCGCATAAGAAAACCAATTCATTTTTATACCTTGTTCTTCTAGTTTTTGCATAGATTTAAGTTCACCCTTTTCATTCAAAAATTTCCCCATATCTAACTGTTTGTTTCTTCTTGTATGTTATAGGATAGGAAAATGCTTCAATAGTCGATAACCAGACTGGAATTTTCAAATAGCATTGTCTTTTAATCTTCTCCCAATTTAACCACAGAGACTCCCGTATATGATGTCTTCTAAAATAACGCTGTGTTTTAGTTCCCTTATACCATAAAAAAGAATGCCACCCCAACAACAAATCATGTCCTTCTAATGTCAACAATCTAGTATTTCTTAATGTTATCCATTCCTTAGCCCATGTCAAGTTTGTAGCTTGGTAGTACAACTCCCAATTAAGCAAACCAAATCCTCCTCTAATTCTAGCATCTTGTAAGAGTTTTAACCTTATTCTCACTTTCTTACTTTGCCATATATATTTCAACACAATTTTATTTAAATCTTCAAAGTAGTCCTTTCCAAGCCTAATTGGTATTGTTTGAAACGAATATAAAATTCTGGGTAAAATATTCATTTTGATTGTTGAAATTCTCCCTATTAATGACAGTTATAGGTTCTCCCATTTCGTCAAATCTAACACTATCTGTTGTTTAAGTTTAATGTAATTGTTCTCTTTTAATGTACTACATCTTGCTGTCAAGTATATCTACAAATACTTAACCTTTTTCATGAATTGAATTTTCAATACATCTGCCAATTCTTCTTTTTGTCTTAATAGCATATTCTTTGTCAAAATCTGTCTTATCTTTGTTTATTTTCAAGCCGGCCACCTTGCCCTATGCCTTTATCTTTTCCAATAGTTTTGGTGCTGTTTCTAAAGGGTCTTCTAAAATAAAGGCCAAGTCATCCGCAAAAGCTTGCAATTTAAATTCTTCCTTTTTAATTTTCATTCCTTTTATACTCTTTTCATCTCTAATGTTTCTATTTAACACTTCCAAAGTTAATACAAATAGCAAAGGTGATAGTGGGCAACCTTGTCTTGTACCTTTTCTTATATTGATGGAGTCTGTCAATTCTCCCTCTATCATTACCTTTGCCGTTTGCTAATAATATATGGCTTGTATTGCTGGAATAAATTTTCTGGCAAAACCCATCTGTTCCAATAATAATAACATGAATCTCCAATTCACATTATCAAATGCTTTTTGTGCATCTAAAAATATCAAAGCCATTTGTTTTTCGGGGTGTGCCTCATAATATTCCAAAGTGTCCAAAATTACTCTCATATTATCTTTGATTTGTCTCTTTGGCAGAAATCCATTTTGGTCAGGATGAATAAAATTATTTAAATATTTTTTGAGTCTTTATGCCAATATTGAAGCGAAGATTTTATAATCTGCATTTAGTAAAGAAATAGGTCTATAATTCTTAATTTGCAATGGATCAGTCTCTTCTTTTGGAATAAGTGTAATATTGGCTTCTGACCAAGTTTTAGATATCTTCTTCTTTGACATGACTTCATTCATGCCTTCTAGCAATGGAAGGTTCAGCAATTCTTGTAGTGTTTTATAAAATTCTGCCGGAAGTCCATCTGGGCCTGGTGCCTTCCCATTATTTTGTTTCTTAAGTGCTTCAGTTAACTCCATCATGGTTATATTGCTTTCTGACATTTTTTCAGTCTCTTTAGGTATCTTAGGTAGATTAGCATTCTGTAAATACTGTTTGATTCTTTCCTCATCAATATTCTCTTGCTTATATAATTTCCCATAAAAGTCTCGAATAATTTCCTTCTTCTCTTTATTGCCGTGGCAAACTTGACCTTGATCATCTATTAACTGCAATATTTTCCTTGATTCTTTCTCCTTTCTCAGTTTATATGCTAACTATCTACCTGGTTTGTTTGCATCTTCAAAATAATTCTGTTTAGCACCTCTAATTTTCTGTGCTTATTCTTCTTTCTCTATTTGACCCATTTTGTGTTTAATTATGTCCAATTTTAGCTTAATGTCTTTTTTCTGTGGTGTTTTCTGTAGCTCTTTTTCAAGTCTTTGATGCTCATCTTCTAAAGCTTCCATGGCTTGCCTTTTCCTGATGTTCCTTTTCCTTGTATAGTCTATTATCAAGCCTCTAGCGTATGCCTTCATTGTGTCCCATACATTCTGGGTTGAAATATCTTCTTTTTTATTTTCTCTAAAGAAAAAAGCCAATTCTTTCTCTATCCGTTGTGTAAAGTCCTTTTCTTTTATAAAAGTATTATTTAACATCCATCTCGATCTTCTTTTTTGTCCTTTCCATTTAATTGTCACTGGATTATGGTTTACCCAAGTACTTGTTTCGATATTTATTTCTTGAATATTAGATATTAGTTCTGTTGAAATCCAAATCATATCTATTCTGGACCATGATAAATGTCTATTTGAGTAAAAAGTGTATTGTTTGGTTTTAACATTTCTTTCTCTCCATATATCTTTTAAGTTCATTTCATCTATCATTTTAAAAAAGGATTTGGGGAGAGTCTTTATATTTTGCTTTGTTGTTGTTGCTGTATAGTCCAATTTATTGTCTACAATTCCACTGAAATCTCCCATCATAACTATATTAATATAGTCCAGTTCAATTATTTTCATGTGTAATTTTTTATAAAATTCTTCTTGTTTATTATTTGGAGCATAAATTGCAATCAAGAGTATTTTCGTATTATTGTCCATTATTTCCACCATTAATACTCTTCATCAGTATGAATCAATTTTGCTAAGATGGTCTCTTTAATATATAAAGCCACTCCTCTTTTCTTATATTGAGTCAAAGAAGTAAATATTTTCCCTAATTTTGGCTGTACCAACAATTGTTCATATTGTATTTTAATATGTACTTCTTGTAGACAAATTATATCAAATTTTAGTTTCTCTAATTTGTGAAAAATTTTCCTTCTTTTAACAGCTGAATTAAGTCCATTTATATTCATTGTAATCAGTTTTTTCTCTTCCATGATTATGTTTTGTAGTTAGGTTTGGTAGCTCTCGTAGATCTTGGTTCATGTTGTTCTTTAGTTTCCACCTGTCCACCTACTGCGCCTTCTTCTTTTTCAGTCTCCATTTGGTTGTCTTGGAATTCAATTCGTGAAATCTCTCTTTCTGCCTCCTCCTCTTTCCTTCCAAAAAATTCTGCGTAAAATAATTCTGCTTTCTCAATTGAGTCAATTCTACATCTCTGTTCTTGCCATGTAAACATTAACCCTTCTGGAATTAGCCATCTATAATTCATCTCTTTTTTCAATAACATTTTAGTCAGAAATCGATATTGTCTTCTCATCTCTCTCACTCTTCTGGGTATTTGTTTTAAGACCACAATCTCCTTGCCTTTGTATTTCAACGTTTTCTTTCTTACCACTTGTAATATTTGTGTTTTAATGGCTTTTTTTGTAAATCTGATATGAACTTCTCTTGGTAGGTTATTTCTCATCGCATATCTTGTAAAAACTCGGTATACCTCATCTACTCCATCCATCATCTTCTCTTCTGTTATTTCCAAAGCTTCAGCCAATATTTCTATCATTATCTCAGCTAGATTTTGTCCTTTTTCTTCCTCTATGTTTTGAAATCTGAGGTAAAATTCTGATCTGTCCATTTCCCATTTCAGCATCCTACTTTTATCTTGTTCAACCACTGTTAATCTGCTATCAGTATCTCCAATCTTCTTGTCTCTTTGTTTATCTTCTTCAATTTTTTGGAATCTCTCATCATACTTCACCATCATTTGTTGAATATTCTCCACTTTTTCATCAGTTTTCCCTGTTCTTTGTTCAATATTCTCTGTTCTTTGCTCAATGTTCTCTATTCTCTTTTCAGTGGTGTCTGATTTTGTTTTAAGGTATTGGATTCCTTGCATAATCATCTGTAGAGTCACTTTTTCTTGATCTTTGTCTTGCTTTAACATTGTCTGAACTGAACGTTGTCCTCCAGATGGTGGGGAGGAAGAAGTAGAAGTTGAGGAGCCAGAAGGTATAAACTTCCTACTCATTTTAAACAATTCGAAATCTTCAGGTTCTTCTAAACCCTAATCCAATTATGGAATAGCCAATTATAATCCAAGGTGAAAAATAAAAATGGTAGAGAGAAAAACCCAATAATAATAAAAATAAAAGGAGAAAAAAAATTCTTCAGGCTCTTCTTAACCTTAATTCAATCAATAGTTTAGTAAAAAAGGAAGGAGAAAAATAAAAAAGGTTTAAAAAGAGCAAAAAAAAGAGAAAAGAAAAATTATTCAGGTTCTTCAACACCTTAATCCAATTGAGAGGTCTCAAATTAAAAAAAAAAAAAAGCATAAAAGTGAACCAAAAGAATAGATCGAAAAACAAAAAATCCCAAAGAAGAAAAGGAAAAAAAAAAGGAAAATTTTTGAGGCTTTCCCTTTAAAATACAAAGCAAAAATGGAAATATTACAAAAATAAAGGTTTTTTTAAAAAGTGAACAGTACAGTTGGTAAGGAGGGGTAGTACAACTTAAAAAAAATAAAAAAGACACACTGCACTTGATTTAATTATCCAAGGCTCTAGTTATAACTCTCTTCTCCACAAGCTTCAAAGCCAAGTTTCAATTGTTGATAGAAATCCAGAAGAACACCTGCAATAACACTCTCCCGTGTTCTTCCCTCTATCTTATCATGTCCTTGAAAGGGAGTTTCAGATCTTTCTCAGCTTTCTCAGCTTCGTCTAAAACATTTTCAAGCCTCTAGTTGGCAGTGTTATGAAATTTATTTACTCTCACTCTCCCCCTCCTTTCCCAGACAAAATGTCATCGAAGTTAAAAAGAAAAAAGACAAGTATATAAAAATAACTAAAGGGAGCCTCTAAACTAAAATATTGCAAAGTCAAAAAAGAGAAGAAAAAATAGATGTAAATAGAAAAAGAACCAGTCCAGTTAGCAAATGTAAAATCACGATAGAAGTCCAGCAATAAAAAACAAAAACAAAGCCTTACTTTGACACGTTTAAAACTGCCGCTTATTCAGTTCTGTCAAAACTTTTACAGATTCTTTCTTTTCCTTAGGGTGTCCTTTAAAGTCCTTTTAAGTCTTAGAATAATTTAAAAAAAAGTTCTCACCAAACCGACACACTTTCTCTTTCAAGCCTCTTCCATTCGGAGCTGTTCCAACTTCAGCAGCTTTAATAGCTGCCTCTCTGCCGCTGGCAAGAAGAGCTTCTCCTGGATCGACCAGGGACTTTGCGGTATCCCTGGGATCTACAAGACACGCTCTTCACTATCAGCCTCTCTTTGGGATGGTTGAGGTCCGTTTGGACTCCAAATATCTTTCCAGGGTCAAAGATATTGGCTGCAATCTCAGACTTCCGAGATTGCATGCCATATTGTCACGATGCCAGCTCCACCCCCCAGAGTTAAAAGGAGTTGAAGGGAATGAGATGCTATCCCATTAGTGGGAATTCCTAGCTCAGGGGAAAGACAGTGAAGTAAAACCAGTGGGAACCTGTCTGTGTCTCAGTGTGATAACTGTCCAAAAGCAAAACGCAGTGGGACCAAGTTTGGTGTGGAGAGAGAATGGGGCATAAGAAAGATTTTTTAAAACTGTCGAAATTTCCCCCTGGTGAATCTAAAGGGAGAAACGATTGGGTAATGGGTTGGAATATTAGTGACTGCCCAATTTTGAGCTTCTCTCCCTATTCTGTCTGAGTTATGCAACTCTGGATGGAGTGTATAGTGCCTGTGTATTTTCTGGTGCAAATGCTCACACACGCAACAGGAAGAGTGAGCAGGCAGATACATACATATGAATAGACAAAAGTGAGGCTCAAGATAATTCTTCTTTGCATGGAAGAAAATGTAAATGCCTTCTATGGCCACTGATTAGAAAATGGTTAGAAAACAATGCTTTGCGTATTTTACTGATTTTGTGTTTTCTTCCTCTCCCTCTTCTGCTCCTCTCTTCCTCCTCTTTCCCTCTGCCTCCCCTCTTCTCCCTCTCCCAAAATCTCATTACTTCTGGATATCCACTAGACTTCTTAAGGGAAAGCCTGTTTCGCTGGTATATGTGCTGCTATTTATCTTCTTTTCACTTTCAGATGGCTTCACACACTGGAATATAATGGGAACTCTTGCTACTGGTGAAGACACATTCATGGGATTCAATGATGGCCTCTCCCAATCAGGTGATTTATTATTTATTTTTATTTCATTGTAAAATTTATTGGCCATCGATCTTACCACAGGATAACCTTAACTTTGGAACTGCAGCCAGGAGTGAGAGGGGAAAACAGCAGTTTATTTAGAGAATTAGAGGAATCCTGAGGAAAGGGTGTTTTTTCTGTTTTTTTTTTTTGCAATAGTGGTGAATATGTGTAGCTCCAGTGTAGGATGAGGGTTCATTCTCTGAGCTTGTGGTTGGTTTCCAAATATTTTGTTAACAGACTAGGTAACATGTTCAGCAGAGTTTAGGGGATGTCAGTATTCTTCTTTTTGTAAGGGCTTTAGGTGTGGGTGTGTCAAGTGAGGGTCTTGGGATGGGTCAGGTGCAGAGGTGGTATTAGCATGTTCTGACCAGTTCTGCAAAACCGGTAGCAGACATTTTTAGTAGTTCGGAGAACTGGCCAATACCACCTCTTATTGGCCCCGCCCCCATCTATTCTCTGCCTCCCAAATCCCAGCTGATTGGCTGGATCTTCTATAGAATAGAACAGAATAGAATTTTTTATTGGCCAAGTGTGATTAGACACACAAGGAATTTATCTTGGTGCAAATGCTCTCAGTGTACATAAAAGAAAAGATACATTTATCAAGAGTCAAGAATCATAAGGTACAGCACTTAATGATTGTCACAGGGTACAGTAAGCAATCGAATCATACTAGAAAACAGTCGATATAAATCATAAGGATACAAGCGACAGAGTTACAGTCATACAGTCACAAGTGGGAGGGGATGGGTGATAAGCCCTGCACAGGAGAACGGAGCTGGAAAGCAGGTTAGTAAGATGGAGAGGGAATGGGGATTTTGCAATATCCTTCCCCTGACACGCCTGCCATGCCACACCCACAGAACCAGTAGTAAAAAAAAATTGAATCCCACCACTGGTCAGGTGTGAGTCATCAGTGAGAGTCTTGTGATGGTCCTGTGATAGGGAGGTTACCTCAGGTCAGGGTCATTGGGAGATGAACTGTTGGTGGGGAGGGGGAGTTGAGTATGTTGGTTGAGGGTCAGTGCTGTCTGTGGTTGGGAGTTTCCCCTCTCCCCATCATAACTGAACTCAAAAATGGTGAGTGACCTATTATTTGAGAAGAGGGAGCCTGCCTATATGACTCCAGGGCTGCTGGATTAAAAAGCCACGTGGGAAACCTGAGAGGAGATTGTGGCTGAGCTCAAAGAAGAGGATCTGAAAGGAGAGTGGTTTTCTCTGGCAGTAGTAGGGAATGGCAACATGAGTTATGAAATGCCCCATTCTGCCACCCCTCTCTCTCTCTTCCAGTCGTATCTGCTGAAGTTGAAATGACAGCCTACGCCCTGCTGACATATACTGTGCTGGGTGATGTTGCATCTGCACTGCCTGTGGTCAAGTGGCTCTCTCAGCAGAGGAATGCACTGGGTGGCTTCTCATCCACCCAGGTGAGTCTTCAGTGGGGCAGGTAGTTCTGCCTCTAACCAGAAAATGCTTTAGTGAGCCAAGAAGAAATGAGACATTCCAGGGTTCATTACCTACCTGACTTTCATTTCCTTAGAGATTAGAGAAGACTTCTTGGCATTTATTTTTGTTATTTATGATTTTTTAATGTGGGGATTAGAAAATGCACTGCCTCCCGTCATCTCTCCAGAGATATTGCTAGCAGCCCAGAATGCTTATTCTTTTCCTTGAATCCTAAAATTCTCAAGAGTCCTGATTACATGAACCCTCTCTTTTCAAAATACCAAGTCTCCACTACTGGTCTATATGAACAACACTGAGTTGTGCCTTTGAAGGGTCTTCAAACTTAGCAAGTTTAAGAATTGTGAACTTCAATTCCCAGAATTCCTGAGCTAACATGACTGGAGGAGGAATTCTGGGAGTTGAAGTCCACCAGTCTTAAAGCAGTCCAGTTTGGAGATCCCTGGTTTAGACTCAGGCAATTGTGTTATTGGTTTAATGGAAATTCTGTTTTACTGAACCTCCAGAAAGATCAAGCATAAATTTTACATTGTATCCAATGGCAGCAGCTTATGTACAACTTCTTGCTCTGTTTTTCGTGTTTGAGAAGGACTATGTCTTTTATAGATGTGACCAACTTTCTATAGAAGAGCTTTACTGTATTATATCTTTTGTAGCTCATACATTGAAGTGTATTGTGATATTTAAGAACTAACACATATTGGTTTAGAGCCATGGCAATATTCCATGTGTGTGTACACAGTCTTCATCTTTGGCATCTACCAGACTTCCATTTCAATATGAATTATTTTTTTTATATGTAGAAAACTGGCTTGATGAAAAGTATGCTGTTGTTTTTGCCATTATTTTTATTTGCAGGAACACTTCTGGGCACAGCATGATTATGACAGAAAATAGTAAAGAAATATCCTAGACATCTGTAGTCAATACTTTGTTTGGAAAATGTCTTTACTTGCCCAGAAATAAACAAAACCAAATCTAGGCTGGGAAGGTCAAGAACATTAGCTAGAAGCAGATAGGTGCATTTGAATAATACAGAGCAAAATCCCACCAGTTTGTCTTTGGATAAATGACTTGTGATATGTTATATATCCAGTGGCAGCTCTTTGCTGAGTAAATCCATCTGTCTTAAGAGCAACTATGCCAGCTATACTCATTAGCTGAAAAACATTGTCTACGCTGGCATAAACCTAGGCCACAAGGAAACTTTTTGTCTTCATGGTGGCTAACACATTCAGACAGTAATTCAGTGTGTGGTATCTTTGAAAAAGAAGACCAAAGCCAGGCTCCTCAGAAACATTGTTTAATTTTTGAGCAAAACAATGGTTTTCTGATGGCTGGCTAGGGAATTCTGGGAGCTGAAGTCCACACATCTTAAATTTGCCAAGTTTGAAAAGTTAAGATAGATACCTGCTCCTGTGTAGCAGGCAGGAGGGTGGAGAGGTAAAGAAAGTGCAAAGCAGTTGCATGTGACATTGATTTGGGATTGTTTTTTAGCTGTTTTTTCTCTCTCTTTCCCCCATTCTTCTGAACAACAGGATACTTGTGTGGCCCTCCAAGCTTTGGCTGAATATGCTATCCTGTCTTACATTGGGGGTGTCAACCTCACCATTTCACTGGCCTCTACCAACCTGGACTACCAAGAGACCTTTGAGTTAAACAAAGCCAACAAAAAGCTCCTTCAGACTGCTGTGGTAAAAGGACCTCACCTTCTTTGTTTCATTCCTGGAATCCTCTCCATAAGCTTGTTTACATTCAAATTAAACCCTATTTTCTCTACAGATCCCCTCCATTCCCACAGGATTATTTGTGAGTGCCAAGGGGGAAGGTTGCTGCCTCCTGCAGGTGAGAAACCTTAGATGCTAGTCCCTTTCCTGAGCAACAAATCTGTTTTCACCCTTCCTTCCTTCCTTCCTTCCTTCCTTCCTTCCTTCCTTCCTTCCTTCCTTCCTTCCTTCCTTCCTT
>BLBF01000042.1:17135445-17185536 GCA_015471245.1 Laticauda colubrina | reverse complement strand
CTTCCTTCCTTCCTTCCTTCCTTCCTTCCTTCCTTCCTTCCTTCCTTTCCTCTCTCTTTTGCTTATTTTCTTTCTCTTTCTTGTTTTCTTTCTTTTCTTTTCTCATATTTTCTTTCTCTTTTCTCATTTTCTTTCTTTCTTCTCTCTCTTCCTTATTTTCTTTCTCTTTTTCTCGTTTTCTTTCTTCTTTCTTTTCTCTCTTATTTTCTTTCTCTTTTCTCTCTTATTTTCTTTCTCTTTTCTCATTTTCTTTCTTTCTTTCTTTCTTTCCTCTCTCTCTTCCTTATTTTCTTTCTCTTTCTCATTTTCTTTCTTCTTTCTTTTCTCTCTTATTTTCTTTCTCTTTTCTCTCTTATTT
The DNA here is from genome assembly GCA_015471245.1 of Laticauda colubrina. Lineage (NCBI taxonomy): Eukaryota > Metazoa > Chordata > Lepidosauria > Squamata > Elapidae > Laticauda > Laticauda colubrina. Next base: position 17,185,178 of record BLBF01000042.1, on the reverse strand, counting down.
TCTTTCTCTTTTCTCATTTTCTTTCTCTTTCTTTCTTTCTTTCTTTCTTTCTTTCTTTCTTTCTTTCTTTCTTTCTTTCTTTCTTTCTTTCTTTTGTCATGTTTCTTAACTGCCCATCACCCTGTTGTACATAGGACAGTGTATAATATCATCAATAAAATTAAGCATTAAAATCAGAATAATTTAGGATTAATTTTTTTTAATTATAAAAACATTATAAATATTTAACAAAATAATAAAGTATTCATATTCTTGGCTGCCTGTTTCTCTTGGGAAGAGGCAGATGCAATGCTTTCTCCTTATATTGGCCAGATTGATGTCTCCTACAATATCCCTGATCCTGTGGCTAAGCCCGCTTTCCAGCTTCTGGTGAACCTACAAGAGCCCAAGCTGAAGAGGCACCGCCGAGCCCCACACCTACCTAAGCTCATCTCTGCAGAGGAAAATCGCTCAGGGGCTCCACGTCGGGACAGGATTCTGGGCGATGATGATGATCCTGCCTCCGACCAGGACCATCAGGAATACAAAGTGATGGTGGAAGTGTGCATGAGGTGAGACTCACCAAATCAGTAGCCCTGTGTGTAGCCTCCACTCGTAGCCCCAAGCCTCAGCCTCTCAAGGGAGCAAAACAGTTGGTCCATTCTGCTTTTGAGACCAAAGAAGTCAAATGAGAAGACAGGTTCCAGCTGGCTTTTCTTACCAGCACTGCCTGCTTTCGTTTCTCATCTATTTGTGTCTATAGTTCAAGCTGCCTCAGAGGCGAAAATCCAAATTGATCAGAAAATAGGATATTATTAACCTGATTTGTATATGTTCCTCGTACAGTCTTTAAAGAGAACAACTTGCGTTTAAAGAACACCCTTTACTTGGCTAATAAATTAAGCCATTTTCTGGGTTTGCACAACACGTGAAACCATAAACCAATTAGATGGGTTGTGCTTGGACAGTATATCAGCCCAGAAGTCAACTAACCAACTCAAGGTAAACTAACAAATTTAGCATGTAACATGAATACAGTTACTAGACCTGGCTTGCTTCACAATATGATCTGAATTGATCAGCTTTGAAGGGGGGGTTCCAGAAAAGCTTCAGCAAAGGAAGGAGTAGGGAAGGTAGATTACCTCTCGTATCCTTCTAAGAATGGGAATATTTCTGTTCAGTGATCTGCCTCCAGTCAGGTCAACCTCATGTTTGCTGACTCCCTTTGTCCTTCGAAGAATATAAATGTTTGTGAATTAGACCAGTGGCCACCAACCGGTGGGCCATGGCCCACTGTTAGGCCGTGAGAAAATTTTGGTGGGCCGCAGAGAAATCTCACCCCCAGAGCACTCCCCCCAAAGCAATTAATCCAGGCTGCGTAGAAACACAAGGCTGCTCAGCCCATGTGGCCCGCGGGAACTCTCCCCGCCCACTCACTCCTTACCCAGCAAACTTGTTTGCTAAGTTGCTATTTTTCCTTTTTCCAACCATCATCTGTTCTGCTGTGCTGGGAGATTTAGATTAGCTAGGAAGCAGGAAATGGTTGGATTTCTTGCTTTCTAGCTAAGCACAGCCGAACCTCCCTTAGGACTGAAGGTTTGTTTGCAAGCAAATTCAGTGCAGACTCACTGCAGGCAAATTTGAGAGACTGAGTTAGCCGATGGCAGATAAATAGATCACTGAATGATTCTGTGAGCAACTCAATCTGCCTGCTTTGCCTGATTCTGGATAAAAGTTGCTTTTTAAAAAGTAAAAAATTCAATATTTATGTAAATATTTATAATATTTACATACAAGCCATGCCCAGCCAGTCACATGACCAACAAGCCACACCCACAAATTAGGCCACACCCACAGAACCAGTTAGTGGTCCCTGGGATCTAAAATTATGAGATTGGTGGTCCCTGAGGTCCAAAAGGTTGGCGACCCCTGAACTAGACAATCCATCCTCTTTTTCTATTAATGATGCTAATAGTTTTAAGGAAATTTAGGAAGCAGCTATTTGACTCCATTCCCTCAGTTCTGGCTGTGGGTATTTGAGCCTCTCCTTGCTGGAAATCTTTATTCTCTAGTCCTGAATGCATTATTCCATTTTGGGTCTGGTGCTCAATTTGGGGTTCTTCTGGACTTATAGCTCCTAACTTAAAAACAACAGATGGCAGCTGTGTCCAGGGAAGTCTTCATACAAGTTCATCTTGTGCACCAGTTGTTCTCTTTCTTGGACTGGGAGATCCTTCTTTCATTCAGTCATGCCTCAGTCACTTCATGAAAGGATTCTTGCAATGTGCATGAACTATCTTGAAAATCATTCAGAAGCTGTATTTGATCCAGAATACAGCAGCATGGGCAGCCTTGGGCGGTCTGTTCCACGCCAACACACCTGCTCCATGAGTTGCATTGGTTCCCAGTTGGCTTCTGAGTGTAATTTAAGGTGCTGATGGCCACCTTTAAAACCCTTCATGGCATAGGGCCTACTTATTGAGATATGGTTGTCTCCCATGGTTGCTACCCATCTGGTAAGATTTGGCCAAGTCTGCTTCCTCCCGGTCCCCTCAATTAAATAATGTCATCTGCCAGAATTTTGCTGTTGCAGCACTTGTCCTCTGGATTAGCATCTCCCCACTGTACACCACACGCACACACACACACACAGAGAGAGAGAGAGAGAGAGAGAGAGAGAGAGAGAGAGAGAGAGAGAGAGAGAGAGAGAGAATTCAAATAGTTGGAAGAACTTGATTCAGTAATTTGTTAATTAATTCTCTTTCCCCTTTCCTTCTGTTTGTTGTCCTGAGAAGGTGGCTTCACTCTGGCTCCTCCAACATGGCAGTCCTGGAGGTACCTTTGTTTTCAGGTTTCCTAGCTGACATCGAAAGCCTAGAAAAGGTGAGTCTCGTGGTCCTTTCCACCAATTTTCCATTTTTGTCTTTTAAAGCCTATGGATGTCCCATGCTGTCATGCTCTTTTAGAGTTCTATACGAAGTTAAAGAATAGATTTGATAAGACTTGAGTTCCTTCTGTATGAACGATTTGGATTCCATTTAACAAAAGCAAAGCTGGAAAGGATGTTGATAAATACAAAATGGGGTGGCAGATGAAGTCGGATAGAAGGATCTTTTCCCTTCAGTGGAATTAGATAAGAGATGCCCTATCTGAGGTTCCAGTACTGTGTGGTATAGTACCGGAGAGCCTTTTAAATTGTTAATTTTTAATGGGACAGAAAATAAAAACATAATTGGAAGATTATGGTTTTATACTAGTTAGAGTGCATTTTAATTAAATATAAATGAGTTGAAATTAGACTTTGTTCTTGTCCTAGCCACACCCACTATTTTCTGGGGTACAACCTCCAATATGTCATAGTTGGGCAATGTGATCCATATTCTAGAAAAAGTTGTACATCTCTAAATAAGAGCCTCAAATAAATTCATTGTGTGATTTGCTCTCTTCCCCTTTATCCAATAAAACAATTAAAATAAAAAAGTTTTGGATGTTCATCCACCACTTTAGGGGATTGATGGATGAAATCTGCTCTCCCTGTGCATGCAAGCACTTGCTCTAACTTTGTTGGCTCTTATCTCATTTCTTGCCACATGATTTTTTCATTCCTTTTTTTATAAAAAAATGTTCTTATTTCACTTCATTCAAAATATATATAACAATTTCAAAAAGGTGCAGTTCTTAGTTTGCCAGCTTGCTTGCTATGTCCAGTTTCAATCTGATGGATGGGGTTGATGCAACCAATGTTTTTATCTTTCAGAAATATGACTATTTGGTAGAAATTGCCTGGGGCCCAATTAACATACTTGGCAAAGAGAATTCACATCCTTTTAGATTAAATCATTTATTCATCCATTACATTGGACTTTCTAAGGCTACTGTTCATATTGTTTTGATTTTAAATTCTTCAAAGTAATATCCTACTTCACAGTTTACTTTAGTCAAATAAGATGGATAATACAATAGCCGGGGCAAAATACCTGTAATTCTTGGGATATATGTGGTCTTTAGATGAATTTTATGCAGCCTTGGGCCAAATTTCAAACTTTCATCTACCTTTGTTGAAAATTCTCTCTTCCTTCTGGACAGGCAACTTGGGGAAAAAGAGCAAAAGGGGATATTTCAAAGACAGATTGGTGACGTTAGCTACATTTTGCTGGGCCCCCACTTCCTGCTTTCTCCTTTGTGGCATCCAATACATTATTCCTGAGGAAATGTGACCCCTCAGGAAGACTGCAGGTTATGAAGTCTATCCAGAAAAGAGTGTGTGTAACAGGGATATCCGGAGGGAAGGGGTAAAAAGAACACCTCAAAACAGCAGCAACCATCATATATTCAAAGGCTTTTTAGGTGCAAGGCAGTGCTTTCATCCCAAGCTTGTAGCCACCATTTTGACTTTCCTGACCTGCGGACACCCTGATGTTTCATGTCCTTTAGAAAAATGGGGGAGATTCAAACAAACATTAGGAATGAAAATGTTAAGAAGTCCTGTGCTTTCATTCCAGCTACTCACAAACAAACAAATTGGTCTGAAGAGATATGAGGTGGATGGCAGGAAGGTCCTTTTCTATTTTGATGAGGTAAGATTTGATTTATCACAGTCCTCACAAAACGTGCTGTAGCTGATCCTCTCCTGCTCATCTAAAGGAAGCATTAAACTACAGATCTCTCCTTTACCCATGAGTGGAAAAAATAAAAGGCTGATGGTTCTTTTTGTTAAGAGCTGAGATGTTACAATTCTTGATCCATTCTTTGGCTGTCCCTTCCCTCGGCTTCATCTTAGTGTACCAAGACCCAAGGAGTCTTAGAATTAGGACTGTCCAGGACATACCAAATTTTGTCTCTGGTGACCACTTGCTTATTGGTAACTTAAAGAACCCCTCACCCACCTCATGATACATACTGGAACAATGGCTTATCCCTGACTCCAAACGCAGGAACCCATTTGCTAATAAAAATATAAAGTACCTCTTCACAATTTGCCCTTTTTCTTCAGCCCCCTCCTTTCTGAATTAGAAATGTTCTTGGGATCAAGAGTTTCTTTTAATGCTTTCCCTTAAATTGTGCTATTGTTGTGGGGGGAGGAAGCTCCCCAACCCTCTTGATCAGAGATCTCCAAACTTGGCCACTTTAAGACTTGTGAATTTCAACTCCCAGAATTCTCCAGCCAGCATAGCCTTAGAGGTCCACAAGTCTTAAAGTGGCCACAAGTCTTAAAATGGCCAAATTTGGAGAGGCCCCTGCTCTTGACTCAAGACCTCACAGAGTTAAATCACACCTGCAGATTCCAAGCCAGTGTATGACCTGTGTCAAGTTTATGGCCTTCCGGGAATACATTGTGGGGAAGACGGCTCCCTTGCCCATCAAGGTGTATGACTACTATGAGCCAGGTGGGTAATGTGCCTCCACAGCCACTGCCTTGAGCCCGGACACCCAAGCCAGCCCTGACCACCTGCCTTTCCTCCATCTTGTTCTGCAGCTTTTGAAGCCACCCGTTTCTACAATGTCAGCGAATCCAGTCCTCTGTCCCGTGAGCTCTGCGATGGCCCCATGTGCAACGAAGTGGAGAGTATGGCCAGCCATTGGGTTGGTGAGTCCTGTAGCTAATGAGAAAGAGGATAGCTACATGTCGTTCACTTTCTTTCTCTGTGCCATTCTTCTTTCTTTTTCATTCGTTCCTACAGCACAAGATGAGTGTCAAGATTCTGGCAGTTACCCCAATTAAATCATGAGTCCCGAGCCAAATTTCCAAAACTTAAAAATGATTTATTGGAAGTTAATATGTCCAGCACTGCTTGGGTGTAGCCAACTCTGAGACACATAATATATTGTCACCCTTGACCAGTGGTGGCATTCAGATGGTTCTCACCAGTTCACACGAACCAGTAGCAAGGATTTGGCGTGGGTCGCCGAACTGGTAGTAACTTCTGGCCAGCCATGCCCCCAAGCCATTCACCTGGTTACCGCTTGCTTGCTTGCCCCACCTGTCCAATGCCTGATGCTCGCTCACACCGTCCACCTGATGCTCGCCACCCAGTCACTCCTTAAGGTATTTCTTTTTTTTTTTAACCTCCCAATAATTAGCTGCTCCTATGAACAGCTGTGCCGGGATTCCCCTCGCTCCTTACTGCTTCACCCAGGAGGCTTCCCTGAGGCCAGGAAGGCTGTGTGCCCCTCCTATGCTCTATTTTTTTTCCTTCCTGAGCCCCAGGGGAGCCTTCTGGGAGCAAAAACAACCCCCCCAGTGGCTCCCCTGAGGCCAGGAAGGCCCAAAAACGGGGTGGGTGTGGGGTGCTGCAAAAAAACCATGCCATGTTCACCTATCCCACATGTTCACATGGCCATGTTCACCTATCCCACAGAACCAGTAGTAAAAAATGTTGACCCTGTCCTTGATCCTGGTTTCCCCCCCACCCCCTGGGTGTCTCTTAATTCATATTCTCCAACAAGACACATGTATAGCCAAGAGTCATCAATCATGCTCTCCAGCATGGGCAGAAACTTCAATGATATTTGCATGGGCAGAAACTTCAATCACCGAGTTACTATCTTTGAAAAACTTAGGTATGGAATGCACTTTTGATTTCCAAGTTGCTGCACTGCTCTTTCAAACCCCCCCCCCCTTTCTGTTGGCAACTCTAAAAAGACCATAGAAATATTTTATGAGTTGGCGGTGAGTTTGGGTGGCTTCGTCTCACACCTGTCTAGGAATCTGTCCCCCCAAGAGTGTGAAGCAGCTTTAAGGCAGGAAATACAGGCTGTCCTCAACTTACGGCCACAATTTGACCCAAAATTTATGTTGCTAAAGTGAGAATATTGTTAAGTGAGTTTTACGACTTTCCTTGCCACATTTGTAAAGTGAATCACTGCAGTCGTTAAATTATAGAAATACGGTTGCTAAGTGAACCTGGCTTCCCCATTGACTTTGCCTGTCAGAAGGTCGCAAAAGGGGAATCACTTAATCCCAGGACACTGCAACCATCACAACTGTGAGTCACCTGTCAGGCATCCAAGTGCAAATCACTTGACCATGGGGATGCTGCAACGGTCATGAGTGTGAAAAATGGTCATAAGTCACTTTTTTTTCAGTGCTGTTGTAACTTCGAATGGTTGCCAAGCAAACTGTTTGTCAGTCAAGGACTACCCGTAATTAGCTGCGGGGGCTCATGATACTGTCAGGATTCCAGCAATTACTCTAATTAAATCATGATTCCCGAATCAAACTTCAAAAAACTTAAAAGGATTTATTAGAGGTGACATACTGGCATTGCCCTGTATGCAGCCAACTCTGGCATACTGTTCTGACCCACACCCTTTTCCAACAAATCAAACACAATCCAAAAGGAACAGAAACCTTGTAATGTTTTTACAAAATAATTAGCTGTGATAAGCACAAGCCTTGCCAAACTGAGCGAGACTTGCCAAAAGATAACAGACAAGAAATGATTTGCAATACAAGAATCTTCAAATACAAATTCAGGATAATGGAATGTCCATGAGGCTGGAGTTTCAAAACGTCTTTGCTTTCTGCAAAGTACTTTTGTTTCACAGCTGGCTTTTAACTTCTTGAAGGAGGGGCCATTACTTGGCAGCCTTACTCCCGAGTTGCCCATGCTGTTGTAGCTGCTCTTTCCTCCGAGCAATCCTGCATGCACGCGCATTTGGCACAGGCTCCTCGGGAACCTCCTCATCACTGCTTCCAGCCTCCACAATCTCTGAAGGCAACAGTCCACTCCCTAATGGTCCTGGCCTCTCATTGGAGTCCTCGCTCTCCTCAGCTGTCTGCACCTGTTGCCGGCTAACCACAACACTTACGTCATTTACAGTCACCTGTGACCCTGTTCCCCCCCTCCCCCTGGGTGTCTCAAGAACCAGATTCTCCAATTGATCATGTACACAGGCTGGGTGTCATCATTCACGTTCTCCAATTAAATATGGTCTCCAATTTGGCCTCCAATTTGTGGCCAAAAACTCTGATATTTTAGTTACAATCTTTTAAAGATAAGAGTTGGAATGTACTTTCGCTTTCAACTGCTTTTCCAGATTTCCTTCCTCCCCCCCCCTTTTTTTTTATGGCAACTATTAAAACAGGCATAAGAATGTTTTATGTGTTGACAGATTCTTAATCTGCCTTTTATGCAGGAAACAGTTCAAGCCGTGGAGAGTTTTGCAATGCCCCCCCCCCAAAGCACCTCTAACCCCTCCTGGCTATTTCTGCAGGTTTTGTACACACCGGTCCTTGCAACAGTGTCGTTGGTTGCTTAGAGGATGGCTATTTTGAACAGTGCATGTGTTCCCGTGACTGTGGCTACGACGGGGAACTGGTGTGTGGCTCAGACGGTCTTATCTATCAGAATCACTGTCAAATGGAAGTGGCTGCCTGCAGAAACAGCACCCAGATCGAGCAGATCCCCATGGCACAATGTGTGATGGGTAAGTTTTGCACGGCTACCAAAAACTGGCCAAGAATGTGGAAGAAACGGTGGTCGTGCGGGGAGCTCCCTGGAAGGCATTGCCATAGCTATCCTTTTGCTTCTTTTCTGCAGCTAAGAACCCTCCAGAAGATAAGGAAAAGCACTTTCACAGCCACCCATTTCCTGATAGGAAACAACAGATGCCAACAGGTGAAGATTAGCTCCAACTGTTACTCTATACAATGGGGCTCTAGCTCTGATTTTTTTCTGCAATTGCCCCACCCTTTTTTTGTGGTTTTATGTGGTTAGCAAGCACTTCACAGGAGGGAGGGATTGCTCCAGAGTATCTTTCCTCTGGGCCTTGCTTCAAAAGTGAATTAGAAGTCTGCCTGCCAATCTTTGAATCTACAGGAAACTGTAATGGCATGAATATATTTGGCATGATTGCTGTTCCCTCTCCTGACTCTATTGCATAAGTTCCAAGCCTAAGCAGAATGGTGCTATATTGTTGATGAATTTAGATCATATGATAGGCAAAATAATTGGCTGAGTCTCTAGCTTTGTTGCATTTCCCTTCAGAACATCACAAGTTGGGGCAGAATATCTGTCAATCATGTACTAGTGCAAGTATCAGATACACCTATTTTCAGGACCAATATAGGAGAAAGACATTCTGGCAACCTCTTGCTCCTGATATATTGTCCCTGATTTAGGTCCCTCTACTTTACTGGACGGTTCCCAACCTCCCTGAAACATCTTGCCAGACTGCTGATCGATAGGATGAAATTGTTATCCTGTAGTGGAAGAATTTCTCCTGCTTTTTGCAGACCCCATCACCGTGTCAGATGTCATGTAGGTTTGGAGAAGATACCAAGTTTTGATAGATAGCTAAACAGAGGGCTCTAGCCATCCGCAAAATGTCACCCAGTCACCCCGTGATGTGTTGGATGGATGGTTTGGGCCAACTGGAGAGGTTCAGACAGGTTTACCCAAGCAGTTTTGCATATCATGCCCACACTTCTAAAATCTGGATACTACTTCTGATAACAAGCTTGGCATCATATGGTTTGACAGTGGGCATGGCATATAGTCCTTTGCAGCTCAAGGGTAGCAGACAGCAACTTAACTGATCTGTGAGGAAAGATCTGCACACATCTTCTCTTTATAGACTCCATTTTGTCATAACACAAGTTGAAAGAAAAGTAAAAATCATGAACAAAAAGAAATTATTGACAGTGATTCTTGGGAGAAAGATCAAGAAAACCCTTTTATCAACAGAAGGGAATATTTGTAGCTCAGGATTGAAATGAGGAGTCTTTGATGCTCTCTGAGCTTGGTTGTATTCTTGCAGACATTTCATTACCAAACTAGGTAATATTATTGGCTAGCATTGATTACAGACCTGCCAACCCTTGATAAAGGAAAATCTGGAGACCCATGAAAAAATATCTGGAGATTCTATAAAAAATAGTGAGATTCTATTTTTTTCCCGATCAAGATTAAACAAACCCCTTTTCCATCGAGGAAAGGCATTAACAGTTTATTTAAATGTTTTATTTGTGTTCCCTGTTGTAAGAAGATGCAGCTTTCTTTCTTCTATTGAAAAATCACCAGCTCTTTTCACCATGTTTATACGATTGCGATCGCTTTCCCGCGCTGAACTTCCAAAGGCTACTGGGAAACTAGCTTCGTTCCCAGGGCCTACTCCCCTTTCAAAATGACGGACAGACACAAAGAAAAACGATTACCGTATATACTCGCATATAAGCCGACCCCCAAATTTGAAAAAAAAAAAAAGCGTTTTAAATTTGGCGTGAGATTGAGGAGCCTTGTCGTGAGACCGTGAAAAATGACAAAAAATCGTGAGACTCACAGCAGAATCGTGAGAGTTGGCAGGGCTGTGATGATGTTACCTTGTTTGGTAATGAAACATCTTTAAGAAAACAACAAAGCTCAGAGAGCACCAAGGACCTTATAAAACCTTTTATTTAGAATTTCTCTTTCTATATTGATCCTATATAATACAGGATTTCTCTTTTCTATTTTGACAAAAACTGCCAACTTGTGGGTTCCTTCATGTGATGTTTTGGAGGAATAAAAGCTACGACGGTATTTCAGGTTCTGGCAAGATCATATGCCAAATACTTTTCATAATATTATACCTGTTGTTGTATCCAGTCTTTAGGGAACCTTTCGGGGTGGGCTTCAAAAAATTTAGCAACCAGTTCTCTGCCCAGTTATTATGGTGTGGCCATGTGGGCATGGCCTAGTCGGCCTCCTGTACCATGGCCTGAAGGGCATTTTCACCCTCCCTGGGCTCTGGAGACTTTTCTCGAGCCTCCAGGAGGGTGAAAATGGCCTCCCTGGGCTCTGGAGGCTCTCCGGAGGTTCGTTTTCCCCTAGTTGGGCCCTGGAGGCTCTCTGGAGGCTGGAAACAGGCCCATTTCCTGCCTTTCGGAGCCTCCAGGAGGCCCGTTTTTCGCCCTCCCCGAGACTCCATGCAGGCCCTGCACTTACCTGGGATCCAAAACAGGACATGTAGAGACTCCTGGGAGAGGAGGGGTGGGCGGTCATTGCCACTACCGGTTCGCCTGAACCAGTATGAACCAGTGCAAACCAATAGCAGGCCCCTCCCTGGAATCTATGATGAAAAAAACAACATTCTGGGGGCAAGACAGGAGGGTGCTTCTCTGATCATTTCCACATCAGTCCCTAGGCTGCTTCAGTGTTGGGGGTGGCAAAGATTTTACCAGCCTGGAAGCTATCAGTACAGATAGTCCTCAACTTACAACAGTTTGTTGAGTGACCTTTCAAAGTTACAGTGGCACTGAAAAAAGTGACTTATGATCATTTTTCACATTTATGACCATTGCAGCCTTCTTACAGTCATGTGATTAAAATTGAGGCGTTTGGCAACTGGTTCCTATTTATGATGGTTGGAGCGGCCCTGGGGCTGTGTGGTCACTTTGTGCGACCTTCTGACCAGCAATGGGGAAACCAGCTTCACTTAATGACCATGTGGCTGACTAAACAGCTGCAGGGATTCCATTAACAACTGTGTGAAGAATGGTTATAAAATGAAGCAAAACTCACTTAACAAATGTCTCGCTTAGCAACAGAAATATTGGCTTGGGCTCCATTGTGATTGTAAGTCAAGAACTACTTGTACATGGAATTGGAACAAGGTAGGAGGCCTTACTTTGGCACCAGTTTGGGTAGGGATGCTGAGCTTGGGCTGGGGAAAGATGAAGTGTCTCCCGCTTGGGTGGTGGTGGGGGGTTGGACTAGATGACCTACAGGGTCCCTTCCAACTCTGATTATCTGTTAACATCGGAAGTCAATCTCAGGAGCCAAGGAGGAAGTTAAGCTCTGTGATCAAGAAACGTTTGTGTTGTTGTGAGTAATAAGCGAGAAAACTCCCTCTGTGTTTAGGTTACGGTGGTTTAGGGCTGTCTCTTTACGATGCAAAGAAATCGAAGATTGGCTGGAATTAGAAACTACTGCCCCCCTCCTTGAACTTGATCTACTTTTCCCCCCATTTTCTTGAACCTCCTTTTAATGTACCTCACAGATGAAAGTCCCACCCTTCAGTTGGATTTTTCCTACTACTCCTATGAATATGAGGCAGACCCTTACACTTCTGAAGGAGACGCTTTTGAACTGACCACAGCAAGCGGCACAGAGGCGCAAGATAACAGCAGATACCCAGGAGCTGCTGTGATCACTGGGAAGTGAATGGTGAGAGGTTCAATCTGGCCTTGGGGGGGAGGAGGCCTGGTAGTTCTTGGCTCCCTCTCCACCTCACAGTTTTCTCTTTTTTTCCTCCTTCCATGTTTCCTTTTTTTTTTTTTCTGTAGAACACTCCTTCCTTTCCATCTAAAAGAGCCAACTCCACAAGAGATCCAGGCCATTTTATTGTTCTGTGTCTTGCTGACAAAGGGAGATGGAGCTCTGCCTTGCCCTTCCCATGGCTCTCACTTGCCGCTTTCCCACTTGTATTGCACAAGCTACGTAAGGCAAGCTGGAATCCAGATCCTCTTTTGGAGTTGCTCAAACCCAGCGGACCACAATTCGAACTGACTCTTGTCTTCCAACCAACTCTGCCCTGGCTGTGAGTGGAGAAAGGGTGGCACCGTTGATCTCTGTGACCCAGGCAACCCCATTGCAACCAAAGCAGAAGAGCTCCAGGTCATTTGTTTTGTGCATCATATTACTGCACACCCCTCTGTCTCTCTCTGTCTCTGTCTCTGTCTCTGTCTCTCTCTCTCTCTCTCTCTCTCACACACACACACACACACACACCCTTAGCCTGGAGGGTGGAAAAAGAGCTCGGACAGAACAAGCTTCCTCTGTTCAAAGGTTGATATTGGTGGGACAGGAATTGGCTTTCCAATCTCACCTTATCTTCCCTTTCCAGTTATCCTTCCTCTATTGTATGGAAAGAAAAGCATGCGTCCACTTCATATTTTCCAGAGCACTGGAGCTGATCCACTTCTACTTTCTTCCCCCTCTTCTAAAACTTCTAAACCACGGTTGGTAAACATGTAGCTTTCCAGATGTTGCTAATTACAAACTCTGCACTCCAAGCCAGCTTGGCTAGAGCTGATGAACTCTAGGATTTGTAGTTTGCAAACATCTGGGCTACAGCTTCCTCTCGTTTTACATCCATGACTGATGGCAAAATAAGCTATTTATAAAATTGAAGGATGTCGAAGAATATTTTCTAAGGGAATTGAAGTTTGAGAACTACTACTGCCAGACCCAGTTCTTCTGCAATGCAGATATGCCAGCCTTGATGAACCGTATGCAAAAATATATGCTGTACCCAATATTTATTGTAAAACAAACATTTTTATTTACCCCTGATTATCGTCAAATGGAATCAGGTTGACGTGGTGACCCCAATCTTGACATATTTTTTATCTCTGCTCATTGGGCTTATCTGTTCTTGCCTACTGTACATCTAGGCAGATACCTGTTTGTTCATTCCAAGTGCTTTGTAGAACAGCCTGTACCCCATTTGCTTAGGCATTGCAGGGATACAGTTTGATTTCATGGTTCAACACAATCCTTTAGTGAATTGGAGCATCCAGGGGTTGGGTGGGATGGGAGAAGAATTTTGATTTAGATATTGATAAAATATTTTATTAAAAATTGATTTTTAAAACAGTTGTGACTCCTTTTGGTTTCTTCCTGAGGTAATAATTTGTGAGTCGGGGTCTGAGGTAGATCCAGGAACAGAAAGCATGAGGTTAATGAAGACTCAATCAGCAATAAACTTATTTTTGGAAGTTTGCTTTGAATTCATTTATTAGAGATGTATTTGGACTTTTCAAATCCATACAGTTAAGCCATGAAATAAAGGGAAGAACTACCTGCTACACAAGACTTCAGAATTAATGAGGAACATAATTAGGCTTCTTGGAAGTTGGAATGGAGCTGAGATTGGGCAGGTTTTATCCAGCTATATTGTTTTAAGAACTCCAAGAACAAATCAACCGTTACCTGCTTCCTCAAAAAAAAAAAAATATTGGTAAGAAAGACCATAAAAAGCCCCGGCCAGCCCCCTTTATGCCTTCCTTTCTTTCAAAGTACTGTGAAGAGAGTCTCTCCTTCACCCAGGACAGTGGGAGTGGTGGAAGGTTTTTGAGGGCAGTGTTTCTTTTGAGGTCTTTATGGACACAGCAGAATCTTTCCGGTGACCGAAGAGTCTCCTCTTCACTTTTAACCTGAATTCTTCCGAGACATAATAGTAAATGAAGGGGTCGACACAGCTATTGCAGGTGCTCAAGGCTAGACTGGCCATGTAGGGCACGTAGAACATCCCCTCCTTCCTGAGGCAGGAGCGGGAATAATCAAGGAGTAACAGGATATGGCTTGGGCTATAAAAGGCTGTGACTGAGATAAGCATGAGAGCTGTCAGCTTGGCAGCCATAGCATACTTTTCACCGCTGCCCAGCAAGACCCAGAGTGTAACCCCACAGCTGAACACCATGATGAGGAAAGGAGTCAGGAAGCCACAGGCAATGAGGATGATGAAGTAATAGTAATGCTGCTCTTCCTGTTCCCATGGCAGGACGTCATGGCATAGAGTCTGCTTCGTCCTATAGAGCGGGAAGGACTGACGGTGGACAGTCAGAGGCAGGGTGAAGAGAACAGCCACCACCCAAACTACAGCGCAGATGCCCATGGCAAAGGCAGAGCTGCGGAAGGAACGGGCGAAGAACGGGTGGGCTACAGCAAGGTAGCGATCCATGCTGATGCAGGCAAGCAAAATAATGGAGCAGTACATGTTGCAGTAGAAGGCCATAGTGGTAAAGCGGCACATAGCCTCCCCAAAGGGCCAGTGGTTGCCCAAGAAGTAGTAAGAGATCTTCAGGGGAAGCAGCAGGCACAGTAGGAGATCAGCAGTTGCTAAATTTATCAGGAAAACGGTGGAGGGCAGTTTCTCCACCTTTGTGGTGAGCACCCAGAGTGCCAGAGCATTGGCGGGGAGTCCAATGAGGAAGATAAGGGTGTAAAAAGATGGGAGGACTACGACGGTGAGCGTGCCATCGAGTGAAGCACGAGACTTTTTGGAGATATGCAAGAAAGAAGTGTTGTTCTCAGTGACTACCTCCCCTGGGATACTGCGAGGGTACAGGCAATTCGGTTGCTCTGGTTGATTCTCATCAGTTCCATTGAAACTATAATCTAGCAATAGAAGGAATCTAGTCAGTGATTCTAATTATGAATCCCAGCCCACCTCCAGCCTTCACTCCATCTAGTTTTAAAAAGCAAGTCCCTTTTACATGTACCTCCCTCCTTCCCTCCTCTTTTTGGGGGGCTGTGTGAGCCTTTGTTTCAGTTTTTGATCCCTGAGACTGCCTGGACTGCAGTTTTCTTGGCAAGAGTTTCAGAATTGGTTTGCCCATGCCTACTTCCTAGGGCTGAGAGGGAAGGTTAGCAGACAGTTAGCAGTCTCCTGGTTTCTAATAGCAATAGCACCTAGACTAACTGTACATACCACTTCACAGTGCTTTATAGCCCTCTCTAAGCGGTTTACAGAGTCAGCCTATTGCCCCCAACAATCTGGATCCTCATTTTATCCATCTCAGAAGGGTGGAAGGTTGAGTCAACCTTAAGCCTGATGAGATTCGAACTGCCAAATTGCAGTCAGTTGGCAGTCAGCAGAAATAGCCTGCAGTACTGCATTCTAACCACTGCACCGCCATGGTTAATCTCGTGCCTTAACCACTACACCAAACTGTCTCTCTCCTCTCTTTTGAATTGTAGAATTGATTGGAAGGATCTGGCAAGTATCCCTGAAAGCAATCTAGATTCTGCTTAACGACTGAATGAAGTATGAAGTGTTCGGATTGCTACTGTCCACTTGTTTATACTATGAGGATGTTTCCAAACATCTGCTTGTTTGGCAGTCCTTCAAATGTTTGAAGATTATTGCTTTAATTTGTTTTTCGGACCCAATATGCAGCTTTTAAAAACATGTTTTTCATAAGGATTCCTTCCCTTGCTGACTATGGTGCCCGTTATATTCTAGATAGTCTTTAAAATGTGGCGTTATTCCAAGTGCATTTTTAAAACAATCATCACACTACTGGCTCATACTCAGTTTTTGATCAATTTAAAGGGTTTTAATTCTTTTCATACAAAACTAGGACTTATTTCTCCATCTTATCTATATTCTTTCTTGTTCTGAAGACTTCCTATTTATGTTTGTTTTCATCCTGCTGATTTTGACTGCAAATTATCCACCCTTTGTTTTTCTAAAGCATTTGGCTCCCCATCCAAGCTTCATGAAATTTGCAGAAGTAATTTATAATAATGTTGAACATCATAGAACTAACAACAGTGTTTTGATACTCTCTAAGCAATATCATTCCCTCCCCCATTGCATTCATGAAAGCAACAGGAAATGGTTCTTCAACCAGTTGTGTATATTTCATTAACCACCTGCATTTTGTATATCAGAGCTAGGGGAGAAGCTCATGCCATCAAAATAAGCTTGCAAATAACTCAACTGAAGCAAGTATTTTCCTCTTCTAAAACTTTCCTTTGAATTGTGGTGGCTCTTGACTGCAATCATTCTGACAATTTCTTTTCTAAAGGATGCTTTTTACTTTTTCTCCAGCCTCCAAAGGAAGTAGGATGAATAGCTAATGATGTGATGATATAAACACAGCATGCAATATATTGGCTTGCTTTCACATTTTAAAGAGTTACAGTGTCTCGGCATGCCATTTTTTAAAGGGTGATACTTCGAAATATTAGTGTCACAGTCCTGGTGGCTGCAAATCTAGAACTGACTGCCCCACTGTCAAAGGGGCAGGAAATCTCTGCCCTATTTGATATTCCTGAGCTGCAAATAGCTACACTACTGCAAGATCTACAAGACCATAGGCTTCCTACTTAGGATATTAATCAAGGGTTTCTGAACTATTCAAGCCACAGAATGCATTAGTTTAAAAAAAAAAAAAACCAACAACCACCTTTGGAAGCCCTCATGAGGAAGAAATGCTGCTTCGTTTTAGAAAATATGCTTTGTTTGAGTGGGAAAAACTTTTGTTCTTAGCATTTCATGGAACCCTATAGAGATTTCACAGAACTCTAGGATTCTGGGCTTTGAAAAGTCCTCCTATAAACAATACAATTCTTCTAGGAGGAAAAAAAAAGGCTAGCCATCTATTTTTCACTTGAGGCATCCTAAAGAGAGCTGTGGCAACAACTGGACATCTTTAACAAAATTCTGGAAAGGACCTTTATGAAAATTTTAAAACCCTGAAACGGAGTCAAATCCCCACAACCATCACCCTAACGGCTTGGTTCCTCGGGTCAGTTGGCCCTGCCACAAAGGTTCTTTCTTGGCCTTCAGGCTCTTGCAAGCTAAATGGGGATGGGGACATCTGGCTACTTACCATCATAATCAGCAACTCCTGCAGCTGACACCTTCCAGCAGCACACAAGCAGTAGTGGCAAGAAGTATCCCCTCGTCCCAGTATCGCCCAGTGACATCCTGTGCATTGTCAGCAAGAGTGGTTCGCTGTGCTGTGAGGAGTCAGGCAACATCCCATTTCCTGCCTTGACGGGCTCTTAACTTCAGAAAACATCATATTCTTCCTACCGCCTCTTCTGGGAGTGGCTGGAGGGGGAACTCTTTTTTTTTTTGTACAGCAAGACATGTCAGGGAGGAAGTACATGTCTCAGTGACATAATCCTGTCCTTGACAGAAGTTAAAGAGAGGGAGGGAGAGTCCCAAACCAGGATTGGTCTGGTATGCCTCAAGGGACTGTCCCATAACAAAAGGGGGTCCACTGCATCTAACTCATTTAACCATAAAGTGACTACCTGACCTTTCTAGCAGTCCAAGAAAGCCATTTATTTTTCCAGAGTTTCTTCTCTGTTATCTGTAGATACCTTCACTCCAGTGGTGGGATTCAATTTTTTTTACTACCGGTTCTGTGGGCATGGCAGGGAAAGGATACTGTAAAATCTCCAGTCAAAGAGGGTATTTGCTGGTTCTCCAGAACTGGTCAGAACCTGTTGAATACCACCTCAGCTTCACTCTTCCACCTTTCTCATCAGGGCTTCAGGTCTGTGGAACCTCCAAATAAATACAGAGGACCAGATATGACTTTGAGCTTTCCAAACCAAAACTAAGTCTTTGCTGGAAAAGGAGTGGGCTTCTTAAATCTTTGAAATTAGGCTTCCCATCAACCTGACCTTTTCCCTTCCTTAACCTCCTCGCTGTTTACTCAAGGTCACTTAAGATGTCTTTGACCTATACAAACATTCTGATGGCCACTGCAATATCCTCTGCTTCTCCTGATAACTCAGGAAATAACGTCATGATGGGGTGAAGGAGAAGGAAGAGGGCAACACAGGATATTCCTGTGTAGATAGAGCTGGTCTCAGCTCTATCCATCTGCAAATAGCACAGCTACAAAAACATGGCCAATTGGGGAGGAGAGAAGCATGATGTGAGCATGGAACTTCCTGCTTGTGGAATTAGAACACAGAATAACAGAGTTGGAAGGGACCTTAGAGGTCTTCTAGTCCAGCTCCCCACTCAAGCAGGAGACCCTATAACATTTCAAACAAAACAGCTGTTCAGTGTGTTCTTGAAAACCTCCAGTGTCGGATTTTGGAGGCAAGCTATTTCACTGATAAATTGTTCTGTCAGGAAATTTCTCATGAGTTCTGAGTTGGATCTCTCTTTCATGATCTTCCACCCATTACTTCTTGTCCTGCCCTCAGGGGCTCGCAAAGAGGGAGTCAAGTTATGCTTCAAAGCATCTGCTCTCGTGCTTTGGAGAATAAGTTGAGTCCTTCTTTGTGACAGCCCCTAAAGCATGGCTATCAAACTTGCTGTGTCACATTGGTGTCATGTGACATATCGCAATGTTTTTTGCCTTTGCGGAGCTGGAGTGGGTGTGGCCTGTGCATGACGCATCTGGCCTGTGGGCTGCTTGTTGGACATCCCTGCCCTAAAGTACTGGAAATCTTCTAACATATCCATCCCTAGTTCTCCTCTTCATTAGACTAGACATACCTAGTTCTCTCAATTGTTCATCATATGGTTTAGCCCAGGGGTTAACTTTAAGATTTGTGGACTTCAACTCCCAGAATTCCTCAGTCAGTTTTGCTGGTTTAGCTTCCAGACCCCTTATCATCTTTGTTGCTCTCTCTGCACTCTTTCTAGTGTAGAGTTGTAATTGCAGGAATGTTCCAATATTGGATGGCAAACCTCATATAAAGAATGTTTCCAAGAGAATACAACTCAGGCAAACAAAGTCACTAATCTAAAGGAAGATTAGAGAGGGGAAGTAAACATATGTTAGTCTAACTACAGATAATTAATTGTATGGATTACTGTGCTAAACAGTAACGAAAGTTAAGCAGTGACCAAAGTTAACCAATGATGGAGGATAACTAAAATGTGTATAAATGCAAGCCTAGATTCCAATAAAGATCATCATGATTCAGTCGTTCATGGTCAAACAGCTCGACTGCTCGTCATTACAACAAGTGGCCCAAGAACAGGGATCCTCTTACTTCGTCCGGCAAGGATTTGGTGCACCTTCAACCCTTTGTGGTTTCTTCAACCTTTTGGTTTCTGTAAGTAAAACTTTCTGAAGTAAAGTAAACTTTCTGAAGTAAGTAAAACTTTCAGAAAGTAAAACTTTCTGAGGAACAAAGGAAGCATGTAGATGAAATAGGCTATTTGTTAAAGAAAAATAATACTGAGGTACCCCAGAGAAATCTCTTAAGGCTGGTCCAGGAGATTGCAGCTCAGTGCCTATGGTACCCAGAAAAGGAATCTTTAAAATTAACTGATTGGGAACGTATTGGGAAAACATTGCATACTGAACCTTGAGCAAAAATAGAAGTTTTGCAGGTGTGGCATTTATGTAGGCATGCAATTGAAAAATTTGGTCACAATGAACTTTCTCTTTTAACACCTCCACCTTCACATTATACTAATGTTGTCAGTTGTCCCCCTTCTTCACCTGTATATTTGTTTTCAATTCCCTCAGCTCCTGCAGATACAGGCTAAAAGCCTCCTGACTATTGTTCAGTCTTCTTTTCAGAAAATGGTAGAGGCTTGTAAAAGGATGCCTCTGTCTCAGGAACAGAGCTTGCAGAATTACTGTTTGTTTGTCCAGTACAATATCGTCCTGGTCAGGGGCCACAGCTTGGACTGCAAGTAGCAGAATTGGAGGGTCTGCCTTATCAGATCTTAAGAGAGAATCCAAAGCATGCCTTTCCCATCACTCTGACTCCTCCAGCAGTCTCTCTCACTCCTCCCCAGCCACAGCCGGTAGCCCTGGGATCAAGTTAATCACTCAAGAGGAAATTGAATTTAAATTTCTGATGGAAGTTAAAATAGTTCCATCTCAATTTAAAGGTCCTCTTCCTTCAGGATTAGTTGGCTTAATTTTGCCTTGTTCTTCTGCACAAAAAAAGGGCTATTTTGTTGTGCCTGGGGTAATAGATTCAGATTACACTGGTATCCTCATGATTCAGATTTGGGTGAATCTTCCTCAATTTCTTCCTTGTAATTCTTCTGTTGCCCAATTGCTTCTTCTTCCATATGAAATTCCATCTCCTGGTATAGGTAATCGTGGGGATGCAGGATTTGGATCAACTTCTTTATCTGTAGGCTTACTTCATCAGCTGAACTCCTCTCATCCTTTGTTAACACTCTTCCTTAATAAACAACCATTTCAAGAATTATTGGATACTGGAGCCAATGTTACCGTCATCTCCTCTTCACAGTGGCCAGTACAATGGCCAAAAATGACAGTTTCTTCATTGTGGGGAATAGGAGGTTCTACAGCTGCTTGGCAGAATGTTCAAGAAATTAATGTTACAACATCTGCTGGTAAGTCCTTTCTCCTACAACCATAAATTTTAGATGTTCATACTAAAATTTGGGGCCGTGATATCCTTTCTCTTCTTAATGCCCATTTGATTCTTGATGATGGCTATTCTTCTTAAATAGCTCTGTTCTTCACGGTTTGGGTGGAACAATGGCCATTATCAAGGAAAAAACTCGCTGCTCTACAACATTCTAGGGTGCCAATATCCTTTTTGTATTGTGGTGACCAGAATTGGATGCAGTATTCCAAGTATGGTCTTAATGGTCCAGCATGTAGTGGCACTATCACTTCATGTCATCTTGAAACTATCCCTTTGTTGATGCAACCTAGGACCACATTGGTCTTTTTGGCAGCTATAGAGGCCTAGCACATTGCCATTGGGCAGGCACCATTGTAGATGTGATAGATGCCCCAAAGAAAGAGAAACAACAAGGATACAGCTGAGTTAAAAATGGCCAATGTCTTATGAGACTTCACCAAGATCTTAAGATTTTATACTCCAGAGAATTTTGTAATTTAATTTTGGTAGTCAATGGCATTGGCTTAGGGGCACCCTAGTCCTGAGAAACTGCAGGTAACTACATAGATACATTCCAATCCTGGTACTTAACCCTTTTGAGTTTAGCAGAATTATGAGTAGTACTAAATGCTATGCCAATGAAATTAAAAGTCTGAGAGAGAAATAAAAGGACATGAAGGCAGCCTACATCAACACTATTCACCATTTTTCCCCTTTTCTCTTTCTCTTTGCCAACCATCCTTTTTTCATTACATTGATAGCACTGCTTCATTCACTGCCTCTTGCTCTTTAAATTTCATAACTCTGCATTTCTGAGGAGCTTATCAGTATCCAAGGCCACAACTTCCTCAATCTTCTCTTTAGCCTCTTCACTTTTTCTTAGTTTAGTTTTTTTTTGGAATTTAATGTTTATCCTGATATCCAACTTCGACTTGCATTGAAATGGGGAAAATACACTTGCATACAGAACTCTTTTTGCTTCTTTCAATATTTATTCCTTACAGCACATTAACCACTACTTTTCCACTAGATTTTGTACATATGAAACTATCCCCACCCATTTCCTCATCTTTTGTAAACATCCCACCAAGATTCACATAATTAGAATAACTTTATTGTCACTTTGAATGTACATTAATTGGCATACATTAAAATGAAATTTTGTTGCATACAGCTCTCAAAGGGTCACCCACCTCCAATATATGCTACATAAACATGACAAAATCCACAAATAAAAAATATGCATATACCCACTTGTTTTCTTTCCCATTTATAAACAGCTTTCAATTATTCTGTCAAACCCAACTATGTCTATCCTCAGTACATTTCCATGTCTACATTTCTTGTTAAACAACACTTTTTAAACCTTTGTTCCTTCAGTACTTCTGCTTTGACTATTCCAATAGAACAGAATATAGATTATTCGCTCTGAGGTTACTTAGCCTGTCAGTGTTGAAAGAGGTGTGTTTTCTCCCTGGTAGTTCCTTGATTAGGATATTGTTTCCCCAATGTGAATCCCTGCTTATCAAGAAGTTGGCTATTGTAGGAATGTATTCTGGTCTTTTTGTTTTGTTCTTAGCTTTTTAAATGTATATTTTGAATGGTGTGTAAAAGGCTTATCTCTGTGCATCTATTGATGATTGATTTGTTCAAATGCCAAGTTTCCAGGAATTTTTTTTTAGAGTTTTGGTCTAGGATACTCATGGCACTAGGTTTGAATCCCTAGCATCTGTAACTGAGTGAGCTCCTGTTACTTGTCCCAGCTTCTGCCAACCTAGCAGTTCAAAAGCACATAAAAATGCAAGTAGAAAAATAGGGACCAGGTTGGTGGGAGGGTGAAAGAGCATTCCGTGCATCTTTGGCATTTAGTCATGCTGGCCATGTGACCATGGAGATATCTTCGGACAGTGCTCGCGCTTTGGCTGTGAAACGGAGATGAGCTCTAGAGCCAAAAATGACTAGCACATATGTACAGGGGAATCTTTAGCTTTACGTTAGGATGCTCAGTTTCCCAGTGGAAACTATGGTTGAATATGTACAAGTGTTGTGAGGTGGCATTTTCATTGTGCCTTCTTGACTGCTAGTTGCTGTTCATGGATGCACTCTGCTAGTCTACTGTATATGTTGCAGACTCCTGATTTTTTTTTCTTGGTCTGCTTGGTCTTTTGGTATACTTAATATGTTTTGGAGAGCTTCAGCTGTTTTATATGTTATGGGTTGTTGCGTAGTTATAATAGTTTGTTGGTTATTTTGGAGATATTTTTGGTGCATGGTAATGCTTTTTATAGCTTGTGTTGGTGCTATGAAAAGTCAGACATTTTTTTGATAAAATTGGTTAGATTTCAATTTTGTTGGAAGATGTTGTATAGGTACTAATTTCCTTTTTTTTGCGTTTCTGAGTTGCTGCTGTGTATTTGTACTTGTCTGAAGACAAATATTTTTGTCTGAATACAAATATTCAAGCACGTTGCAATAGCTTAACAAAGGAGTAAACCCTATATTCACCAGCACCGATGATGTTATCTAGTTGAGTAATAAAATGTTTACAAATAATCAAATCCAGAGAGCACCAAGGACTTCACAGCTTCGAATACTGTTTTCTACAGTTTTCTTCATACTAAAACATTACGTTATAAAGCATTTGTAATATTAATCTCTGGAAGCCTCATTTAGCTGTATTAAAATAAAAACTAGTTTTCAAGCCATAAAACTCTTGACCTATATAACATCTTTACAATCCACTGCAAAACTAAGCACTCAATTTCTTGGCTGCAGCAGCAAACTTTGCAATTCATTCCCTAATAAAATTGTTCTCACCTAATCATCTTGAATTTATGTTCCATTGTGGAATGAAGGAGGTCAGGAAAATCCTTCTCATATCCTTTCCTCAAAACTAAATAATTTGAAATATCTTTAGTTATTGCATGACTGCTGATGCAATGAACCAAAGGGACATGAATATTTCTTATCTGAAAGTAAGACACAAAGAGAAGTTAAAGCAAATGAGATCAGGATTGGCTTTTAAATACGTGATCTGATTGATTGTGCTGTTGATCCTTAGCAACCACACAGATTTTTATCTAGATTAAACTGTCCTGAAATGGGCCCTGCAATGGTGTAATGCTGGTATAACTGGTCCCATCCATCTTGCTACTGGTCATCCTCTTTTTCTCTTTCTTTCTGATTTTTCCAGCATGATAGACCTCTCAAGGAAGTTGGCCTTTTAATGAAATGTGTCCAAAATATAATTTGAACCTGGCTGCAATCAAGGACCTTGGAATACTCATCTCTAATATCTAAGTGCTAGAGCCCACTGTAACTACACAGCCCAAAAGGCATTAAGAGTTGTTAACCTAATCCTACATAGCTTTTTCTCTGGTAATATCACACTAATAACAGAGCATACAAAACATTTGCTAAACCGATCCTCGAATACAGCTCATCAGTCTGGAATCCACATTACGCATCTGATATTATCACAGTTGAGAAAGTCCAGAAATATTTCACAAGAAGAATTCTCCATTCCTCTACTCATTGCAGAACACCTTATGCCACCAGACTTGAAATTCTAGACCTAGAAAACCTAGAACTACGCTGCCTTCGGTCCAATCTAAATATAGCATATAAAATCATACATTGCAAAGTCCTTCCTGTCAATGAATACTTCAGCTTCAACCATAACAATACAAGAGCACACAACAGATACAAACTCAAGGTTAATCGCACCAAACTTGATTGCAGGAAATACGACTTCAGCAAGAGAGCGGTCAATGTCTGGAATACTCTACCTGATTCTGTGGTTTCTTCCCCAAACCCCAAAAACTTTAACCTTAGACTGTCTACTATTGACTTCACCCCTTTCCGAAGAGGTCTGTAGGGGGCGTGCATAAGCGCACCAGTGTGCCTACCGTCCCTGTCCTATTGTTTCTTTTATTTTTCTTATATGTATCCATTTCGTGTATTCATAACTATGTTTATTCTTATACCTATTATCTTGTAAGCAATTGACAAATCAAATAAATCTAAATTTAATCTAAAAAGAAATGTGATTAGTTTTACTTATTTAACTTACATGGCTACTAAACTCTATGGTGACTCCAGATGGCAAAACCTTAGAAACAGTATGAAAAGAATATAAGAATATCATAAAGAAGACAGAACAATGACACTTATTCCCATAAAAGGCCTGCCATCCATCCCATAACCCAAGACCTTGGGAAAAGCCAGATTTTAAGGAACACTTGAAGGAAGTGAAGAAGCTGTTCCAGAAGGCAGTCACTTTAATAGAGAAAGCCCATTTCCTGAACCCCATTTGTACTATTTTTTTTGTCAACCCCAGAATCATGATTGCAAAACTGTCTGATCTATGCACATATATAACATATATTGTGAAGCAAAATGCCAAAATTTAGAAACAACTTTGCCTCTGTGAGTTGCTCAGGATACACAGTCTCAGCAAACAAAAAATAGGACAGGATTACAATTTAATACTTTCTTAGAAATCTGTCCACTTGGCCAGAAAAACAGACCATAAACACCCCAATCCGTTTTTATATTAGACCACCAATGTAATTTTATTTAAAACAGGCCTAATTTATTAAAATTGCTCACTTTTAGAAAATGCACTATTTCACCTCTAAAAGAACCCTTAGGTTACTTGATGTATACCTCTTTACTAGAGCAAGAGCTTAAAATAGCTAATATAAAATAAAAGCAAAAACAGAATATAAAAAAATTAACAACACAAATTAAAGTTCATGATAAAATATTTAAATCAAATCTTGATGGAAGAGACCAATCAGCCGGTTTTGTAAGCATAACTTTCAAAAGAACACATTTCATAGCCTGGGAAGAACAAATAATGTCTCAAGGGAAAATTGCTTTTCTTCTTCAAATGAGTCTCCTCTCCAGTGCCTTAAAACTATACCGATTTGGAACAGGCCTTTAAATACTCAGATGAGGTCTGCTTAGTCCAGGTATTTCAGGGTAGTTTCCAATAGTAACTCTACTCAAATCACATGTGCATAATCAAAAGGGTTATTAAGGCAAGGATAAATACCAAACTTGATTAGCCCAGGAATGGAAATAGCTGGCGTTCTAAATGCAATTGTGCAAAGACACTTCTTGCCATTGCCAAGACTTGCAGATCTGATGATAAGAGTCCCTGCAGATTTTACTCCACTAATCATTGCCGACTTTAGAAAGTGGTGCTCATCTGTTTCAAGGCCATTGAGCCAGCACTGTACAAAGACATTTATATTGTAATGTGGCTAGCATGATGTTATGAAGCAGTTATCCTCTCGTCAAAGTGGTACCTATTTATCTACTAGCATTTGCATGCTTTTAAATTGCTAGTTTGGTAGGAGTTGGAGTGAGGAAGGGAGTTTATCCTGTCACATGTTGCTTGGGTCTCAAACCTGGGCTGCCAGTTGACAAAGCCAGCATTTTAATAACTGATTTAATAACTGCCCCCCACCCACCGATGAGAAGTAGGAATTGTGAAGTATTCCCAGACATTCTGTCTATAATGGACTGACCCTCCATCTTCCCGTCCTGTTTCCCATCTACCAACAGCATGTCCATTTTGTCAGGTTTTAAGTGCAGTTTTCTCTCCCTCATCCAGTCCACTTAAGCAATTATGGATGTCAAAGAATTCCCCTGAATTTGATTTTTCAGAAGTAGGAATTATACTCCTCGGGACACTAAGAACACAATCCCAGAAATTAATACAGAAATGGATTCAGACCAATACTTGAGTACCACAATTCAAGTGTTCCCTGATCCATGGAATTAAGTAAAGATAATCCTTGATTTACAAACTAAGTGAGTGTTGCTAAGTGAGTGTTCAAAGTTAGAACAGATGTTGAAAAAGGGATTTATGACCCAGATTTAAAGTCCTGATGGCTGCTCCTCCCCCATCATGTGACCACATTTTAGGCACTCAGCAATGGCCTGCGTTTGTGGCCATTTGCAATGTTCCACAATCACAAGACCGTGACTTATGACATTTTTTCTGGGAGAGCAGCAGTCTGATCTGTAAAGACAAGAATCTTCTATTTCACAAATAGCTGCCTCTCCCTGAATCGTCCAACAGGTTATATCCCGACAACAAACATTTGTTTCTAGCTTTTCAAACGCTCTGAAGAGCTGCTCCCAAGGGCTTTGTCAAGCACTCTGAAGCCATCCAATAATTGAGAAACGAGGGAATCTTTGCATTTTAAAATCAATATTTTATTTTACTTGATGTGCAAATAAATATTTTTTTTAAAAACTACATTTAAAGAATTGCAAAGCAAATACAAGCCAAAACCAATTTTTTTAAAAAAAGCAAGAGATCCTTCAGAAAAACCGAAGAATTATTTTCTTGTCTTCTCTTCCGAATATTGACAGGTCTCTGTTGGTTTCATTGTGGCCCTTGCTAACACCACACAGAGCGATGAGAAGGATACAAAGGAGAGAGTCTTGCTTTGTCCACTCAGATTATAAATTAATTGATTTATAAAAGGATGTGTAACGATGGCTTTGAAAAAGTTTGAGGAGAAAGAGAGGAAGAAGGAGGGTGGTCTAGGAGAGGATAAAATTCTCAAACTTCATGATGCCCCCACCCCCCAATCAAACACACATTAAGCCACAAGCTAGTAGTAGTTTCGTAACAGAATTTGGCACAGGCAGTCGTCTCTGCTCAGGTGGAGCATAAGAAGACACGATTAAAAATCTGGGAGAAGAAGCTGCTGGAGACAAAGGTGGTAGAATTGGGACTTCTGGACACTGCTCAAGGCAAAATTGCATCCCCTCCCTTGGCTGCAAGGGGAATATGAGAAGAGGAGGTGGGATACAACCACATATTTTGCAAGTCGAAGAAACCCCTAGGCACCAAGGACTTTCTGGAAGCAGGAAGGGCAGTACCCCCCTAATTGGGAGTCCTAGAGCTTCAGCACAAAAAACCCCAAACCCTACATGGGGGAGGGATTCTTTCCACTGAACAGTCCAGCATTTCTGGACATGCACCTCATATCCAGAGACGGGATCAGCAAATCTTGTTGCCATAAGAGGCACCCAAATGAGAAACTAGGATGGCATAGGTAAGTGAACACACCAGAGCCTGTGTGGAAGAGAAGATGCTTTGAATCTTATCCAGGCCAAATTTTAGACTAGTTTTAAAAAAAGAAAAAGAAAAAAGGGTTTGGAGATGGGTGGAGAGAAAACACAAATCCAAACCTCTTAAATTCTTTGCACTGATGGTTCTCGAAAGAATCTTGGGTTATCCTATTTTCAAAAGCCCTAGTTGTCCATGGTGCAGCATCTACTTGCATCACTTCTCTAAGTAAGAAGGTGCCAAGGTATATTGGCGACTCAAGCCATACCACCCATAGAATTAGGACGGGAAAGGGAGAGATGAAACCAAAGTCGCCACATTTGGTATTTTGTTTCCTGATCAATGATACAAAAAGGTTACGGTTGAAGAGACCTCACCCCCAATATCAGGGGCAACAATTTTGGAACTTCTCAAAGAGCAATGGCCTGTCTCTTCTAGCCCTCTGGCCTCTTCCCTCCTACCGTTCAATCTCTCTCTCCTGGCCTAAGCGGAAAGCTCCCCCTTTAAATGAGAGCAACACAAGCTGCCTCCATTCTGCTGTGGGTCCATTCTTTCTTGGACAAGCACACTCATGCTGCATAGGGTAGGGTGGGGGGTAGGGTGAGGAAGAAAATCATCGCAGCCTCGAGGGGGACTCCAAACGATAAAAGCTGGTTGGATAAATACCAGTGATACATAGGGCATCTTCCCAAAAGTCCATGAGGGCCACTGGAATTTGGGGGTGGGGTTGGGCAGGTGGGAAGGACAGACTGGAAGTCAGGGGGAGGCGGGCTGGCGGCTGTACTGCACGTGGTAGCGGCTGACAGGCACCCCGTGTATACTGACAGTCTCACACGTAGTTTTGCAGGGCAGCAGGTCCTCATCCTCATCCCCCATCAGCCAGTCCTGGACCATCTCGGCTGCTTCTCGGTTGACATGCCTCGCAAGCCAGCGCCGGTGCCACTCTTCAAAGCGCTGGTGATGCCGCAGCAAGACTCGAGGCGCTGCCTGCAAGAGAAATGGGGGAAAAAGGGAGGGTTCATGGGTGGCCTGGGAGCTTTAGTCTCTCAAGCACAGGGTTGTCAAACTCAAGGCCCAAAGACCGGATCCAGCCCATGGGGCAATCCTGGAAAATATAAGGGGCTGGCCCATGTCGCTTCAGCCCAATCTACGCAATGCGAAGAGGAAACATGCCAGCAGTTTGGGGAGTGGCGTCAAGCTGTTCAAACCCATCCAATCGGCCACGCCCACCTGGTCCCCCAATGTCCACCACAGCCCTGATGCAGCCCTCAGTGAAATTTGAATTTGACACCCCTGCTCTAGCAGGCTTGAGAGGGGCCATTCTAGAAGGTGCACCTGTTTGGCTCGAGATAGCGCTCCCCGACGGTACATGTAATCTTCAGCGTTCATGATGAAGAGCATCTTGTGGGTGTTTAACTTGAACTTGCAATCCACGTTGCAGGCGCTCTCCACGCCGATCAGCTGCTTCCAGGAACTTTTTGCTTTGTCCCGCATGGCCTGGATCTGCTGGCACTGCCATCGCCGGAATTTGTCAAGGTTCCTGAAAGGGGAGAAGAGGAGAGACCTCAACCTGGGTTACGTTGGGGAAAGGAGGCAGCGGGGGGGGGGGCACCCCAATCACTCCTCTTAAATCTCTCTGAAACAGGTAAGTCCTTGATTTATGATTGGTTGCTTAGGATCATTTGAAGATATGAGAGACTTCCCAAAAGGGACTTATTCCCTGATTCCAAAGTTCCAACAGCTGAGCCGTCCCACAGTCACATAACCGCATTTTGGGTGCTTGGGATTTATGGATGTTTGCAGCATCCTGTGTTTACATGACTGTGTTTCATGATGTTTTTGCCAAAAAAAAACAGTGTTTACTTCCAAAGTTCAGCAGAAATGCTCTATAGCAGTGATGACTAACCTTTTTGGGCTCCTGTGCCAAAAATTGCGGGCGCGCCAGCACGCCCCTACTTGTGTGCCAGCACCCAGAATGCAATGCATGTCCCATGTCCTCTGCACATGCACCGCAATCCTCACCCCCACCCCCTTACCTGCACTGTGCCTCACAGCTGATTTTTTTGGCTGGTTTGAGGCCTTTTTCAGCCTCCTAGAGGCTTGGAAAAAGCCTCTGCAATTATAGGCCTGTTTTGTCACTTATTCCTGGTATTCCAGGAAGTGACGAAACAGGCCTATAATTCAGCCTGAGAAGCCTTGCAGAGGCTTTTTCCAGGCCTCTGGGGAGGCCAAAAAAGACCTCAAACCAAGTGAAAAAATATCAGCTATGAGGCGCGGGCATGTGTAATGAAGTAAGTTTGCCTGCGGCTTGTGTGCCAGCATAAATGGCTCTGCGTGCCACTTGTGGCATGCATGCCATAGGTTCGGCATCATGGCCCTATAGCAAATGATGGGTTTGCTTAGTGACCACCACAAAAAAAGTCGTAAATTTATATCAATCTCACTTTATGGCCTTCACAACTTATGACCATAATGGGCAGGCTCCATTACCGTACAGGGGAATTCTGATCGCCAGCCAAAATGCAAGCCACACTGTTATGGTCTGAAACTATGCGCACACAGACTCATCATCCTATTCATTTCCAGAGTGAGCAATGTTATGCAAAAGATCAGAAAAAACATCAAGGAAATTAAAGGCACGAGATTAGATAAATACTGAGTCTAATTTACGCCAAAATAATAAACTTCACTCTCAGTCTTTACCCTACCTCTCCTTCTTTTACCCTTTTCAAGATCCCATTCCCGCTGCATTCTGTCTCTTTTGACATTCTCAACTTTCACTTCCCTAAGAACAAAGTGGGCCTTATACAAAGATGTTTTAAGTTTTGAAACATACATTCACTCTTGTCATCAGAGCACAAATTACCCACTACAAAGTATGTGGATTCTTTAGGAGTGTCTGTAATCCTGTAGTAGTCTGACAGCCAAAACTTCATGTAAGTCCTATTCAGCAAAATTTCAAGCAGATTCACTTTATAATGCTTTCCTTAAATCAGTTTCTCAAACTAGGCTGGCTGGCTGGGAAATTCTGGGATCGGAAGTCTACCCAGTCCTAAGATTTTGCAGCAATCATTCACTTAAATACCCTTTTCTTCTCTTGTAGCATTCTTCGCTTCATCAATCCACTAAGAGTCATTTTTTTTTGTCTTTCTGATTAGCACAGTTAACCGTATTTTTCTATGTATACAACGATACTGTTTCTTTAAAATATTTACCTAAAAGTGGAGGGGTGTCTTATACATGGTGGGGGGGAGGCAAGAAGAGAACCGCGGTTACGAGACTGCCAACACCTCATCTCTGCAAACTAGCCTCATGAAGGAAACTTCCGATTGCAGAGACAAGCTAACAGGTTTCCTCCAATCATGAGCCTTATGTAACTGAGGTCAGTTGATGTTGTGGACAGCATGTAGCCAGTGTCCAAATGCGACAGGAACAGTACAAGGAATAATGGATGGAAACTGAACAAGGAGAGATTTAACCTGGAAATCAGGAAAAACTTTCCGACAGTGAGAACAATCAACCAATGGAACAGAAGTTGCCTTCAGAAGCTGTGGGAGCATCATCACTTGAGACTTTGAAGAAGAGACTGGACTGCCATTTGTCAGAAATGGTGTAGGGTCTCCCGCTTGGGTGGGGGGGTGGACTAGATGACCTACAAGTCCCTTCCAACTCTGATTATCTGTTAAATCTGTCAGTAATGTCAGAGCGTTCTGAGCCCATAAAAATGTCAGGAAACAAAAAATAAATAAATACTGGTACCAGTAAGCGAATGTCTTACTCTACAAAATAAATGTCTTCTATTGATTTCTGAATTTTGGATAAGAAAAGGGGTGGGTGGGGGATGTCCTATACATGGGGGCGTCTTATAGATCTAAAAATATGGTAACAGGAGAATGAAGGAGGATAAAAACCAAAAGGAAAAAAAGCAACTCACCTCTGCAGAAAGACCGGCTTTAAGAGGAAGCCTTCATTCTGACTGCTAGCAGTCCCTTCCACTCCCACATACTGCTCCACATAATTAGTCAAATGCTGGAGGAGACAGATAAGGCAAGAAGTCACTCTCTTCTCCGATACAGGAAGTCTGATGCAAAACATCCTTTTCTGCCCTCCTGGGAATATTTTGTTCCATGCATTCTCAAAGGAACATGAGGCCAATTTCATCTCTGAGGGAGGGGAACGAGGTTAGAATTACCTGGACTTCCATGGGGTCTTCAGTTTGAGTCTCTTCTGTGTCCAAAAGTTCAATGGTCATGATCACTTGGTCCTTCCTTTGAAGGAACATCACCTGTGAAAAAGAGGCAGCATGCAGAACAGAGGCCCAAGAGAAGGCTGTCCACAACCATAGGCACAAAGGTGAGACATCTCCAAAATGAATCTTCTCCCACTGTATTTTGGTCACTGGTATCCTCACGATCTATATTGACTGTTTCCTAGTATGATTTGATTGCTTATTGCACCCTATGACTATCATTAAGTGTTGTCCCTTATGATTCTTGATGAATGTGTCTTTTCTTTTTATGTACACAGACAGCATATGCACCAAAACAAATTCCTTGTGTGTCTAATCACACTTGGACAATAAAGAATTGATTGATTCATTCATTCATTCATTCATGTTTCTCATTAGGTGGGTAATAGAATAGGTTACCTTTAAAAATTCAACAGAGAAGGTACTGCCAATCTTGGAATCAACCTGCCACGATTTGGTAACCTTCAGACTTACAGGATTTCAGTTTTGATTGTATCAACCGGCAACTGAAGTCCAACATATCTAATCATCCTCCACCGAGGAAAAGGAAGGCAGGGAAGGTTGTGTTGGGAAAGGGGCTGCTGTACCTTGAAGCAGTTCTCATCCGCCATGCAACGTTCCGCCTTCCATTGGTAGCTGGTCTCCTTTGCGGCTCGTACACATTGAGAAGACAGATTGCCACCAGCTGCTCCATGCTTTCGCTCGTTGAGGTACAGCTCCACAACTTTCAGACAGACGTCATCGCTCACTAAGTGATGCAGCTGTTTGTCCCCAAAACGGGCAGATGGAGGAGAAACAGTGAGAAGGTAAGAATGAGAGAGAGTGAGTGACAGTAAGAGAGTGAGCAAGTGAGAGTGAGAGAGAGCAAAAATGAGAGTGAGTGAGAGTAAGAGTGAGTGAGAATTAGAGATAGTGTGAGAGTAAGAAAGTAAGAGTGAGCGAGTGAGAGTGAGCAAGTGAGAGTGAGTGAGAGTAAAAGTGAGAGTGAGCAAGTGAGAGTGAGAGTAAGAGTGAGTGAGAATTAGAGAAAGATAGAGTGTGAGAGTAAGAAAGTTAGAGTGAGCGAGAGTGAGCAAGTGAGAGAGTAAGAGTGAGTGAGCGAGTGAGAGTGAGCAAGTGAGAGTGAGAGAGAGAAGCAGAAAATACTAACATCAAGCAGGGCACAAAGGCCATAAAATGTTCCTGCATCTGCAACCTCACCTAGGGCAGCTTAACCAGGAACCCACTAAAGCCAGCCTACTGCTCAACTCAGCCCAACATATAGGTGGAGCTTGAGTTATGACAGTGCGTTTAGTGGCTGAGGTTATGATGGCACGAAACAAAGGAACTGAGTGACCTCAAAGTTCCAGCTGCATGCAGTGCCCCCGTGGTCACGTAAACAAAATCTGGGCGCTTGGGCCACCCACTTGCAATGATGACTGGCTGCAGCATCCTGGGGTCACATGATCACCATTTACGATTTTCCCTGCTGGCTTCTCCCCACAAGCAAAAATCAATGGGGAAGACGGTAGGAAGGATGCAAGAAAGGATGTGCCCTTTCTTCCTTCACGTACGTTGTGCCTTCCTCCCCCCACTCACTTGCATGCACCGCATCCCTCCTTTCCCTTTGCATTCAACAAAACCTCCTTCCCGCCTTCTTCGCTTGCACACCTGCACTCACCAGCGCCATCCTTCCCAGATCACTCTTCTGCTCACGCACGCATATGGACCCACCCACCAGTGTCTTCTTGCCCTAGCCTTCCTGCACTCACATCCACCCCCTCCCCCCTTGCCTGGTCTTCCTGAGCTCAGGTCAATCATACTCCCCCCCCTCCCCCACGCTTCATCTTGTGCGGCCTGAGCAAGGTCTCCTTCATGACCTGCCACTATACTCCACACTCCATACCTGGGATTCTCTCCAGCTGTCACTTAACGGCCAACAGATTTTGGGGTTACAATGACAGCTGGGACTGCCTAGATTGCCCCCACTGAGCAATGCGGCCATGTGACTTGCACTGTTATCATTGCACTGCCTAATAATGGCAATTCCTGGTCCCAACTGCTGTCAAAACTCAAGGACTACTTGTAATGCCAAACAGAACTGCATTTCTGAATGGCCTCAACTGCATCTAGGTAGCACTATTAGTTTTTCCCTCATGGACGAAGTTCTTGAATTGTAACTTGAAATCCTGAATACCTCAGAGCAGGCCCAGCCTTACAAGCTAGCTCACCACAAACAAAAGGGGCTGCTTGGGATGTTATTTATGCATAAGAGGTTCAGCAGCGGCTAAATTATAACAAACTCAAAGCAGACACCCCCAACACCCTAGACAAGGATCTTCCCCACACCCTGGACAAGGATGCAATTACCTGTCGGACAATGTTTTGTACAAGCTTGTCCATGGTAAAACCGATATAGGCATGAATGGTGAACATCTCTCTCAAGGTGTCCTCATATTGAGTGGGGTCAATGTTGCCATCCAGCAAATTCCTCACCAAGTCTAGGAAGGCTGGGTAATATTCCTCCAGCTCCACTTCACCTGGGGGAAGAACAGGAATCAGACACCCCCTGGAAAAAGGTAACTGTTCAAGTGTCTGTGCAGGAAGATGTGGGGCGCTCAGGTAGATGCCAAACCAGTTTCCATGCCTATCTGTGCGCCAGTGATTTGAGTCTACATAAGGGACACCAAGTGTTTAAGTAAGATAAGATAACCTTTATTTTCCCTTTTTTTCTGTGAACATGATGATACACATTAAAAAATGAAGTTCTGATGCCCGCTCTCAAACACATATCTATATCCCTATACATACATGCACATACATATACATATCACACACACATACACACACACACTCACTACAGATAGGACTTGCTCGAAGGCCCTTGTCAAGCAGCTCTTCTCTCCTGGAAGACAATTTGATTAGAGAACCATTATACAACAGAGTGACCTCTCCTGGCCAAAAAGATGTATTTGAGGTGTATTGAAGAGCGGCATGGATATCTGGAGCAGGAGTGGACGCTCTCGTGCTTTCTGGATATTCTGGAATACAATACAACTGCAATATCCTATGTCAGTGCCAATATACAGCACAAAGGAGATTGCATACTCCTATCTTACAAAAACACCCTCTTCCACTCTAACTGTGATGCAGCTTTTTAATCTTTTCCTCTGATTTCAAACAACATGGAAGCATTTTTCTCCAACAGGAGACTTAAAGATCACAAAACATTTAAAAGTATGTACAGGTAACATAAAATATAGTGAAACCCCAATCAAGATCAGAAAGGATGGCTTATTCTTTCCAATGTCCATTAAACCACCAAATATGCAAATGACATGTATTGTTGTGAACGTTTATTTAAAATTTTTAAAAATCTTTCTTAAGTGCCAGACAATTTCGGAGACAACAGAGATTCCAAGGGGTGATTATACAGATGGTAATTTTGCCCACTGGACCTGAAATCTGTTAAACAGAGATATGGAAACTTAAAATGTCCCTATAATAAATACAATATAGACAACCAATCCATCAAAATTATTAAAGACTTGTGTGCCTTGGGGAATGGTGTAAGACAGCCTGTTTGAGGGGTAGCAGAGCTGGGGCTAGGGCTGAAATTTCTTTTGTACATGTGTGTGAAACACAAGCAGGGTCATCTTAGACATTTTCTAAATTTTTGACAAGTTGAGCTCAAAATGTTTGCCATCACTGGCTTAATTTCAACAGAAAAGAATATCTGTAGCTCAGGATACTAGTGTGGGTTCCTCTGAGCATTGGTTGTATTCTTGCAGATGTTTCATTACCCAAACTAGGCAACCTCTTCAGTTTTTGGTTTAATCTGTTTTGTAAAAAACTACCTATGCAGCAAACAGGAAGAAAAAGTCCATGTGGAATGTGCTCCTCCACTGATAAAAAAATAAAATAAAATTCCCCCTACAAAATGAAGAGTCAGTTAAGTTTCTCAGATGCAACTTGCATCCAACAGGGTTCTGAAAAAATTGCCAGCCTTATAACTCCTCACCATTCATTAAAAAAAAAAAATCACATCTAATTCACACATATATCCTTTGGAAGTTTGTATAACTGTTGGGAAACTGCCAGCTAGGCTGCAAGGAGGGATCTAGTGAGGGCCTAGCTTAGAGTCCTTGTGCAGCTACTAGAGGCATAACCTTGATCTCTTCCAAGATTCATGAAACCATATCTGGTTGTTCCAGGGGAAGGCAAGGAGTCTGGGGAGATTTTTGTAACTTAGATAGAAAACAGTGAAGCTACTTCCTTTATCTATTTGTGAGTGGCTCTGATTGTTTGTGCCCAAGACCAACTAATGTACACTGTTCTCCCCTCTTCCCTCCACCCAAACTCTTTCAAAATGCTACCAAAGGCAACTTACTCGGTTGCTTCAGCCTCAGCTCCATGGCGGGATCATTGGCCCGCTCCTTCCGGCCTTCGCACAACAGCTTCTCTCTCTCTTTTTCTGTCCGATATTCCAGCAGCTGCTTCTGCGCCTGACGGTAAATCTTGAGGAGCCGTGAGCAAAGAGTCTGATGAAGGCGAAGGAAGAAGTACCAGTTGTTATTGGCAAAGAAGAGAGTATAGACATTGTCCAGGGTACGGTGGGACCAGGCGGAAGGCACGATGCTTTCCAGACTGCCTTTCTCCTTTGCAGGGCTGGCTGGAGGGACTGGAGGGTTTCTTTTGCGCAGTTCATGGCCCTCCAAGGCAGGTGGCTTCTCCTCCATAGGGCTCACAGGTGGGCCAGGAGGATTCCTCTTTCTCAGCTCATGGGTTTCCACCAGGGTCGATCCCTTATCCTCCACAGGGGTCACTTGTGAGCCAGGCGGCTGCCTTTTCCGCAGATCACGTGTCTCCACCGGGTGAGCCTTGGGGCTTCCCTTCTCCTCGCTGGATAACTCTTCAGGAACTGGGTGCTCGGGCATCTGGGAGAAAAACAGGTCCGGGATGAAGTGCTGGACAATCTGTCGTATAGTAGCCTGGTCCTCCTTTTGGATAGTGGGTTGCCGTTTCACATAGTAGCTGATTAAGGCAGCTGCATCATCCAGGATCTGCTTGTCTTCATAGATGAAGATGAGATGTGGCTCGTTAGTGGCTCCCCTTCCCTCAGAGTGCTGCTCCTGGTGCTAGAAATACAGAGAGTAGATTGGTGAGAGAACCAGAGCTTCCTATTCCATGCTTTAGAGGCGCCCCAATGCTTACCTCATCATAGACGCTCTCAATCTCATTCAGCAGGCTCTTGGAGCGCAAGGCCTTTGTGTCGTTCTGTTTGAAGTTGGCAGCCTGATGGTCAAGAGACTTCAGGTAGGCCTTCTCATACTGCTCTCGCCAGATCTTGTTGAAGCCCTGCTGAGCTTCTCGCCACTCTTCTTCCTTGGCCTTCAGCCTGAAACAGAGTGGATGTCACTGAGCTTGGAAACCAAGCATAAATAAAAGACTCCAAAGAAATGGCTTCCAGTCTCTTCAGTGACAGACTAAAATCCGTGATCATGCACAGTTTCAATCTGTGCTCACTTCCAGAGCGCCCCGAGCTGACTGGTTTCGGGGCTAAGCCACCCTGTAGAGGTGGTGAAGAAGGGGGAGACTGCCAGCAGGGTGGAGGAGAGCTGCATCTCTCTTCCCCAGATGGCCATTACTCCCTTTCCCGAAGGCGATTGCAGCAGTTGTGAGAAATGGCCACCTCAAAGAAGAACTCGACCGGAAAAGAATGTGCAGGAGGAAGATAAGAAGAGAAAGTTTTGATTGACCGGGTTAAACAGAAAAAGCAACAATGTAAGGTACCCTGGAATTTAAATTAAATAGCATTGTTCCCAAAGAAGATTTTGAAGCTGCGAAGGAGAGTGAGAAGGAAAAGGATTAGGGTTTTTTTTCTTCCCTTCCTGATGATACTGACAGCTAAGAGACTTAAGCAAGAAACTGAAAAAAATCCACTTTGACATTAATAGGCATCTAAGATGAAAATAAAAGTCAAAGGGATAATAAAGATTTCTGGATATTTAAAAGTTTTTTAAAGCAGGAAAGAGAAAAAAAATAATAAAAGGGCAGGATCTGGAAAAAGGGAAGAGACCGCCTGGAACTAAGGAATGGAACTGTAACTAAAAGGAACTTACTGTGAAATTTTAACAAGACTCCTCAAAGATACATTTCAACTGAAACTTGGTAACAAAATAATAGAACCTCAGGAAGAGAAAGTGGAAAAAAGAAGCAAGAAGAAACAGCCTTGGATTATTTGGTTTACTTGGTGATTTTTGGTTTTTTCATCTAGATGACTAGATGGTTGTTTTAAAGTCTTTAAAATGGTATCACTCTTAGAAGAACTGAAAATGGAACTTAAAAAATGGAAAGAAGATGCACAAGAAGGAAGAGGTTCTTTTGGCTTCGTATTTCAATTCCTAGAAATGGAGATCTGGAACTATAAACAACAAGAAACGCTTGCAGAACAAGAAGATTGGGATAAAGAAGAAGCCATCTTTAATGATCAAATAATTTTAAATGGGGGCAAAAAAGAAAAGGGGTGAAAAAGAGTGAAAGGTTTAAGACTAGAAAAAACAACCAAAAAGAGAAGAACAATTTGAAAGATAAATATAATATTAGAAAGCAACAGAAGAGGGGATTACAGATGAGAGAGTTAGAAGTAGAGAGACGAGGGGGTAAAAAGGGGAGGGAGAAGAAGAGTGGGAAGAAGGCAAGGAAAAGAAATTGTAAAAGACAGAAACAAGAAATAGAGAAACAGGGAAAGGATATAAGGATTGTAACCATAAGCTTGTTTAGAGATAATGGGTGAAAATTTAATTGTAAAAGGGATTCTGCAAAGGTACGTAAGATAGCATTGTTATATTACAAACAGAAATAATTTTAGAAAATATGACTAAAATAATGGATAAAATATTTACTGTAATGTAGTGGAATGTTTGTTTATAAATAAATGAATTAAAGTGATTGAGAGAATTAAATGAGAACATTTTAATTATTAGTAATGATTTATAAAAATATAAGTGAGAAACTTGGAAAAAAAAGAATTAACTATGGAAAGTTTACAAGTGTTCCCAAGGAAGTATGATATTTAATTGAAAAGAAATGTTAAAGATGTTAAGATTTTAATGAATATTAATGATAGAATTGAATTGGAATGGAATGTGTGTTTTATTTACATATATATATGTAAATATATATGTATATATGTTTTCTTAAGTTTTCGAGGGTACTTACATGTATGGTATTCAGCTTTGTTCGGGTACTTTCCCATGTCATTATAGTTGGAAGCCTGCACTCTCAAATAGAAAGATCTCCACACCACAAGCCAGGCAAACACCTGGGCACAAACAGACTCCCTCTGATACCTCCAGCTCAAACACACCCCAACTAGGCACCCAGATGAAACCTAGCTTCCTAACAGACAATAGCCATCCTTTCACACGAAGCCAAGCTGCACTGAAAGCCTCCAATACAGGAACAGAGTATTGCCAGCCAATCAAAGCCACAAAATAGACAGAAGAAACCAGAAACATCAATCAAACAAACTCCAAGTCCAATAAACACAGACCAAGACTCCCAACCAATCAGGATGTAGAAAAAAACATCTTGGCACAACAATAGGCTAGCCTCAAATTTAAAACCAACAGCTGTAAGACCCTGACCCACATACAAACACAATACAGAAGCCTGATGATGGTAGATGAGATTCTGCTGAAACGTTGCTACAACTTTAAAAGCACTACAATGACGTGGAATAATACTCGAAGGAAGCTGAACAGCACACATGTAAGTACCCGCGAAAACTTATATATATATATATATATATGAATATAATGTGTATTATATTGAATGCTATAATCTTAAAGGTATACACACACTGAAGCTTAAATAAGAATTTGAATTGATAAAATTAAAAGATATAAAGGTGTCATACTCTAATTGGTAACTCCAGGGGAAAATCTGTTTAATGAGAAAAGATAATATGAAATTGAAACAGGACAGACAAAAGCATAA
This sequence comes from Laticauda colubrina, assembly GCA_015471245.1. Taxonomy (NCBI): domain Eukaryota; kingdom Metazoa; phylum Chordata; class Lepidosauria; order Squamata; family Elapidae; genus Laticauda; species Laticauda colubrina. The sequence continues at coordinate 17,145,064 of BLBF01000042.1, read as the reverse complement.
ATATAATGATTTGAATTGAGATGAGATAATTAAAATAAAATTGAAAAAATTAAAAGAGGGGAAAAACTATGTAGAAAATATGAAACGGTAATAAGATATGGAATAGAATATAAAAATGAGCATGAAATTGAGTTTTGTGTCTGTATGAAGAAGTGATAACCTGGGACCATGCTATTTTCAAAAAAAGATGCTTTATTTGTATTTTTTTTTTTTTGTGAAAACCCAAATAAAATTTTCAAAAAAAAAAAAAAGACTCCAAAGAAATGCTGTTTCCAGGCTCAGCATCCAGAAAAGAACATTTTATATAGGAAGTGTAAGGTACACTGATATATTATGGCAAGTATTTCAAATATAAGCAAAAGGAGGGGAGTGATTTCAGTAAGTTTTCCCCCCTAGGCTAGAATCTTTCAGATGTATTGGAATCACAATCTGCAGCATCCTCAGCCAACCATGGCCATGAAAATAAGCTGGTTAGGAATTCTGGGTGTTGCAGTCTGGTTGGGAGGAAATAGAACAGATTTTTTTCAGGGACTGCAAAGGGCTCACCTCTTCAGGATAACAGGAAGAGCGGTGATAGGGTTCTTCTTGAGGCTCTCGATTATCTCAGGTGCTTTGTCACCATAGATGCGGTAGATGGCCCGGCGCTGGATCACTTCTGAGGTGCCACCGAGGCAGTCATCCAATCGGAACTTCTCTTGATCCTCCTGTGACATACGAGTCAGTTTTTTCTGTACACTTTCTAAGACACGGATGGTTGCCAAGTTGGTCTCTAAGACAACATCCAGCTGCAAAAAGTAAAGAATTAAAGAAGCAAAAGGAAAGATCTCCTTTACCATGAACAATTATTTGCAGGAATTTGAGACAATCCAGCCCACACACTTATGAGACAGTCACAGCAGACAATGAAACTATTCTCTCCCAAACCACCAAATCAGCCTGCCTGTTACTATTACAATTATTTATCAGTCTTCTTGTAGCTGCTCCACTGCAAAGTAGTCATTGTACCACAATTCCTGACAGTCGCAACCAAACAGGGCATGAACTGATGCACTTTAACAACATCTGGGTCCATATGTTGGACTCCTGTGTTAAAATCTAACACAGTGGTGTATAAACTTTTTCCAGATTGCAGTCTAGTTCATTTAATGCACAAAGCATTGTCTAAAATTAATAACATACCGATCTATATCTTTGAGAGAGAAGAAGAAATTATGAACAGTGAACTCAAGAGGAAAATGAAATTGTTGAAATGAAAAAAAGTATTGGGTGATAATGCAGATATTTTTTTAACTACTGAGTAAAATAATACTCATGGAATGAATTTTTTATAAAATAAATCCTTGTTCTTATTCAAGTTGTGAGTGACAGAACAAATCTGTTAAGTGCCACTGTTTGACTAGGTCCATGCCAAGGTCAATAATGCTATACCAGAGGTTAAAATATTCCAGAAATGTGAATAGTATATTTCACACTGGAAAATAAGTAGATAATTCTCAGCATTGCAGATTAAATCTGTTATACAAACTGATATTATGGATCTGTGCCCAGAACTGGCATCTCAAACTCCTGCAAAACTCGATCATGACGAGATCTCTGCTCATGACTGCTCTTGCTAGTAAACTATTTTGATACACTTGTAATCCAAGATGTTATGCTCCAGACCAGAGGTCGCCAACCTTTTGGACCTCAGGGACCACCAAACTCATAATTTTAAATCCCGTAGACCAGAGACCCAGGGAAAATCTCAAATAAAAAGTCTGCAGGAAAATTCCCCACTCTGTTTTCCTTCCAATCGATCATTATTTGGGATCACAGGATACCGTCTCCAGCTCTGTTCTCAGGGGGAGAGAGAGAGAGACTTTTTGCTTTATGCAAGGAAAGCAGAAGCAGCAGCAGAAGTCTTCCTTTCTCTCCCCCAAACTCCACCAGAAATGAGTCTTTGTGAGTCTTGTCGCGCCAATGCAACCTTTTGGAGCAGGAGGCCTTGCAGGGTCCCAAAGACTCATTTCTGGCAGAGTTTGGGGGTGAGAAAGAAAGACTTTTGCTGCTTTCCTTGCGTGCAGCCAAAGGCAGAAGAAAGAAGTGGAAAGAAGCAGCCCGGTGGCCAGGCAAGGCGTGTGGGGTGAATGGGGCAAGTTCCCCCCCTCCACCCTTTCCCCCTCTCCTCACTACCTTGCGTTGTTCACAATGCAAGTGACACAAGCCTTGTGTTGCCACGGGCAATGTGGATGGCGCAGACTTGTGTTTTCGCGCAGCCTGGTGCTTTTGGGGTGACATTTCTCTGTGGACCACCAAAATTTTCTTGCGGATCATCAGTGGTCCCTGGCCCACTGGTTGGCAATCACTGCTCCATACTATAGATCATTTATAATACAACTTGTTTTAGTTGACAAACAGTATACAGGTAGATCTCACAATCATTAATTTAGTGACTATTCACAGTTACAACAGCACTGAAGAAAGTGACTTATGACCAATTTTCATGTTTGCAACCATTGCAGCGTCCCCACGGCCACATGATCAAAATTTGGGCAGTTGGCAACTGGCATATCTTTATGGCACTCCCGACAAGCAAAATCAATGGGGGAAGCTGGACTTCCTGATTAGAAACCTGATGTTTAGTTGAATGTATATTTTACCAACAAAGAAATAAAGGGAGACTAATATAGATTTATTTCAAGCAATTTAGCTCTCGTCATCTAGCCATATCCTTTCTGGGATTGAAACCCGGGCTACTTGCATATTAAGTAGATGTATTAACCTCTAAGCCTGAAAGGGCATGGCTAGCTGATGAGAGCTAAATAGCTTGAAATAGATCTCTACTAGTCTCCCTTTATTTTTTTGTCGGTATAATATACATTCAACACAAAAGTAGTTTGGATTGCAGTTGAAAGGCGAAAGCGGAAGCGGTATGCTCCATCCCATAGTTGTGTAGACCAGATTGCCCTAATAGACCAGTTGCACCAGAAAAAAAACACAATTGCTGACCAAAAGGACACACTTAACAACTGTCAGATGGAGACGCACCTCAAAGCGCTCATCTTCACACCGATGTAGCTGCTCCTCATAAGGAGTTTTCTTTGAGCTGACAAAGGTCGAGTCTTCAGACCAAGATGGGAAGGAGACCCAGGTATCATTTAGCACCTGTAGAATTTAAAACACACACTAAATCAGCCGGCTCTTCTGAGCATCTTCCTTCCTAGTCCTGTTCTCCAACGTCTGATGAATCCACCTTGCCTTCTCCTCTCTTCTCTACAAGGAATTGCAAGCACCACCTACCTCTTTGCAAATAGCTGTCCTGCCACTGCATTTGGGTTGCTGGTAAGTCTTGGGGAGGGCCCTGTAGCTGGAGCCAATACGTTTGCAGGAAGCATAGTCAATTTCCCGGCACATCCCATCCCCAGAGCGATCGCTCATTGGGGAGGCAAAAGAGAGCTCCTTCACTCCCAGGAATGACTTGAACTGAGCAAAGAGTTCAGGGAATTTCCTTCAAACCAAAAAAATATACAAGCAAACATATGCTAGAAACTGACAGGTTTAAAGCGGTAAAAGAGCTCTTTGTGAGAAAGAGCACACTGAAAAGTAGCAGCCTGCCTTTCATCATTAATCACCATTGGCAACTTTAAGACTTGTGGACTTTAACTCCTCAAATGCTGGCTGGAGAATTCTGGGAGTTGAAGACCACAAATGTTAAAGTTGCCAAGGTTGGAGACCACTGCTCTTGGTCTACATCTACTATATCATCACCATTACCATCATCAATTTTTCTTTGTATGGATTACAATACTATCGTAGAGGCCACGGTTGAAATCTCTATCCTTAATTATTTTATTTCATCCTTAATAAAATACAAAAAACGAAACTGAAATTTCAACTGTGCAGCCTTGGGGTTTTCGAGGAGAAATGGAAATACAGAGCTGAGGGATTCGTGGTCTTAAGACCACCATCCCTTCAAGAACTGTTGAAGCAACAAAAAGTTGCAGCCATGAAATATTTCATATAACCATTACACAAGTGCGGTAACTGTGTGCAATTTGTTGAGTAGCCTGGGCTTTGGCTGCAAAATCTGTAACACGATTATTGCATTCTCAAAGTTACTTAACAATTGCGATTATATATAACTATCAATGGTACAATATACTGCCTTATTATTAAAAAAAAACCACAAGGGTCCATTGACCCCATAACTATTTATTCCAGTGAATTAATTGCAAGAATTCTCAGTATGAGACTATTGTCCCATTCTTAATTTGATAAAAACATTCCTCCATGTTTTCAGGAAGATATTATTTGGGAGATTAGTCTCTCAATAACCTAAAGTAGGGTTGGGCAACTATGGCAACTTTATGATCTGTGGACTTCAACTCCCAGAATTCCTGAGCCAGCCTGGGAGTTGGACTCTGGGAGCTGAAGTCCACAGATCATAACATTACCATAGTTGTCCACCCCCGGGCCTAAAGGAGCTCTGGGCCCAAACTTCAAAACTTAACATTGTCTCTCTTACCCCAAAAAGGGTGTGATCAGCTGAAGCAACTCAGAGCCAGAGACCAGCTCTTGGTTGAAGAGAGCAATGCAGCGGAGGAAGTTCTCATAGACTTCTTGGCTCTTCAGGACTCGACGTACCTACCAAAATAGCCAGAGAGGAAAGTGGCACCTTCTGTTTGCCAGGCATCAACAGACACCCAGACCCTGTGAAACTCCCATTTCACTTCTTGCAGGAGCTGAGCTGCCTAACTCAAGACAGACAATCATCTGGCTATACAACCTGAGGAACTGATTTGACCAAAGATAGTGCAGTTTGCTTAGGAGCTTTTGGGGCCTTTCCCACTCCCAGAATCCCAGGGCTCTTTTGCATTGCAAGGGTAAGTCTTTGCTCATGGATTACAAACTGTTTCTACCAGAAATAACAGACCTTGTCAAAGAAAGAAAACTCCTGCAGAGTGCCATATTTGCCCACGGTTGCCACAGAGAGGTCCTTTGTCCCACGCAGTTTCATCTTTTTCTGTTGGGAGCATTTTAAAAGTAGAAGCAGCTTAGAAGCTTAGTGCTTACAAGCAGCTCTTACCTGTTTGGCCTTTCATGACATAATGATCCCAAACAAAGTTAGTATTTGTATCCCTTAAAAAGGGTAACACTGCCCTTCATGGGCTTCTGCTTCTCCTCCCAGTCATACCTACATAAAAGTAGAATTGGTAAAAGTGGATGTTTTTGTTTCTCAACAATTTCTGGAATGTTAAGGTGTGCAGACTTCCAGCTCCCAGAATTCCCCACCTAACAAGCTGATGACTAAGGTCCAGATGTCTTAAAAGTACTGAAGTTGACAAACACTGATTTAGACCAACTTTTTCCAGTCCATAATTGTCTTTCCTACTGTAAGATTATTTTTCTGTAAATCTCAGAAATGTAGCTGAAAAGTACATTTTGTACAACACCAAACTGTTTCTCATATGTGAAATGTTATGTTAGTTATGCCAACTGCTGGTAATAAAATGTATTATAACTGTGATAGTACTGTTTATGGAAAAAGTACTACAGTAGGACAGATTTATTGGGATGAAAAGTTTGGGGGGGGCGAAAGGCCCTCTCCTCCTCCTCTTCCAAACCAAACCTGTCAGAAAAGTTTTTGCAACAAAGAACCTGCCCATCTTTAAACTATGCTACAGTTAAGGGGTCCTTGGTGCTCTCTGAACTTGGTTCCTTCCTTAAAGACGGTTCATTACCCAAGCTAGATAACATCATCAGTGCTAGTATTAAGTAAATATGCTCCTTTATTAGTGCCACAGTTGGCTGGTTTTACTCTAACAGGCCAGCATAACTAAATATGTCATGAGTTCAGCCATTTTTCAATGAAAATGTTTCCTTTATTTCTCAAGGGCAGAACCAATCAGCCAGTTTCAGCTAGATTGGCCACCTATATTTCAAAGTCTTCAAAATAACTCTTGCCCTTTCCCTCAGCTCTGCATTCAGTTCAGATACCTTGGCTGGGCTGGGCCCAGGACGGAGTAACAGAGACCTGGACCGTTTCTTACTGTTTTCTAGATGTTTCTCATGATCCATTTTGGGAATACTGTTGGCATCACATGGCCCATTCCCTGTGAACTAAAACCAAAAGGAAAAGATGTTGGTTACTGCTTGTTTACTGGCCTTTATTTATTAATGTTTTCCATTCAGGATGCATTGTTTTTAAAGTTTGGTGGTTGTCCAGAGTTGCCAGGTGGGGAGCTCTATAAATTCACCCGATGAACAGTAATAAATGGAAGTGCAGAGAGGAAGATGGCTCCCGTTATCAAACTTGAAGGACAACTCAAGCCAGAACTGGGGAATAGGTTGCTATGAATTGTTTGCTACACCCAGGGAAGGGACTGCTCTTATTCTTGTAGGGACTAGGTTTCAAACAAAAGGCATTTTTCCTGTGGGGCAGTTCTGCTATGAAAACGAATGCTGTCCTTCAGTCAATACAGGAAATAAACCAGACTCTTCCACCCAACAGAGAAAGCACCCCTCCCACTCTTCACATGCCACCCACTCAGCCTCCATATTTGATAGCCGCCACCTCCCAACGGCCACACAAGCGTTTTAGCAAAAACGTACCAAAGATCTCTTAGCTTCTGGAAGGAACTGTCCAAACTCAGATAGAAGATCTTCCTGACCTCTGAAAAGATTTGCCACTTCAGTGAAGACCTCCTCTTCCGACATGCCTCGAAAAGGGCGGCCTTTTGTGCTTAGCTGCTCCTTCTGCAAGTTAAGAAAATGTTTTTAGTCATTAGATTTATATTCCACTTTTATTTTGTACAACTCAAGGCAACATACGTTACACTTCCTATTTTCCTCCAAACAACGATGACCCTATGAGGTGGACTGGCCTTGTGAGAGAAAATGACTGGGTTAAGGTCATCTAGCAACTTTCAGGCTTGAGGGAGGACTAGAATTCACCTCACTTAGTTTCTACCCAGAAAACAACACTGAACTGTCTCTCTGTTGTGAAATGTTATATTAGTTGTGCCCATTTAAAGCAAAACCAGCATTAGTCTAGGGTAGCATCTCTTGCTTGGGCTACTGCACTCTCACTCCTAATCCCAGTTTAACAAAGTACAGTTCCTTTCTTCCCATTACGTACATCCAAATAACAAACAATATAATGGTTTCTGCACAATACGCTTAGGGCAGTGGCTGGGTTCCCACAAAAATCCCCTATTTGATTTTAGTCTGGTCAGATAAAATAAGAACTCAGCTTTTGGGTTTGAGAAAAGAGAAATAGGAGGAAGACTTCATGTGTGCAAAGACAGACCCCACCCACGATCCATACTGCTTTCTGGACTTGTGGGGAGCATTCTCCTTTACCTGATATGTGTGAAGGATCTCCAGGAAGGAACGATAGATTTCAGGGTGATCAAGAAATCGGGTCTTGATTTTATTCACGTAACTTATGGCATTGTTGAACTCCACTGAATCAGATTCCAGGGGCATCTGAACCTTATCATCCCTGCAGGGCTGTTGCTGCTGACGGAAATCCTCTGGACAGTCTCCATGGTTGTGGGTGTTCTCCTGGCAGTAGTGTAGCATTAGACTGCTGCCAGAGAGAGGGTTCTGAACCGGCTCCAGGGATATCTAAGGAAATGCAAGTCACTGTGTGAGGAATGAATTGTATCAGAACAAATTCTAAGAGTCATTCCCTTGGTAAATGTAGACATGAGGCCTACAAGTAGCCCTGCCTGTTGTCCCTCAACACACAGATAGAACCTTGTTGTCTCAGTATCTGACTCATAACAGGGGGTTGAAATGTAGCAAATGCTTGAATTGCTTGGATTCACAACGCAAGAAACTTTCTTTTCAGAGATACCAATAATGTTGGACTTCACTGACCACGGCTAGCTTGGATGATGGAAGATGAAATTCAAGGAAGGTCCCTGGGTTCACGGCAATTCATCTGATATTAGAGTGAACGATTATGTTATTTTTGGCCTGGCCCATCCACCAACCCCAAGTTCCTTTTAAACAGAAACACTTCCAACCTGGGTATGCAAAAGAGATACTCTGCTTATTATAGTATGTACAGATCTTCTCTGGATGGCAGTACTTGAATGATCCTTTAGCACAGGGGTGTCAAACTCGATTTCATTGAGGGCTGCATCAGGGTTGTGTTTAACCTCAGAGGGCCGGGGGTGGGCCTGGCCAGGGTGGGCCTGGCCAGCTTGACATCTGTTTTTGACCGCAACGAACTGCTGCAGCCCTCTGCCAGCAAAAACAGAGCTCCATTTTAGCTGGCAGAGGCACCACAGGCCGGTCCTTCACTGTTTCCAGGGTGGCCCTGCAGGCCAGATCTAAGCACCCCATGGGCCAGATCTGGCTTGTGGGAGTTGAGTTTGACACCCCTGCTTTAGCATAATGCCACCAATATTGACCTCACCTCTCAAAAGAAAGTGCAACTGTAATACTCAGACCTCTAATGCCAGCTCTTATTGACCCTCTCATGCTACTTGTATTCTTTTCAAGGAAAGCTGGACTGCTACTGTGCTCTCCTTCAAAGTCTCCTGGACCTATGCAATGGAGTAGTGCTGCTGGGAAGAGAAAGGGCTTCATCACTGTTTGTGGATGCTCTTGTGGTCCCAGGGAGAGGCGGAATCAAAGGAGCACCATCACAATGATCCAAGGATGAAAAAAAAAAAAAAAAGAACGTGAAAAGCTCAGTGAGAGGTGATCCAGGTGCCTCGGATTGTCAGTTGCAGATACTAGGACAGGAACATAATAAAACATGACAAAATTCTTCGTACCTGGCCAGTGAGAGGTGACTGAACATTCAGCTTCCCATTCTTTGGAATCTCTATTCGGTAACCCAGGGGCAAGAAAGCGTTGAAGCCGATGATGAGGTCAGGGTGTTCGTGGAACAGCTGAGAGACACGTCTGATGACGCCTGGAGTGTCAATGCTGGACGCAAGACAAGACATGAAGAACAAGGGGGTTCTTAAATCAGGCAAAGGATAATGGATGTAGAAGAGATGGTTTGCTCTCTTTCTTTCCTGAAATCTCCCACAAGGCTCAGGGAGGGTTCCATGCTCTGTCAAACCAATCAAAGGAGGGAAACAGGGGATGGATTCTCCATGGTTCACGTTACCTCTGGCTCTTAAACTCCTTCATGATTTCCAAGAAACCATTATAGGTGGCAGGGTCACTACCAAAACGGATCTTCACTTGATCCAGGTAAGAGAGGGCATCTTCTACCTGTAAGAAATCATAAGAGATATTGAAAGATCTCTCTCTCACACACACACACACACACACTCACACACACCCAAGGGAAGAAATGTCATGAAGGTAATTTTTCTTTCTAATCTGGTTCCAATCCAAGCTGAGGGATATGCAAAAAGCAAAACAATACCACCAGTTTTCAGGCACTAGAAACATTCAAAATTCACAGCCAGAAAAAAAAAATCTATTTTGCATTTAAAATGGATTTTAAAAGATCTAGATTTCCTTGCCAGTACTGAAGGCCAGATAGATTATATTTAATTTCTGACAGGGGAAGCTGGAAAAAAACACTGTGTGAGGCAATTTTTGTGCAGCACCAGACTTTGTGGATGCACCATGTCTCACAAACCAGCCTGGGTTTAGGTAATAAGAA
>BLBF01000042.1:17122496-17135435 GCA_015471245.1 Laticauda colubrina | reverse complement strand
TATGGAGATGGGAGGGGAATCTCAGCCATTTTTTCTCAACAGAACTGTGAAGAGGGGAGTTGTTTTAAAAGACAGAAAATGCCAGAAGAGTATTCTTATGGAAAGTGGAAGCTGGTGTGGTTCTATGTGCCTGGTGCTGAAAAAAAAGGGGAAAATGTGCAGTGCTCTTCTCTTATACCCCCATTCTATGAGATGCTATGATACAGCATTAGCCGCAACAGAATTGATGGAGCAATCTATGTTTTGGAAAGGCAAATGGATGCACCATGTCTCACAAACCAGCCTGGGTTTAGGTAATAAGAAGATGGAGGGAAGAACACAACATTCAGCCTTACTGCTTCCCAATTCAAAACTATTTTTCACTTACCACAAAGGCACTACAGCAGAATGTTAAATTGGCCATTGTTATTTTTTTGGTGCCACAAACTCAGAACAAGATTGTAATAAACTATACTTCCTAGAAATTAATCAGCATCCACACATGTGATTTACTGCCCAAAGGATGTTTTCTAAGAAAAAATATTATTTGACAATTTCCATTATTTAACTATACTTTTTGCTTCTGCAGCTGCAATTTAGCAACCTGCATTTTTACATAAACATTTCAATTGCTGTCCTGATACTTTCTTTAGTGTTTGGTTTGGATTCTGTGCCAAACCAGCTTTTTTTCACCAAGGAGCCTCCAGTATGGCTTTAGTGACATAAAGACACATTGTCCACATCCCTATAAAACAGAACCACAACCTTGTTAAAATATTTTTTTTTAAAAAAGGATGCCAAATGTATCTGAACTGCCCAGTTCAAAAACAGAAACCTATTACAAATGAAATAAAAAACGAAAACCATCAAAACACGTGGCACTTAGCCATTTTAAATTAAAGGTGCCAGCCCACTTTTTTTTTAAAAAAAAAAAAAAAACTTTTTGTTTTTACTTGACAGTTCACAAAGTAAGGAAAATACTCCTCGAAAGAAAGAAAGAAAGAAAGAAAGAAAGAAAGAAAGAAAGAAAGAAAGAAAGAAAGAAAGAAAGAAAGAAAGAAAGAAAGAAAGAAAGAAAGAAAGGAGATGGAAGAAGGCAGTGGGGTTTCCATGCATCTTGTCTCTAACATTGACAATGCAAAGAGAAGTGGAGTCGGGGCTGGGGAGAAAAAAGGTCCTCTAACCTTAGGCAAAGGGGGCTCAAGGTTTGCAAGCAGCCCATCCCACCAGCACCCACACCGAGGAAAGAGCAGAGGGAAGGGTCCCCCAAGTTCTGGGCAGGTGAGGCAGAGATAAAAGGTCAATCCATGGGGAGGCTCCCCCTTTCTTCTCCCCCGCCCCTTCAGACTTACGTGGACTGGAAGCTTTTCGGGAGCAGGCGCCGCCACCGCGCCCCCCCCTCCTCCTCCTCCTCCGGTCCCCCCAGTCCTGCCCCCTATCTTCGCTCCGCTGCTGCTCCCTCGGCCGCCTCCTCCCCCTCCCCCCGCCGCCATGTTGGGGCTCCCGCGGCGGCGGCGGCGGCGGCGGCAGCGGCAGCAGCAGCAGCGGCGGCGGCGGCGGCGACTCTTCCGCCCCCTTCCGTCAGCCGCAGCGGCGCGCCCGAAGCAGCCTGCGCCTTGCGTCAGTGCGCACATTCCCCTGGATTCTAGGAGGAAGCGCCCGGAACCTTTGCGACGGGGGTCGAGGGAGGCGCCGGAAAGGAAAGGGAACGATCTCAACGGAAAAGCTGTCTCTTAGAATAAGAGGAAAACCATAGAGAATGGAGAGAGAGATGGGTGTCTTAAGATTAAATGTTGGTGCTTTGCCATCTAGACACTCAATGGTCCCTAGTTCTTATTTGATCGAAAGGCATTTGGGGAGGGAGGGAGATAATAAGTTAATAATTAGGGGGCGTGCATAAGCGCACCAACGTGCCTACCGTCCCTTTCCTATTGTTTTTTTATTTTTCTTATATGTACCCATTTCGTGTATTCATAACTATGCATACACGTATACCTTTTATCTTGTAAGAGATTGACAAATCAAATAAAAATAAATAAGTCGGATACTGAGAATGATCGGTAACGGTCAACGGCTTTTTTCAAGCGACCAGCGTTTCTTAGTATAGCACAAGACCTTAAATGAGTCGTCAAAGTAAGAGTATCACAACCAGGCAAAGATAGATAACGGCTATATGCAGAGAATTGGATCCTGGGAATGGAGAAAGGAAAAACTGGAAGGAGTTAAGATCAAGGAGGAGAAATGGAAGAAAGGCTACAGTGACACACCCAAAGGAGAAGGGCGTGGACGGTGGACCTCCTAAAAACAATGAACACCAATTGCTCACTATATTAGATGCAGGGATTGAGACGTCAAGCCCTCGGGGCTCAGCTTCGTTTCAGCGCGCAAAGAGTTAACATTGCAGAATTAGCATTAGTCGCCCAGGGTCGTTTAAAGTATTATCCGCCCAATTCTTAAACCGCAGAAAATGGACACTGCCTAAAATTGTCGGAGTTTGCTCGATTGCTGGTCCCTCTCCTGCCGCAAGGCACGATGCCCTCCAATGGCAATGCCCCTGTTGACTGTGTGCAAGAAAAACCAAGGGGATGGTGGATTCTCCCATCATGATTTCCCGCTGCTGTTGCTTGTCAAAATCAGCCGGTGGGTCTAATTATGGCAGAGGCAAAGCAAGGTTAGAAACGTCGAAACTTGCCCAACTTTTTGCACAAGTGGATATAAAGCACCCTAACAATTGACAGGTGGGAATAGTTCAAGGGAAGGGGATGATTGAAAGCAGAGGTCAAATGACTAAAAGCAGCTTTGCATCTCAAGTTTTGCCCCTTTGTAAATATATTGTGACCTTGCACTCACATACAAAAGGGATGGGAATTGTTTCATCAATTATTTTATCTATATCATGTTTCTCAACCTTGGCAGCTTTAAGATGTGTGTGGACTTTTAATTTGCATAATTGCAGACTGGGGGATTCTGGGAATTGAAGTCCACACAGCTTAAAGTTGCTAGGATTGAGCAACATATTATATTATTGCAGTTGTGTTCCAGAAGCAGAAGTGGATTCTGCTTTACATTTGTGCATTTATGTACATTTTTACAGCTTATTAAAACAAATTATTTAGGGGAAATAATGTAGGATGCAAAGTAGCTCTGTAGCTTGAAATGCAGGGCCTCTAGAAGAAATGTCTGCTTATTGTTCACATTCATCACACACAGCTCCTCCCATCCCTATCAAAGTGTTGGGATGTAAGGATTGGCCTAACATTAGGGATAGATTCAGGAATACATTGGAAAGTATATCAAGGTTTAGACAGGATATTTCAGAGCTTTTACAATATAGTCCTCAATGTATGACCACAATTGGAACCAGAATTTCTATTGCAAAGCAAGGCAGTTGCGAAATGACTTGCAGCCAATCTTATAAACCTTTTTCCTGTTCTTATTAAATGAATTACTGCAGTTGTTTAGTGAATCACATAGTTGCTAAGCAAATGCAGCTTCCTACATTGACTTTGCTTATCCGAAATTAACTGGAAAGGTTGCAGTTGGTGATCCCATGACACAAATGAGACACTAAAGCATTGTAAACACATGCTGGTTGCCAAACACCTGAATTTTGATCATATGACCAAGGGGATGTTGCAACAGTCATAAATGTGAGGTCCAATTGAAAGACACTTTTTTCAGTGCCATTATAACTTCAAATCATCACGAAATTAATGATTGTAAATTGAGGATTGCCTGTACTGAATAAGCCACTTTTACATCCTATCATACATAACCAACAGAGAATTTTAATATAAATTTGATCTTTTTCTTTTTGTGCTATATCATCAGACATTAGCGATCATGTTGGCAATCCTATTTTTCTCAACAGCCACATGAAAAAGTGCTGCTGAGTTTTGTCCAAACCAGTCCCTTAAATTTTGAAGCTATGATGTTCTTCTTCTGCCTGGACCTGCAGGACTCACTTAACAAATGAAGTGATTTTCTTAAATACCAGAGCAAAAAAGATTGGAAAATCAGGCATAATTCACTTTGCAGTTATCTTGTTTAGCAATAGAAATTCTGGTACCAATTGTGGTTGTAAGTCTAGGACTAATGCAATTTTACAATTTAACAAATATCTGAGATAGGCTTTCTAGAAGTCTTTGTTCCTTTATAAAAAGAAAAAAATAGGGAATACACAGTTATTTTGCAATATTTGATTTATTTACAAATACATATGCATTTTAAACCCATTTTGAGTTCTGCAATATTTTCATTTATAAACTGCTCTTGAACTCCATTATTTCCTTTAATTAGAAGATGTCGTTCATTAAAAAAATCCAGTGATTAAAAAATAATTTTGTACCCATATGATCCTGATGAGTCTTCAAACATTCAGCTACCTGCCATAAGAAAGAAATGGTCAGAGCTGATCATGAATATCCAGCATGGATGGATTTACGCAGTCTAGGATACAGAGAACGAGCCAGCCCTAATCTTTCCTGCAGCAGCACCTGGGATGGCTTCCTACCATTGCTGAAAACCAGTAGACCAGTTTTCTGCTATTTTGAGGTAAGGAGCCCAATCTTCAAATCCATAAATCGTCATGTCATTTATTTCTTCTTTCAGCAAAAAACCCATATAAGTTTCCAGTCTTTCAAAAAAGTTTTGGTGTTTTTTTCTCTCTGACTAAACAGGTCAGTTTTGCCATTTCTAAGAATTCTGACATTTTTATAATCCATTATAGATTGTCCTTATTCTTTTATTAAACTCATACAATACTTTCAAATCTTAGCAGAAAAAATAAGAAGAAATAGCCTATCACTATATTATGTAAGCTCTCCCAAATGTCCACTGCTAAAAGGTTGCTGTCTCCTATATTAGGTAGTCATTCTATTCCAGAACTCAAGGTTCAGTGATAATAAGGAAATAAGAAGCAGTTTGCACTAGTGGTTAAGGTGCTGGCCTAGGAACTAGGAGACCGTGAATTCTAGTCTTGCTTTGGGCATAAAAAACAGAGTGGGTGACTTTGAGCTCGTCACTCTCTTTCAGCCCAACCCACCTCACAGGGCTGTTGTGGGGCAAATAGGAAGAGGGAGGAGTATTAGGTATGTTTGTTGCCTTGAGTTATTTATAAACAATAGTAAAGGCAGAAAAATAAACAAATATTCTCAGGAAAATATTCTGAGGAAACAAACAAGTGAAGTTCACTTGTGGATGACAAGGTAGATATTCGAGTCATTCTTTGTTAGTCTTTGTCATTACTTCACACAATCCTACAAATTTGTGATAGCTTGTTGGTACAGCTCGGAGCGTTCCTTAGATTGCCCCGAATCTCTCTTGGATTCTGGCTCTCTTTTGGCCGAGATTTCACTGTGTATGTTGCTTTAACACTGCTGAGCTTATCATGGCAAAAGTTGATGGCCTGTGGGCAGTGGAATCTCTCTTGCATGAGGTAGCCAAGTTGTGTTGTTGCAACAAAGCCTTCAGCTGTTGACACCATCCTGGTAATTTTTGCATGCACAAGCTGAACTGCTAAGAGGGCCCCTGTGGAAAATGGGAACATGCCAGTGTCACAATAAGGAACTCAAATTACGTTCAAACATTTTTTTCCACCTCACAGCATGTCAGCAGGAGGGATCGAGATAGCAGCTTTAATCACACAGTTGAAGCTCCTATCTTGAATTTCTTTACCCCTCCTTGCCCCACACCTGCTTCAACATCCTACCACACATTTGAAGGAGATGAAGGCACCTTTGTTTATTCCCTCAACTTTATGACAAGCTTTGAGAGTGCTACCTTATAAGATAACAGTGTCCAAAGTTGCAGATTCCTAAAAATATGCTTACCTCGTGAGACATCCCACACTGTAACACATTGATCCAAAGAGCTGATGAACAGGTACTGGTCATCCATTGAAAAACATGCACAGAAAATGTCACAGGAAAAGGAATCTTTCTGAGAAGAAAGGAACAAACAAACAAACAATGTTTTGGAAAAGTAATTCAATTCTACCAGAAAACAAACTGAAAAACAGCATGCAAGACACAGATCAGTAGGAGAACAAACAGGAGACAAATACTCTTGCTGAGGTGAATCTCTAGAGATAAACATAAAAGCCACTGTTGGAGTGATAGCAAACAGAAGGAAAATATATTTTTTCAAGAACTTCTCTTCAATGCAGTCAGATTTAGATAAGATTATCCATCTCTAAAACCCTTAACTGCTTGAAAGCTGAATATCTATGCTACCATCTATTCCCAAGGTCTCTGCCTTTAAAGTGGATTATGTCCAAGTCCTTCCATTCAAGGAATGCCATCTCCATGGACCACACAAACAAACTGTTTGTGCTCACCTGCCTCTTTTCTGGAAGCTAGCATCTCTAGAATGAAAATTATGAATAATGGACAGGAGAATATAAATAAAGAAGGCACCCAAGTCAATTTAATAGTAAACTCTAGCTCTCCCTCAATCACTTAATTTCTTTTCACAAAACAAATACAAAATCACTTTCTTGGCACAGTACAGATAAGATTTACAATGTCCTTCTTCTAGAAGTTTTTATATATATATATATATTCCTATCTCAGGCATTTCCTGGGACTCTCCCATGCAAATATGAACTAGATCTGAGTCTAGCTTTCTTAAGATAAGCTAAGTGCTGCCAATTACTGTGAAAAGCTTCATGTACTGAGATTGAGATTTGAGGAAATGTTAATATTTTAATTTTGCATCATGGTAGCTGTTCTGAAGTCTTCAGATGTTAATGCTTCTCTGTTCCCTCAGGATTACCTTCCATCTCTACTCTAATGTCAGTTTTACATTCTAACCGGACATACCAACTTTGTGGAAGAGCAGAAATTCTACCTTCTGGAAAAATATCTGGTGCTCCCAGGAGCAGAGCTGAACATCCCAGAGACACAGCAGTGAATCTTCTGAGCCACTCAGCAGACATTTCTCTCCATGGCTGGTCATCAAGCAGGTGATGCAGTTCCCATGAGCTTCTAGTGGGAACACATGGGCCTCCAAGCAGTAGTACATGAAGAGCTCCCCATTGCTCATTCCATAGAGCACCCGGTATCCAGACAGAAGAGCCACGTTAGAAATTGTGGCACCAGGAATCTGTGTGTAAAAGGTGTAAGCTGGGCGGTCAATCAAGAGACCCATCTCTTCCTGATGCAGATCCAGGACCTGCACAAGGTCATCACAGGCAACTGCCAGCTGATCTTCATTCTGAGTGAGTGCCAAATTGCAAATGGGTTTTTGGTTCTCTGATGGAGGGATGCAACCAACATCTTGCCTGGAATCCAAGGGAAACACCAGCACTGTTCCAGAAACCAGTCCAACAAAGAGAAGATTCTTCTGCTCAGCCACTTCCAGACACTGGACTGGAGCTGATGCATCCAATTTATCATGCTCCTTTCCTGGTGGGAGACAAATGTTAACAAGCACTGCCAGTTCCTCCTGCTGTAGGTACTTCTTGACTTACAACCACAGTTGGAACTGGAATTTCTATTGCAAGGCAATAGCATTCTCAGAAAGAAAGAAAAACCTGGTGAACTATTATCTATGGAAGATAGGAGGCCTGGCTATCAGAGCCATAGTGGCACAGTGGTTAGAATTCAGTATTGCAGGCTAACTCTGCTCATCACCAGGAGTTCAATCCTGACCTGCTCAAGGTTGACTCAGCCTTCCATTCTTCCAAGGCTGGTAAAATGAGGACCCAGATTGTTGAAGGCAATATGTAAACCTCTTAGAGAGGGCTGTGAAGCACTATGAAAGGTTGTATACCTTTAAGTGCTATTGCTATTACTAACAGAGGGGTCATATCTACAGTTACAGAACTATCTACAATTGTCTTTGCCCCTTTGACTCAGTCTTATAGGTGGGCATGCTCCATATCTCATCAATTTAAACTATGACATTGCAAACAGTGGAAAGGAAGAGATATAGTTCTTAGAGATATAATCTAATCAGTCTGCTTTCTGGTAAGTCACTTTGTGAATGGCGAGTCTCTCTATCACAGCTATTTTGCCAGAATGTCCCTGACATGCTCTCCAAACTCCAAATGCCCCCAAAGTTTCCCTCTTTCTATTCTGGAGCATTTGACCCAAAGTTTCTCTGCTTAACTTTTTGGCAGGGGTATCACTTACCTGCCTCTGTATCCCAAATGACAACACTAGAACTGTAATAATCTTGGGGAAAGTAAATGTATTTGGCATTGTGGGAAAGCCTGATGCAGCTTTTGCTTGCCATACAAGGTGGGAGTAGTTTGTGCTTGCGATCACAGCTGAGGTCCCAGACTCTGAGGTGAGATGTGTGGGAAGAGGCTGATACCAGGGTAACATCCCAGAGAGCCAGGTGTGTAGAAGGCGTCCCGGTATCAGTCAAAACATCTGTCAGCAAACCCTGTTTGGCTAGACACCATACCTAGGTAGAAGAAGAAACTGACTAAGGAAGGAGACAATTTCATTGCATGGTGGGCTCATTGAGCAAAACAGATTTAGGAGCTATGAACCAGAGATAAAGATTTGGATCTCAGAGGCTAGAAAAGTGCTCTGATTTTTCAGCCCAAGAATAGTGAAACTTCCTAGCTGTACTTGACAACATGATCCGATGCATTTATTTAAAAGTTCTTCCTGGCTAAAAGGAAAATACTTCCAGAGTACTTATAAACAACCTGTCCTCAGGGACCATCAAATTCATAATTTTAAATCCTGTGGACCAGAGACCCTGGGAAAATCCCCAAAAAAGTCTGCAGGAAAATTCCCCACCCTGTTTTCCTACAAATCCATCATTCTTTATTTGGGATTGCAAGATACCGTCTCCAGCTTCGTTCTCAGGGGTGTGGGGGGGGGTGTGTGGGGGGGAAGAGAGACTTCTGGCTTCATGCAAGGAAAGCAGCAGAAGTCTTTCTTTCCCTCCCCCAAACTCTAACAGAAACGAGTCTGTGTGAGACTTGTCATGCCGGCACAGCCTCTTGGAGCAGGATTGCCTTGCAGGGTCCCATAGACTCATTTCTGGTGGAGTTTGGGGGAGAGAAAGAAATATTTTTGTTGTTACCTTGAGTGCAGCCAAAAGCAGAAGAAGAAAGAAGCGGAAAGAAGCAGTCCAGTGACCAGGTGAGGCACGTGAGGCAAATTCCTTCCTCCACCATTTCCCCTCTCCTCTCATTTATCTCATGTTCGCTATGCAAGTGACCCAAGCCTAGTATTCCCAAGGGCCATTTGGGCAGCATAGGCTTGTGTTCCCACACAGCCTGGATTAATTGCTTTGGGGGGGTGCTTTGGGGGTGACATTTCTCTATGGGCCACCAAAATTTTCTCGTGGACCACCAGTGGTCCCTGGCCCATTGGTTGGCAACCACTGCTCTAGAGCAGCGTTTCCCAAACTTGATGACTTTAAGGCATGTGGACTTCAACAACTGGTTGGAGGATCCAAGAGTTGAAGTTATGTGTATATGGTATAGGTTCTCCTGCTTGATCAGGGGCTGGACTAGAAGACCTCCAAGGTCCCTTCCTGTTCTATTCTATTCTATTCTATTCCATTCCATTCTCTTTACACCTAGGAAAGCTATTTCTCAGAACATTGGGAAATGCTTATTATGTGTTTCATAGAGTGTTGTGAATGCAGCTTGTTCAAGTTTTGAAGACTCTGCTTATTTTTCCACAATTGCTGCCAAGTGATTTACTATAGCTTAAATGATAAAAATCGATACCCTTGAACAGACTTTGCTGATCAGTTACACCTGTAAAAGGGACCCAGGGTAAATACAGAAAACTATGCACCCATTCACATTATTATTTATGGCAGGCAGATTGCAGTAATAGTAAACTCTGCAAAATAAGTAGGCCTAGGGAGGAGCAATCATTGCTGAAGGAGAATCAGCAAGGTTCTGCAAATCTCCCATTGACAACCCCACAGAGGCTGGGCATTGTAAGAAAAAATATTGGAATATTTGGTTCTTAGCCTGGACCAGCATGGTTTTTGGTATAGGGTCACCTGTTTGAGCAGGGGGTTGGATTAGAACACTTCCAAGGTCCCTTCAAACTCTGTTATTCTGTCTGTGTCTTAAAATTGCCAAGGCTGAGAATCTCTGTTCTAGAACGTGTGACTCCCAAGCCAGCTTTCTTTGTAGTGCATCAGTGGCGGTATTCAGTCAGTTTGCACCGGTTTAGATGAACCGGTAGCAAGGATTTGGCGTGGGTTGCTGAACCGGTAGTAACTTCTGGTTAGCTACGCGCCCAACCCAGTTGCCTGGTCACCGCTTGCTCGCTTGCCCCACCCACCCAATGCTCACTTGCCCTGCCCACCCAATGCTCGCCTGTCCAGTCAATCCTTAAGGTGTTTTTTTGCCTTCCCGACAATCAGCTGTGCCGGGATTTCCCTCACTTACTACTTTGCCCAGGAGGCTTCCTTGAGGCCCAGGAAGGCAAAAAGTGGAGAGGGGGCATAGCCCCCCACCTCCAGTTTTTTTGCTTTCCTGGGCCCCAGGGAGGCCCCAAAATGAAGCATTGGGAGGATGCTGCATGCCCCTCCTATCCTCCATTTTCTGACTTTCTGAGCCTAAGGGAAGCCTTCTAGGAGTAAAAATGCCCCCTCAGGAGGCTTCTCTGATGCCCAGAAGGCCCAAAAAACAGGGAGGGCTGCTGCAAAAAACAAACAAACAAACCCCACCCCACCCCCGTCTTATGGCCATGCCCCTAGCCATGCCCCCTAGCCATGCCCACAGGACTGGTAGTAAAAAAAAATTGAATCCCACCACTGCCCTGAATCTTTCCTCATCTCTAATTCCTGACAAGTAGTAACATAGTTTTCTATCTTTTTGAGCTATGAAAACTGCCCTAATAATTCCTGACCTAATCTTAGCTACAACTAAGCTAATCCCATACACGGCTGTAACTGTATGATTGAAACTTCAGCTCTTTTTATGCCCATCATGAGCATGATACATATAGCTTCAACCACACAATGGCCAATTTGGCTTGTTTCTTCTCCCCCCCTTCCCGCCCTCATCATAGAATGCCCTTGCCTGAGTCACATGTGAAACACCTGTTTTGAAACATTACCCTATGCCTCTTACCCATATGCATTCGTCCTGGGAACTTGTGACGATGGTGGTATGGTCTGCTGAAATAGCAGCTGCACAAACCTCAGCAGAATGCAGCAAATCTGAGGCCAGGAGTTGATGGAATCCTGTCACGTTGCCCAGGAAAACTCTTACTTGGTGCCCAAAACCTGGAACAATGCAGTATGCAAAATGAGATAGTGGCATCCATAATAAGTGCGATGATATTAAAATGACGGTGCAGGCATGATGAGGTCATCATGAAAAGCATGCAAATATGTAGCTCACATAAGAACTGAATAGGAACTCAGAAATCATGTTCTGCTCTGGCACTCTGGTGTGCAAAAAGCTCATTGCATTGGCAAATAGCCCAACTGAACCATAGTTTATACATCCACATTGACACACATCCCTGCCAAGACAATAGATAACCTGCCACTCCTGACAAAACAGGGGTGTCAAACTCGATTTCATTGTGGGCTGCATCAGGATTGGGAAGCATGACCAGTTCGATGTCATTTACACTGGGGGTACCTGTGGTGGCCCAAGCGCTCTGTTAGTGAAAATGGGTTCCCGAACTCTGTTTTTGGCTGCGATGGCCTCCTGCAACCTTCTGTCAGCAAAAATAGAGCTCGGGAAGACAAAGTGTGACCCTCACAAGCTCCATTTTCGCTGGCAGAGGTACTTAGCTGTTTCTAGGACAGTCCTGCAGCCCAAATCTAAACACCATGCAGGCTGGATCTCGCCTGCAGGCCTTGTGTTTGGCACAACTATCATTGTTTGAAATGATAGAAAACAACTATCATTGTTTTCAGAGTGTGGTGGTTTTTTATTTTTTGGATGTAAGGGAGAGCTTTATGTGCATACAAGCTATTGTCTTGGAAGTGGACTATGATAGGGCTATGCCCAATGCCCTCCTTAATTCGCCCCTATCTTCCTTCCTACTTCTTATTTACAAAATTAAGTGGGAAGCTGACATAAGGCAAAGTACCAGCATCTAGCACCATCTTGATTGATCAGAATGCCTCCAGTCTCAATATAAAATGTATATTTTAGGTGCAAAATTGCTAAAAAAAGAGAGAGAGAGTCAAAGACAAAGCTAACTAGATTAGAATAGAGAAGACATTTGGGCGGGGCTGGTGAGAGATCATGAAGGGACCCTTCTGCTGAATAGAAATTTCATGATTAACCACAGCCATTATAGAAATCATCTTGTAAGAATGTCCCATCATTGCATTTTATTTTTTGTAGGCTGTAAGAAGTCTACATGATTCAGTAGTAGACAGATTTAAGTAACAATAACAATTACGACAACATATGCTGAACATCCCAAATGTGCCCGCTGGCAAAAAATTTTTTTGCTCGTTTTTGCCAAGCGTCAAGTGATTAAATCCAATCTTCTAGGCTTACAGAGATTAGAAGATCAGCATTAGCCTTCGGCAGCTACTTTGTTGATATGATACAGCTATTAAATGAAATTATTCACCAATGTAGGGTAAGGGATCAGGATATTCACTCAAACCTGTTGCCAGGAGAGATTCGTCTTTTGAAAGCACCACAAAGCTGATCCTTTCTGGGAGCTTTTCCAGCAGGCTGTGCCCATCAGACGAGATCTGTCAAGAGAGGCATGATTGGAGGTGGTTGATTGAGTAATAAGAGATCTCACCTCCATCCCATTCCGCCCCCATCCTCTCCATGTGTCTTTGGTTTTAATATTTGATTTTAACTTTTTATGTTTTAGCTTAGATGTAATTGTAAGCCGCCCAGATTTACCCCATGGTAAGTAAGTAAGTAAGTGAAGGAAGGAAGGAAGGAAGGAAGCAAGCAAGCAAAGGAAAAAAGAAAGAAAGAAAGAAAGAAAGAAAGAAAGAAAGAAAGAAAGAAAGAAAGAAAGAAAGAAAGAAAGAAAG